>JBBBDQ010000256.1:9182500-9650000 GCA_037127315.1 Ascarosepion bandense
TTCATAAGTACAAGAAAATTGTCTCTTTAACTAAATAGATTCGTGTAGACTTTGATGTTTTGTGAGGTTCCAGTTATGATATTCTTCCTCATCAGGGTTGTTTGGCATGATATCTATATCTATATCTATATATATATGAAAAAAAAACAGCAGGTTTAGAATCCCGAGTCGTCCAGCATTTACTTTTTTTAAACAAAGTGCTCAATGCAACATAGATCATAGAGCATGATATAATCAAAGGTATTTTTAAATTTAATTTGCAACAGGTAATTCTTTTATGTTTCGAGATTTAAAATTGTTTATCTCGTCATCAGGCAATGTTCAATAACTTAAATGGTTAAAATGATTTACATTTCAATGTGGAAAACTATTCGTTTATTTTTTAAAAAGTTTATGTGAAGAGGTAAAACAGAAGATTTAGATGCTATGGGTGTGTTTAATTTAACTAATCAGAATGAATATCAAAATGTTAAATTACATAGGTTATATGTTGGGGGATACGGGATTTTCATTCATTTTCTTTTTACAAATTTCAATGTATTTGCCGCTGTTTACTCAGATCTATCGGAGGTGGACCGTAACATTAAAATAAATGAAAAAAAAAATCAGTTTGATTCACAATAAAAAAACAAACAGTGGATAAATTCTCAGGAAAGTTTTGATTTAACAAAGAGATCACTGGGCTCTATCATTTCTTTCAGCCTCATTGGATTATTTGTTCTATAAAATATTACGGCCTATATTGATATAAATACAGAAGGTATTGGTATATACACAGGGATGATTGACTTATAGTGGTGAGAAATTCCCTAAACTTGAAAATTGATAAAATTAGGGATTCATATATAGAAAATTTAAAAACATAATTTAAAAATTACTGTTAATGCAAATGTAAAAAGTAGATTTTTTCGATGTTTTTCGCTTAAAAAATAATTTATACCAACCACATAAAAAAAACAAATACAAATTCTTTATATAACCACCAAAACTCTAACCATCCTCCATGTATTATTAGGCACGACCCTCATCCACAGAATATAGAATTAGTATAAATTCCGCAAATGAAGAGGGATTTAATATACACAATAGTACTGCTTTAAAAATAGTGAATATAACAGCCCTGTTTTAAGAGGTCACAAATAAAAAGAGAAACACGGGATTAGTTTAAACAATTTATATTACAAAATACGGTAAAGGTACAAGATACCAGCTTCTTCGATTGTCTCGCACCAGACTGGTGCTCCCTCCATGACTACTAGTCACATGGTATATATGTGCAGGTCGGATTATACCATTACCATGTCAATGGGTATGATCGCCACAACCCCACCTCCTAAGCTATAACTCCGAAGGAGTATCAGTATCTCTTTCGTTTAGGATTAACCATGAGCGGATCTGTAAATTTCCTCATCCTTCCAGATCGACGTGGCTCTGGCGTAGTTTGAGGGGGGTTCAATATTAAAAGTGTCGTAGACGTTTTCTATGGCCTCTACATCTTCTTGAGTATATCATTTTGGTCTTCAGTCAGACGTTTGCGTATCTGATAGACGTTTGCGTATCTGATAAGACGTTTGCGTCTTATGTACAAATTTGGGTCCCTGGATTATGTAGACTATGTTGCCGATCCTTTCCTTAATTTCTCCCACCTCCCAAAAAGAAACATTATTTTTTTAGTTTTTGAAATAAACCTTATCTCCAGAACTATAACGTTCCTTTGGTAACGTAGATGTTTTACTTTGCTTAGTTAGTTCCGGCAACAGTTTGTCAAAGGCCGACCTTATTTTTCGACCAAACATTTGAAATTGTCTGCAATGAGTTCTGATAAGCGGATATCACAAAGTCACTCTTCGATTGTCTGACTCGTATCAGACTGGTGGTTTCCCTGACTACTAGTGACATGGCATATATGTGCAGGTCGGGTTAATCCATTACCATGTTAATGGGTAGGTCCGCCACAACAAGCCCAAATACAAAAATGTAAAAGAATGTTGGCATGTATGCCGACGACACAACAATCTACTCCCGCATCGATCAGAAACCAGGTCTGGACGACAAAGTGAACCTCTCTGCCGCACTTGAAAGGGACCTCCAATCCGTAGTGACCTGGGGTAGGAAATGGTTGGTAAATTTCAATGCCTCCAAAACAAAGCTGTTATCAACTAACCACCATAGACAATCGCATCTACCTCCCATTAGCATGGGACAGGCTAGCCTCCCAGAGAGTAAAACACTACGCCTCCTTGGCCTTACACTCTCGGCGGACCTCAAATGGAATGACTATATTGAATCCATTGCCAAATCTGCTGCTATGAAAGTCGGCTCCCTGTGCAGGGCCCGGAAATTTTTCCCACCTGAAACTATTCTGCACATATACAAATCTACCATCCGCCCGTGTATTGAATATTGCTGCCATATCTGGTCGGGTGCCCCTGCTGCTCTGCTTGGGCTTCTTGACAAAATACAAAGGAGGATCTGTAACGTGGTTGATACTAACTTGGCAGACCGGCTGCAGCCGCTCTCACACCGGCGTGATGTAGCTTCCCTGTGCCTCTTCTACAAGTACTTTCATGGCTTCTGCTCCGATGAGCTTAGATCACTGGTGCCGCCTAAGCACGAATTTACACGAGATACTAGATTAGCAACTAGGTCCCACCCTTTTACAGTTAAAAAAATAAGATGTAACCGTAAATTCTACTCCAACAGCTTCTTTTCTCGCGCTTCCCGCCTGTGGAACTCCCTTCCACAAGTCTGCTTTCCCGACAGTTACAATCTCCAGGTGTTTAAGTGTAGGGTCAATAGACACCTCCTATCACACTAACTCCTAACTATTCTCACAACACTCTCATCTACCCAACCCTCATTCTCGGTATCCTCACCCACCTATCACCCACCCTCTGTTATTTCCTATATTTAATCAGCCTTTCTCCACTCTACGTAACCCCCTGCACAGTAGTGGCAGTGACATGCCTTGCTGGGGGTGAAACGCTTATAAAAAAAAAAAAAACTCTCGAAGAAAATATATAATTAGAAAGATTATTTGATATACACCTCTTTTCAATCAAATACTTAGCAATAAATTGAGCAAAATATTTCTCGCTTTGATGGTGAAACATTCAAAATAATGCATTAAGCCAGATTTTCAATACGAATACACTCAAAGTAAGTTGTAGTTGTCCTAATAATATAGAACAAATTATAAAAAATCATAAAAATATTTTTTAAAATATAAAAATTTAAATTTAAATGAAAATTAGAATAATACCAAAACTGAAATCAATAATTGAGACAATGAAAAATGTAATTGTATAAACCTTATAGAATGTCCATTGGAAAATACTTGCCTTACAGAATCTATCGTTTATCAATTCACTTATTACTTTACTGAAAACCTTGATAATATAAAAATCTATATTGTTAGTAATAAAAGTTAGTTTAAATGAAGATTGTATCAACATACTTTTTCCTTTCCTAACGATAAGTACAGCAATCGAGCATCCGTATCGAAAAAGTTTTAGTATTTAAAGGAAACCAATAAAATTCCCACAATAAAAGGGAAAATTTAGAGAGAAAATTGGAATATGTAAATCTGTAAACGACGTGTGTCCCTTGTGTCAATATGAAAAACTATACATTATTAAATTTCGTAAAAATAAGGATCTATTAAATAAACGTAATGAAATTAAAGTCATGTAAAACATTGCAAAATGTACACCTTAGAATATAGTTAATAATTCTTCATTAAAGAATATCGATTAACTTACATATATCTACTACTATGTTTGGTATGAAGGTATAATATTAATTTAATAGCTATTAAAATTTATGCAAGGTAAAAGATATGAAAAATTGATGGAAAATATGTCCTTCGAAACAAATAAAAATAATTTAATAATACCAAAAGTTCTTTTAAAACAGGTAAAAAATAAAAGGGTTTTTTTTTGTTTTTATTATAACCGAGATGCATTTAAATCTAAGAGAATTACCTCGTAGCTAAAATGTATATATCTTACCAGATGTAAGCATTCTAGATTCTAGCCGAATAAAATGATATTTTTCCGTAAGCATGGATAGAAGCCCCGCATCCTCCACCATATAATCTTTAATTTAAAATTTCAAAGTCGACCTTCATTCTAATTAGTTAAATTAAACACACTGATAAAATCCAATTTTTTTGTCTTATTTCTCTTTAAATAACAAAACACAGTCGATCAAAAACAATAACGCGTCGACAATTTAGAGCGTTGTTTGCGACTGTTTCAACGCAACAAGGTGGAGTTTGTGCTAAAATAATTGACAATGTACAAAACATGGGTCCACTACTTCATTCCGGAGTCAAATCGGCAGTTAAGTGAGGGAACAGCAGCAGGTCAAAGCCATCTAAAGCGACCAAAGATGCAAACATCAGCAGGTAAAGTTTTGGCATCCGTATTTTTGAATGCGCAAGATATTTTGTTCATGAAAAGAAGAACCATCAATAGCGAATATTAATAGCATTATTGCCGCGTTTAAAGGAAGAAATCGTCAAAAACGGTCACAAATGAAAAAGAAAAAGTGACCTTTCATCAAGACAACACACCGTGTTACAAGTCGATTGCAACAATGGCAAAACTACACAAATTGCATTTCGAATTACTTCAGCATCCAGATCTGGCCCTCAGCGACTACTGGCTGTTTGCATAACTCAAAAGAATGTTCCAGGAAAAGTAATTTGGCTCTAATGAAAAGTGATATCGGAAACTGAGGGGTATTTTGAGGCCCCAAAAAATTATTGAGTGATGTGTTAAATCATTTTCAACAAAGCTATTGAAGGTTGCCTGATGATAAGATAAAAAATTTTAAAACTCGAAACATAGAAATTTTTGTGAAGCAATGTAAATTAAATTAATTTTAAATAAAAAAATAATATATATATATATATATATATTCTGTGAGTGAGTCCGTGAATTGAAATGTACTCGGAGTTTGTTAGTATAGACTAATATAAAGGTGTTGGTCGACAGTACAATTTTACGACGAAAAACGACTACAAGTTCTAGTTGACATTCAGATCAAAGAAAAACCGTTAAAAGCTATAAGTGAAAGGACGTTTTAGAAAGTCATGATCACCCAAGCCCTGAAGGGACTCGGCATATACTAGCATTAAAAAGCTTATATAAATAGTGATACATTATACATGCATATAACTCTCTCCCTCTCTGTCTCACTGTGTCTGTGCCTCTGGGTCTGTGTCTCTGTCTGTCTGTCTCTGTCTCTCTTTCTGTCTCTCTCTCTCTCTACTTCCGTCCACTGCAGCTGTGGAATATAATTCTACATCAAGCCGTTAGGCATTGTTGTTGTGGACTCCGTAGAAAATAGGCTTGTAATATATAATGTATTTGATATTCCCATGCCCAGTTTGTTGCCAAGCGATCTCCAAGGGCGAAAGCTAATGAATCCCTACCACTTTCCTATGTAACCACTAGCTGGGCGTGTAGAGAAGAGATGTATCTATACCTTTCACAGGGGTTATTTTTTCGTAAGTGATTGTAACGAGCTCAAGTGGAATTTAAAGTCGGCTCAGTAATTTGTTGTTCGGAGATGCTACTGTTTAAACTCTATTCGCACACCCTATAACATTTCTATAATGGTCATTAATTTAGATGCATTTTAACGCTAAGTAACGTTTAGCGTTCTATTCTGAATATTGTTGTCAGTTTGATAATCTTCTGCATATATCATTTTCACAAACATTATTATAAGTGTAAATACCCCCACCATTATACATATAATTTCCCGTACCATAATTCTATAAATATTTGCCGATTTAAAATTTCATCTTGAAAATGAAAAACTGATTTTCTTTTTAAATCGTTATTCGTAACAATAACGACCTTTGCTCTCTATAACTTGATTCCATCTTCTCAACATGATATTTTTGGGATGGAGTCCTGCTCTCGGTTGCTGAATTGGTCTTTCTGCTCGATTTATCCACGATCACCGACGTTTAACGTTATGGTAGAGAATCCACTTCTCTGCACCTGTGACAAGCCTACCCAAAAATGCTGTCTGAAGGTGTCGTGAAAGCAAAGATTCGCAACAAGAAACAACTTGCATTTGCATTGTGAAACCTATAAAGTAGAGCATGCCGAATGTGTTCTTCAGATGGAAAGAACATGGATGAGAATATTGCAGAAAAATATGAATGATGCTTTAATAATATGAACGGAAGGTTATAAATTAATCATGGGGATATGTTTAAGTAATAACAATATGCATAAAATAAATTACAATGATTTAAAATACCTTTTTTACAAACCGGCAAAAACTTTTGCACCGACCTAATATCCAGAAAAATGATTTCATTTAGGCTATTTTTAATAGCAACTCAACACGAAATTTTACAATTGTATATAATTATAGTAGTGCTAAACGTTTCTGAAGTGTTTTAGAACTTTCTGGAAGGTTCTACAATTTTCTGATGATTTTAAAATTTTATGGAACTTTTTATAACTGTAACGCTGTCGGCTATGCTATAGCTGAAAACTGTGAAATGCATTAAAAATACATAATCACATCATTAGCAAATTGAAAAATAAAGCTTCAGAAAGATTCTGATGTTTTACCCTTATTACGTACATAGTAAAATCGAATTTTCGTTTTAGGGGTGAACCTTTGTAAGAACTACAGCAAATTAATGCTTGATCGATTTATGTCAGAGGAACATAGGGTTACAAAAAGTCATAACCTTATATATATATATATATATATATATATATATATATATATATATAGTTCTTCCAATATATATATATATATATATATATATATATATATATATATATATAGCTCTTCCAATAAACCTAATTATGTCATATTCAACTCGAAACGCAAGGCTCGTAAAATATTTCAAAATCAAAAAGAGAAATATTATTCTAGCTACCAAATATCTCACTGCTATATTTGCAAAGAATTTAACTCAGCTTTAGGATAACATTTGTCAAAGTTACTTCTGAAACAATAAAAGATTTCTATACATAAAATCCTGTGATTTCCGCTAGTCTGTAAGTCCGTTAGTCCGTCAGTCAGTCAGTTAAGTGCCATGCGCGATACACGCTTGGGCGATCATGTCTCGAAAGAGACATGACTGACTGGGCAGAAGATTATCCCGCAGTAGGTTGCCATTGCTTTCTGCGGTAGACTGGTTGCCGACCAAGGCTATAGAACCCAATCTGTCCTATTATTTAACCCATAACTGGAAGGAAGAGACGGATTAATACCTTTCCCAAGGGTATTTGCGCGTAAGTGAATGTAATGAATTCAACTGGAATTCGAACTCGGTTCTCCGATTTCTCGTTCCGAGCCGATATCCACTGCTCCACAAAGCACATCCTTAGTCCGTCACTTTCTCTAAAATAACCATACATTGACCGATCGAAATCCAATTTTGGGAAGAAGTATAGGTAAATGTTACAAAGTCCAGTTGGTTTTACTAAGGTGCTTAGCAATAAATGTTCTTTAAATTTTTGAAAAAATTTAAGTTTTATCATTTAGACCACAAAATACCGCCACTATTTTAAAAACTAATTTAATTATTAAAACAGAAAATACTTATTTAATTTATATGCAATATTGGTTTTGCACATCTTTTCTTACTGTGAAACCAATAGAATGTAAACGCAAATTCTTCACCAGCAGCTTCTTTTCTTGCACTTCCCGTCTGTGGAATTCCCTTACGTTTATTTGCTTCAACGACAGCTACAATCTCTAAGAATTTAAATGTAAAGACAACAGTCATCTTCTATCTCACTAACCTGCATCCTCTCTCTCAAGCTCCTTTCTCCGTCCACTCCACTCTTGTCAGTATACTCTGTTGGCTATGTCCACCATAGTTTATGAATATAGAATACAGCGTAGTACGTAATCTGTTCAATGAAACAACGTCAAAGATAAATACTCACGAGTCAGACACTCTACTGAATGTGACTATATCGCCAATACTCGGGAAAATATGGTCGCCTTTTAAACATGTCGCATTGAATATTTTGAGACTTTTGATTGGTTTGCACATCTACTGGTGAATCATAAAATGAGTCAGCCCATGGCTGGCTCACCAGTATAAAAAATTCCAGTATTCTCATCTTTCTCTTACCCACTTTCTGTCACCCCCTATAACCTGTCACTATTTCTCATAACTTTCCTCTTATGTAACCCCCTCCACGCCAGTGGCAGTAAACTGTCTTGCTTGTGGTGATATGTTTATATATAAAGTATTCAGCTTCCATTTCGCCCTGCGTTTTTAAGAATTATAAGCAACTCACAAGGCCAAAAACTTTTAAAAGTTGGAATTTGGCTCCAGAAATAAGTATTTACGCATGGCCAGATTTACGTGGATGTTGCATGCTCAAGAGTAAGAAATCTTAAGAATTTATTCTTCTCTTTAAAAAGTAAAATGAAAAAAGTTCTTTTCTTAAAAATTATTGTTAACCTTGAAATTTATTGTTTACCTATAAAATGTAATGAAATTAATGAAATTATTAAAATGCAAAGTAAGGTTTGTGTTAACGTACTTTTCTAAAAAGATTAGCCTATTAAAAATGTCATTGATTAACTTTCAAATTTAAACAGAGCATACAGATTGTAAATATTAACAGAATATCTTAGCGATAACTTAAAAAATAATAAATACTGTAAGGATTTGAACATGCATCAGTGTATTTAAAAAGTATTCTAGTAATTAATCAAACATAAAATTATATTAAATAACAACTTGAAGGAATAATTTATTCTATCATTAGTCACAAGGAATACATTGAATAATCCTTACGGAATTTAAATAAAATATTATGTAGACACATAGAGGTCTCCTTTACAAAACAACATACTCAGTGTATTAGTTACTAACGTTACTAAGTATGACCGTAACTTCCATTAAAACAAATGCAATTTTAATTACGTGATAAATCAATTTACTTAGAAAAAAGTCTATAGAATTTTGTTTATTCACTAGACTATTCACAGTAAATTTGCATACAGATTCTTACAACATTTCGCCTTTATTGGCAGATATCTTATTCTGAAAATGTGCGATACTTGATAATAAAAATAAATTAAAAGAAGTTAAACGAAATTGTTTAGACAACATACCCAGCTACATAAAAAAAATTTAAGTTTAACATTTCAGCATCCCAATCTATTCAGGGTTTTTTTTTACTTCCGCATAATTATAACCCAAGGTTTTGTATTCCCCCTCTCCTTCATACGCATATATAATTACGCTAATAAAAAATCACTTGCACACACTTTTTCAACTTTGTCATCAACTCTCCTGACATTGTTCTGATATAAAAAATATACATCTCATCTTTTTTGCAATCGTTTGTGATATCACCAATATTTTCTTTCGGTGTGTGTGTGCGTGTTTGTTTGTGTGTGCGTGTGTATATGTGTTTGTGTACGCCTGTTCGTATGAATATATGTACATATGTAGAATTTCGTAGTTATTCTCATTTTCTTACATTTCTTGTTTCTTAATACTTACTTCGTATTCATTTATTCTCTTTATCGGTTTTGATTGTGATGTCCACTTCAAGTCCGTAAGTGGCAAATAATTTCAGTGTGACTTCCAGTTTCTCGCTATGAAGCACTCCTCAAGCTGAGCAAAAATTTTGTGGAGCGCATATATACTGATACGGTAAAAAAAAAGTCGACCCAACACAGTAAAAAGAGGCCAACTTAATATAAAACAATTAAGCATGCAAAAAATGTCAACGCAATAAAAAACAATTAATCACATGCAAACCCTACACCACTGAAGGAACAACATTCATCAAATAAAAAAAATCACTCGCACAGAAATATCAAATTACGTTACATTAATACGAAAATAAATGGGAAACAACATTTGGAACAAAAACTCAGATGAGCGAAGACATCACAATAATGCTCCTACATCGAAGTTGACTTAAATAACACTGATCGTCTAAGTGACAAATTTCTTCAAATTAATTCTATTATAACGACCATTCTAACAAAAAAAAATCTGCTTGCCTAAAATGCCTTTCTATCAGTAAACTACTGAAATCAACAACAAATTTGGCAACAAGCAACATCACAATTTAAAGAATGTATATTCCATAAAAAGGTGTCCAAAGGGAAAACGAACCATGAATTTCGTGGAATAGCACCGAATAGCTACTGTTTTTTTCTCGGTGCAAACAATGTGCTTGGACGACATAAAGTGATGTTGATCCGATGACGAATACCCTGATTGCAATGGAGATGCACTGATACCGATCTATGTGCATAATGTCAAGGTGAACGTGGCACTTTACGTCACATGCTCTTTGTATGCTCAAAATCACTGTAGATATACAGGTGTCCTCATAATAAAATGCTGAAAGTTATCACAGTCTTAGTCAATACAGAGTGAAACCTGTAGCGGCCAAAGAACCTATAATCCGTTTGAACATGTGAACGCCCTGTATGAATGACCAAAATAACTCTAAACATGACGCTTTTGTGTAGAGTCCATGATTGGAAGGTGTTAGTTGATCTTAGAACACCTCTGCAATTTCCGGTACACATCATTTAGACAGACTAACGGCCTGACAGTGTAACGTGGTCTGATTCATTGTCTTTCTAGTAGAATTAACGATCTCGTGTAGCGGGTGGGAAACAGGTAGGAAGCACAAGGTCGAAATAAGAGCCGCTACAAATAGCTGCAATCCGACTGCTTACGGCCATATCACGTTGAATACACCGGTTCTCGCTCGATCAACGAAGTTGAGCAACGTTGAACCTGGTCAGTACTGAGATGAGTGACTGCTTGGGAATACCAGCTGCTGTAAGCGATTAGTGACGGATGTGCATTGTGGTGCAGTGGATATCGGCTAGGAAAGAGAAATCGTTGAGCCGATTTCGAATTCCTGTTGAATGCCCTGCATTCACTTGCGCACTAGTACAATTGGGAAAGGTATTAAACCGTCCCTTCCCTGCAGTTATGGGTTAAATAACAGGGTAGGACTTAAAACACTGCCCTTAAACAAATCCCAATGATACTTCCTCCATCTGGGAAGAAGCCGGCTCAACCCCACTAGAGTGAATGCGACTTACACCATGCATATCATAATCCGACTGCTTGAAAAAAGTGGTGGACATGTCATGTGCTACCTATTAAGGGCGGATGTCGTGGATTCCTAGGACGACAATCGTTTCCTTTATTTTGATGGCAGCATGACTGGCTAGAGCCTGAAATTTACTTAACATCGTCTCCATAGAACAGCTAATAGACATTATTTTGGATTTGTTCCAGAGCCAAAAATAAACAGGTAATTAAAACTATGCTCGCAAAAAAAGCTGGTTCTGATGTGTAACATATCTGTTTAGCTTCCATTCTATGTCATTAATAACGGTCGCTACGAGAGCGTGGTGCACTGATCAATGATCAAATGAGTTACAAGGAGTTTTGTTGGTCTCTCGCACAACGGCAATTCATACATAATAATCTTTCGGTTGCAGTATTAGCAGTTCGGTTGGCAGAGGTAAAGAGTGATATAGTCGGGAATTAGCTGAGAGCGATAACTGTGTTCTCATCTAACTTTTTTCGAATCCTCTGCACTGTTCACACATAAATACGTAAACATTATGAAATAATCGTATTACAAATTTCGGCGCGAATTCCAATCAGTGCAGCATGCAGTTTCCAAATATCTGTGTCATGGTGCTCTTTTTATCTCACTGATGGTTCCCCACTGACCCTACTATACAAAACTAAAAACAAGCAACGCGCAATTTACATATCTCACCTGTGTGTGCGTGTGGGTGGTTGTGTGTGTAAGTGTGTGATAGTGTATGCTATAATTATGGGGATAAATGTTCATTTGCAAGTAAATATCCTTGATAAGGTGTATGTTAATAAAAGGTGTTTGAATGCACATGCCAATACCGAATGGCGAAATTCTTTTTCATACTTAAACGTAATCTTAATTCACCTGAAAACCGCGTTGAAGCAGAAAACGTATATATATAAGCAACGTTGAGCCTGGTCAGTACTTAGGTGGGTGACCACTTGAGAATACCAGGTGCTGTTAGCACTCACGGATGTGCGTTGGGGTGCGGTGGATGTCGGCTTGGAGGGGGAAATCGGTGAGCCAAGTTCCAATTTCAGTCGAGCACGCTGCATTCACTTGCGCACTGGTACCCTTGGGAAAGGTATTAATCCGTTCGTTCCCTCCAATTATGGGTTAAATAATTGAGGTCTGCTGTTCGTGCGATTTGTGGCAGTCATCTGCACCAATTGTTTGTTATCAGCAGTTCCAAGAAGTGTGGATGGTACTACACAATGCCTTCACCACTATAAACAAATCTCTGTGTGGTTGTCCTGCTGGAAAAAGGTTGGACCCTCATACGTTGAACGCGACGGGAGAATCCATTACCATATATATATATATAGAGAGAGAGGGGGGAGAGAGAACTTTATATTTGTTAAAATGCATATACCCAATAGCTTGCTTAAGAAAAATAATAATTGGATAGCTATTAAGTTTATTGATATCGAAAGTTTTTGTAATAATTAAAAAGATATTTGAAGATTGAATAAGGATACTAGGAAGTATTGATTGAAAAGATTGAAATAAAAAATAAAAATTTTATTTATAAATTAAAAAGAAATATTAGAATGAAATGGATACCGAATTGAAATAAGAATAGTATATTTACTAAAAACCCCTTTAAGTTAGACCTAAAATATAAAAATATTTTTCTTTCTTTCTTCATGTCTTTTCTTTTTTCTATGAGAGAAGCTCATAATATGAAAAACTGAAAGAACATGTTTAGTTCAAGAATGTATACATGAAAGGTAACATTCGTACTAACTTTTGTAAAGTAGAAGCTTTTCTCCACGAAAACTCCCCTGACATCCTAGCGCTCTGTGAGACTAACCTCAACTCATCCATTCTCTTCTCTGACTTCTTCCTCTCTTAAGGAAGGATTCCACTGTCCATATCCATGAGCTGGGCGTCTACGTTAGTGAACACATCCCTTTAGCTAGGGTGACATCACTCGAATTACCTAACCACCAATATGTATGTCTCCGTCTGTCACTTCTCAGTTCGGTTAGCTACCTTTTCTCCCTTTACCGTTCCCCCTCCTCTCCCGACTGCTCCCTTCTAGACAGCATGTCTGACAATACAGATAAGGCTACTTCCTAACATACATTATCTCACATATTTGTATTCGGACATCTGAATGCCCATCATGCTGAGTGGCTTCAAGATTGATTCAGCTGGCATTTCCCAATCCCTTACACAAGTAGTGAACTTCCACATACGCTTTCCAATACTTCCTTAATAGCTATTCAATTATTTCCAAACACTCCCTCTGGACACGCCTCTCTACTAGATATATGCTTTACCTCTGCACCTGACTACTGCCAAGTTTCACAGCTTTGACCTCTCAGCAACTCCGACCATGCTGTTGTCTCTCTTAATATTTCTCGCCACTCTCATTCCCCCCAGTAGCCTCCTACGTATAGGACCTGCTACTGCTACCAAAGAGCTGACTGGGACGCCTTTCGCAATTTCTTATGCGACGTCCCTTGGGGAAAAGTGTTCGATCTCCCAGTTAATGACTGTGCCTCTGAGATTTCGTCCTGGGTGAAAGGTGGCATTGATGCCTTCATACATACCAGGAAGTTTTGTCTCAAACCTCAGTACATCCCTTTGTTCTCTCCTTCCTGTTTGGCCACCATTGCTCACAGGAACCCCTACTTCCGACTTCTCATGTCTGCTCCTAATGAGTGCAAGAGAATCCTGAATGACGTCAAGTGGTTGTTTGCCGAGAGAATGAGACAGCGCATAGCTGACTGCAAGGTCGACTCCAAAGACTATTGGCGGTTATGCTAACGGGTGCTGAACAATAGCAAATTCTCTATACCTCCTTTAATCCGTAAATTTGAGGTCCTCACATCATCAGCGGACAAGGCTGGGTGCTTTGCTCATCCAACTCCACATTTGACTCATCTGGAGTACCCTCAACCTACTTCCCTATTAGAACTGAGGCTAAACTGTACGATGTATACTAACTGTAGAGATATTTAGCATTAAAATGAAAGAATCCTAACCCTTTATGCTATCTCGGTTCACATCAATAAAGTAAAGAAACCTTTTAAAACCTGAAGAACCATTTTCTTGGAAATCGTGGTAGAGTTCACGCTATGCAAGTCAGTAAAGCTACTGAGACACAAGGGGTTACGAGAATATTTTAAAGAAAGTTTGCGAGGAAAATATGTTATTCGGCAGGATTTGAACCTGCGATCCCTAACAACATAGGGGAAGCCATCAATTCATCTAATACGTCTTATACGACTCGACTATGAATGATTGCACAGTTCAAATGAAGCCGAATCATGTCTTATAAACATGTTTTTTATGTATCTACGTTTGTAAGGATTGCAGTTCGAATACTGCCGAATGACAAATATTTCCTCACAAAGTTTCTCAAATAAACTCAGTCCGGTTGATATATATATATATATATATATATATGCACACACACTACCGACCATAATTATTAGGCCACTCCAGCTTTTTTTTAAATAATGTCATTCATACAATTTTTAGTATTTATTGCCAAATGAAAATAAAATGGTTCTTTTGTTATTATTACTTTGCAAAAGTTTACAAATCAAGGAAGCAAAGATGAATTCGTCCGAATCACCCAAAATTTCCTTCATTATTTCATTGATGAAACGGCAATAAAAGTAATTATTAATATTTATAAATTCGTTTGATTCACGTGTTATTGTGCAATATTAACAAAAGAACCGTTCTATTTTCATTTACAATTATTCACTTAGCAATAAAAACTAAAAAAATATGGGATACACTGGGGTTGCCTAATAATTATGGCTGGTAGTGTATATATATATATATATATATATATATATATATATATAATGTTTAATTAAAACAGAGTATCTACCCAAATACAAATATCTATTAAAAATATATATGTGTTTGTGTGTGTACTACAGCAGCTGGTTCGCCATTTACAAACAGGAAGTCCCGCCTCCGCTACTCTATGTTTATCAATATGAGAAACTGTTCTTCAGTTTTGTTTTGTTTTTTTTTTCCTTCTATAAAAGTTCTTAACGTTGGTAATTGTGTCAAATGGTGTTTTAATTTGGGAATAGAGTAGAGGAAAAGTAGATAGAAGGGAAATGTGATCATTGTTCTACGATTAGCGCGATTTTCCACTCTCCACACCCCCACCCTTAATACATTTATTTTGCTTTTGGCCAATAATTGAAATCGTCCGCTTTAATAGAATCTTTTGAAATTGAAACTGTTTATATAAATACCAATTCAGTTAGTCATTTAAGCGCCATACTTGATTCACGCTTGGGCGATTATATCTCTTTTGTGACATGTCTGGGCAGAATATCTTCACGCAGTAGATTGCCATTACTTTTTAGGTAGACTAGTTGCCCACCAAGGCTATAGAACCCAGTCTCTCTTGCCATTTAACCTATAGCTGGAGATAAAAGAAACGAATTTATAACTTTCCCAATGATAATTTACCGCAAATGAATGCAAGGAATTCAACTAGAATTCGAACACGGCTCACCGAGTTCTTGTTCCACTTCACCATAACGCACATCCCAATTAATTTTGGTTTATTTTTAGTCTTAATTAATCTTAATCCCCAAATCTTTTATATTTTAATCACCGACAGATTTCTTCTTCGAATATTTAACATTTTACACCTAGAATAGGTTTTGCCAGAACCCCCCTACTTTTTTAACCCTAATAGCCTTTTTGCCAAACTCTACCTCATTGTTCCCAAATTCATGAATGTTTAAATAGATAATATATTTCCAATCAAACCAATTTGTTTAACAATCAAATGATACACTTCATCAAATTCACACCATTTAAACCATAATTCTTTTCACACCAAATTTGTAACTTTTAACCCTAAAATAGTAGTTGTTTACTTTTTCACTCTAACGTAAGTAACGTATCAGAGGATAGTAAGTGCAACACTGAAACCCAAAGGCGTATTTGCATCGCCAACGAAACATTCCAAAAGCTGGGTTCAGTACTGAGAGATAGAAAAATTTTATTGGAAAACTTGAAAGTGTACTGGATTGTTAATAGATGTCTGTTATTCAATATGACAGCGAGTGCTGGACCGTCTCATCAAAGATGAAGGAAAAATTTGAAGCGGTTCTACATAAGAATGTTTGGGATGGGGATACCATGGACCGAATATGTTTGCAAACACGAGGTTATGGAGAGGATGGAAACGAAAAAGAAACTGATACTTAACACCAGAAAAAACAGCTGAAGTTTCTGGGACACGTAATGAGGATGGAGGGCGTGGAGAGTCTGATACTCTCGAGACGGATACAGGGAAAGCAAAAGAGGGAAAAGTAATGCGTGGCATACTTGATGGTCGTTTCGAGGGATAACAAGAGAAAGTCTCTTAAGAACTACAAAACATTGAGAAGATGTAAAAAGCCATTATTGCCTAGGTTTTGAAGGGAGGAAAACGAAGTATTTTGCCTAAAACATTTTAGGCCTTGTTTTTGCTTCCAAATTTTGTTCTCTAAAATAGTTTTGGCCACCGAATGCCTGCATTTTTTAACCCAAAATTAGTTTTTGTTCACAATTAATATTTTTAACATTAAAATAGTCTTTGACTCCAAATAAATACGTGTTTATTTAAATAGTTATGTATTTATTTAAATAGTTACCTATTTGGTTATCAAATAAAAACATCTGCCCTCATTATTTTAAACTTTATCGCTTCCATGTATTATACGAGAATGCTTCCTCTTTCTTTACGGAAGTTTTTTCTTTTACTTCAAATGGAAAAGCAGGAAATATTCTACTGTATCAGATATTAGAAATATGCTTGGTCTTTACTGATTTTTGACACTAACTGCTAATGAATGATTAAACATCAGTAGTATCTTAATAGCGTAGGATAATTATCAATGATTTACGATGAGTAGCATGCCAGAATTCAAATTAGCGTAAAACAAAGTTTAAAATAAAATCTATTACTCCGTTTTATGCTTTAAATCCCATGAAAGCAGGATTTAACAAAAAATAGTCATTGATGTTTTTATATCAAATAATTTTCTTTAAAAAAACAATCATACATTGCGTATTAAATATTTAACTGTTTCCTTCGAAGATCGTGTTATCTTTTCTTTTCCTTGTTTTTTTTTATTACGACAAAAAAGCAAGCAAATTGACATAAAAACATTGCCATGAAGATTGAAAAAAAAAGAAAGCGAAAGAAAGATCAAAAGAAAAAAGCGAGTATATAAAATGACTTAAAAAATTTGTGAACTACGAAACACAAAAGCTGACTAAATTATAGCAAATACAAATAGGCAGAAAAAATAAGTTCTGCTTTTATTTTAAAAGTATATATTTATTAAAGTTAATTTTGATCAGCCTATGGCCACTTCAAAAAAGATCATCGATAAATTTTGAAGCCGATCGAGTTCGGGAATACTGAAAAATATTGTATAAACATATTTTTGGAAGTGTTTATTTTTGTTAGAGAAACAAATGGAAGTTCAATTTATGACTGCTAACAGTGTCACGTAACCTGTACCATCGGCTGCATGTTTCAATCCTCGTAAACCTGTATACGAACAAAACTCGTCTGCTTTCTTCATTGTTTTTAAATAAAAGTTTACCCGCTACAAAGACAATAAGCAAATCAGGTAAAGTTTTCTTCTTCTTTATGCGTCGTGTCTCCTCAGGAGTTAACCGATAATGGCTCTCCACAATTTCCTATCCATTGCAGCTCTGAATATTTTTTTTTACTTTTACTCTCTTTTCTGTCAGCCATTTTCTCAAGTTCGTTATGTTCTGCGCTGTTTTCCTCTGTTGTTTTTGCCCTCAAAGTGTCGTGTGAATAATAAATTTTCTAAGTCCGCCATCCTAATTAAGTGCAACTAATATTTCACCTGACTTTTTCTGGTGTTAATTATACTGCTGTGGGATTTCCCCTTTGTATATGATAATAGATTTGACTGAGTATACATATACTCCTACCATAGACAGAACAGGATTTGAGGGTTAAGAGGAATCGTAGAGATCCGTTAAAGTTATCGGAGAGTACTGGAACTGATACGAGAGATACCGAAGTTACCCAAAGACTAGCGCATCAGAAGTCAGGCTAGCTCTGAGCTATACTCAGCTAGAATAATATACAAAGATATACTATTTCAACGACTTCACTTCAAGAATTGTATATATTTATTTGTTACTAACAGCATTCTTGGATTTACTAACCTGCGTTCAAGTTTGTATATTATGCTCAATATAACATATTTTTCTATCTCAGTATCAGTTTTTGTTGTTCATTATTTTGTGCGGTTCCTCACCCGGAATCCACAACATATACGTTTTATTTTGCATTAGTTTTGTATAAAACGTTGTTGTTTCTCATATGTTCAGTCCAAAGTATCATCAGCATCTTTCTGTAGAACCGCACTCGGTGAATTAAATTATTGTATAGACGGAGAATTTGACTAAACACACAGCAAGATTGAAAACAGACCGCTTTCTGAGAGGGTCAACGGCTAACTATTAGTGTGGTAGACTGGGTTTCATGTTTATATATGCAACCCTTGTGTTAATGACAAAGCGGTGCGTTCGGAGATGGATATCATAGACTGAAATAAAAACAAACAATAACAGAACATTCACTCTATAGAATTAACGGCAACGTACCTGCGGTTAATGTGAGCGTTTAAGTTTAACATATGCCTTTGTTTGACATGAAGAGGGATGGGAGCCGCTAGGTTTACTTTACTGACATACAGTGGTTCTACCAGAACTGAAAGAACAGTGTTTCCATCCGCAAAATAAGACGTTGAAATTAGCTACAAGTTTTACCTATTTTGACTGATTAAATACAGCAATTGATAAGAAGCTGATAGAATTAACCAATCGGAAGAGTGACTTCTTCCCCAGTTTTCAATTCTTCTTTGCAGACTGCGAAAATTGATACTGCTTGGCTAGTATATCCTTGTACAGTACTCGTTGTACACCTTCGGAGTCCTCCTCACCACAGTTTTCAGTTCTTCTTTGCAGACTGCGAAAATTGATACTGCTTGGCTAGTATATCCTTGTACAGTACTCGTTGTACACCTTCGGAGTCCTCCTCACCACAGTTTTCAGTTCTTCTTTGAGACTGCGAAAATTAAAAATTGATACTGCTTGGCTAGTATATCCTTGTACAGTACTCGTTGTACACCTTCGGAGTCCTCCTCACTACAGTTTTAAGTTCTTCTTTGCAGACAATACAGAAATTTGTACGGCTATGTTAGGATATCTGAGTACACAAGCAGCAATCATTGCTACACCTTTGTATTAGAACTTATTTTAATTCCTACGAAATTCCCTTCATGGGAAGGTCTTCTCTGGAATCCTGTAAAATCACTTAGAACAATATATCAACAAGAAAAATGCCAAGTTATTCTAACTCAGAATAACAAAAATACCTTAAAGATAGTGAGCAATGGTGGAACAGAGAAACGTCTTATTGAATAAAACTATACACAAACATCTTAAAAATTTTTTTAACCCTTTAATCCATAGCAAAGCAACAATGCCATAGAATGCTTCGGGTTACGCGGAATAAGAATATGAAATTATAGTGCGAAGTGAAGAAAAGACAATAAGGGACAAGGGTTCAGTTTGACAGAAGTTGACGTTTAGTTGCCTTTAAATTTTTGAAAATTGTAGGTGGCAGTGACGCAATGAATAGTAACAGAGTTATATGCATGGGATGTGCGAGAAAATAGAATATAAGTGGTGGTTGCACTCTACCGTTGAAATAGTTAACTGAAACCACCACTTCTACTTCTACAGTTCTTTTCTCGCATTTCCTACCTGTGTAATTCCCTTCAATTTATTTATTTCCCTAATAGCTACAAGTTAAACAATTACACGCAAAGCCAACTGCCATCTTCTGTTTACTCGTATCCCATTTATCATTTACCCTTTCTTTAATACTCCCGTTAATCAGTCTTCTCTCTCGCTGTAACCACCTTCACACTAGTGGCGACTTACCTTGGTTAAGGTGAAATGATTAAAAATAAAAACATTTGTTCAACATGAAAAATGTCATACGTAGCTACTAATTTGTAGCTCAAAAGCAAGAACGCAAGTTGGCAAACAAGATCGTATTTACATAGAATATATATTATTTAATATAAACCGCAGGAAGGCAGAGACCAATGTTTCCATTGAAGGAATGTAATTGCATTTTTGTCAGCTGCCGTGTGCAAGGTCGGAGAATATAAACCATGGAAAGACAGGAATTGTGATGACGTCAAAGGCAGCTTGCCTAATATAATGATAATGTGAAAACGATAAATAAATGCTCCTGAACAAAAGATGATGCATCTGTGACACAGAGAATATTATCAAGGTCAAACTGGAAATATTAAACGATGGCAGAGGAATGTGATGACGTCAAATGCAGCTGACCAAAGACAATAATAATGCGAAAGAGTTAAACAAATAGCCTAGACAAGAATGACGTAATAGAACGAAATTTGATGACTCTCAGCTTGTATATGAGCGAGGTTTATCCGGGTTGAGAATGGCCAGAGGATTCGAAAAGAACGCAGAGAAGAGAAAACAACTCCAACCACACACTGCCGCGTTTCACGCATGCCCAGTAGTCTCTCTATCCGTCTCTTTCTCTCTCTATTTTCCACCCCGCTTTAGACAATCTAACGGGCAGTTAACTCGCCTGCAATATTCTGAAGAAAGAGAGTTGAAATTGAATTCTTGTATATTGTCTTCCGAAATTTTTCACTCAAATTTCAGTTTGTTTTCTGCATGGTAAGTTTGTCAAATCGGTCTCTTTTTTTTCTCTGTCTGTAATATATATATATATATATATATATATATATTGTTACTGACTTTTTTACTTTTATGTTTCGTTTGGATAAAAATAGGTTTGAGGTTTTATTTATTTTCTTAGCGATGCCGTTCTACTTAATTTAGGGGTAGTTGTTCTTTGAATACCTGTCTGTTAACCTCCCCGTCTCTGAAATCTTTAATTTTCACGCATCCCCAGAAGTCTCTCTCTCTCTCTCTCTCTCTCTCTCTCTCTCTCTCTCTTTTCCACCCCACTCTAGACAATCTAACAGGCAGTTAGGAGCCCGAACACTTGTGTAGCGTCTTGAGAGGTTGCTCTGACCAACAGTTGAATAATATCGGTGTTCCCGTAGTGCCATTCTCGCATGGACGGGCGTCCCTGCATGAACCTCCGGTGGGCAACCCCGAGGCCACATTATGTTGCCAGTCTCCATCCCTCACATACTGCAAACAGTGACCGACTGATTTTACTCTAGACCTCTCTCCTCAACTAAAGCACAATGAAAAAAAAATAGCAAAACCAAACCAGCTACCCAGAAATCGCCCAAACCTGTCTGCGTCTCTTTCACTAACTATCCGCACTAACTTTACAGCGTAGAATCATTCCTTCAAACTAACTCACCTGATATCTTAGCTCTATGTGAAACTAAAACTTACCCTTCTATCCCCTCTTCTGAGTTTTATGTTCCTGGTTGCCTTTCCCCCTTCAGGAAGGACTCCAATGTCCATATGTTTGGGTTTGGTGTATATGTCTCTCACTTCTAAGCTCGGTTAGCTATCTCTTCTTCCTCTACCGCCCCCCTCCTCCTCTGACTGTTCAGTACTTGACAGCATCTCTGACAATATCGACAAGGCCATTTCTTCTCATCCATCTGCCCATATATTTGTGTTTGGTGACTTTAACGCCCACTAAACCAAGAGGCTGGCGAACTCTGTCACCGATCTTGCTGGTGTCCACACCATTAATTTTTCAATCTCCCAGTCCCTTACGCAAGTGGTGGACTTCCCGACGCGTTTCTCCAATAGCCCTAACGGAAAGGACTGGCTACTAGATCTCTGCTTCACTTCCATCCCAAACTCTTTCACTACCAGACAGCTATGCCCTCTCGGAAACTCTGACCACGCCGTAGTTTCCGTGAACATCTCATTCCACTCCCCGCTACCCAAGAAACCCAGACCAGCAGAATATCCTACTGCTAGCAAAGAGCATACTGGGATTCTATCCGTGACTTCGTCTGTGCCGTCACTTGGAACAACGTTTTTAGTCTTCTCGTCGAAGACTGTGCATCCGAGGTCTCCTCCTGGGTTAAGGCTGGCATTGATGCTTTCATCCCTGCCAGGAAATTTCAACTTAAATCTCATTCGTCTCCCTGATTCTCACCCGCTTGCTCGGCCGTCATTGCCCACCGGAATCACTTCTTCCGGCTTTATCGTAGCCACGCGTCGGACCAAAACAGGCGCCTTTCCACCTCAGCTAGTAATAAGTGTAAAAAGATACTTAGCGAAGCTAAGATGTTGTTTGCTGCCAGAATGAAGCAACGCATAGCATCCTCTAAGTTCGGCGCCAAAGCCTACTGACGTCTCTGTAAAAGCGTGCTTGTCAAGAGTAAGTCCTCAATTCACCCGACTTCCCACCTAGAACTGAGTTGTTCTTTGTTATCGTTTATTCGTAGAGAGGATTTTTGCTCCACTAGCAGTAGCAGTTTATGCCATACACGAAGGGTATATAAAAAAGCACAACACGTCATACTCTGTGAAATTCATTTAAACCTTTGCACCGACATATGTCTTGTAATTTGTCAGGCAGGAAAATACTTTTTGTCAGGAATCATTATATTTAGAAGTTTAAACACAACGTCGTTTTTACAAATCCAGAAAATTAAAGTGGGGAGATTTTCTGGGGTTTGTCTAAGTGAACCAATAGAAAATCCGGTCATGATGTATAAGAGAACTTTGATTGAAAGAGTAAAGGGTCATAAAGACTTAAAATGATTTAAGGCCCAGACGTTTTCTAGGCCAGTGGTGAAATAAATAGATGCATATGTAGCATTACGCAAGTCTGATATGTTATCGTGAATCAGTTACAGGATTTTTTCAAGTTATTATTCAACTTAAAGTAGTTGACAAAAGAAGCAAACGGGAAATTCTTCTTTTTTTTTTTTTAAATACACTGAACGTTAAACATATGTAGTTGACTTAGTGGATGATCTATACGTTGAACCGTAACAAATGAATTATCAGAAGATGGGAGAATCAATCAATATATGCTAGAGGATAAATCATAGATATCTAGTTATATTATTAAAGCTTAACTATAATTTAGAGTATATTGTAGACAATGTTGATAAACGGTAGTATGTTCGTTACGTCTTTTACATAAGTATAGTTTTGGGAATTTGATAATTTGTAATTTTTCTTGTAAACAGTGAAAACATGGATCATGTAAAGATTTATAAGTTCTGTTTTTGTTTTAATATTTTCCATTTTACGGTAGGGTTTTATTGGCATCTTTTAATTGCCAATAATAAGTAGAAAGTGATGTGCTATTGCGGTAAGTTTCATTATTAAAAGGTAAGGTGTGAAAGTAATGGCGGCTTTTAAAAGTATTCTTGGTGCAAACTATATAATGTTTTAATAGAGTGGGATTTTCTAAGTTAGAAATAGATTTTCTAAGTTAGAAATAGAGCATAGGTAGAATATAGAGTCAGTTATACATTTATTTGCTAATAGACACTCAATAGGTTTTCGGCAATTGTAATTATTGTTGTGATCGTTAAATATTTTTAATGTTGTTGAGTGTATATGTTATTATATATGTATAAAATTCGGTTTTTCTGTTTTTGATGATCTTCTCAATGTTATTACTGCAGATGTAGCTTACTTTCATAATGTATCTGCTAAAAACTTTGCTAAGAGTGTTATTGTTGTGGATCCGGGTGAGGAACCCACAAAATAATGAACAACAAAACAGATATTTGAGATAGAAAAATACGTTATATTAAACGAAAATATACAAACTGGAACGCAGGTTAGTAATCTAGGACTACGATTATTAAAGTATATATATATATATATATATATATATATATATATATATATATATATATATATATATAAGTGTTGAAGTGAAGCCGTGTTGAAATAGTATATCCGTGTAATATTATTATGGCTGAGTGGAGCTCAGAGGTACTATGCCTACTGACGCGGCATTCTCTACGTAACTTTGGTATCGTTCGGTAAGTTACGGATCAGTCAAAGGCAGGAGTGTCTGTATACCCAAGTCGTCCATTATGATAGAAAAATGGAAGTCCCACAACAGATATTTTCAGGAAACTGTTTCTCAACTAATTTAATGGAATTTCTACCCTAACTTAGTAATTATCATTTGGTTAATTTGGGGTGTATACCAAATGATATTTTTATTTCAGTTTTTATTGTTATTGTTATTATTGTTTGCTGCATTTGGGGTCAGGGCAATTATAGTCGCTGTTTTGAAGGGAAGTGTCATGGAATTTGTTATCTGTGTAAAAGATTTTCATCAGACGAATTCTTACTAATTCTGCTTTCAATAGGGACGGGTATATCCTTGATGACTGATCAAGGGTGGTTAGGTTTAGGGTGGATGTATATAGGATTAGCGTTAGTTTTTAAGTAGGGAGAGTAAGTTTCGTCCGCTAAATCAATGTTACATCTAGGAAATCTAACTTCTTTTGGATTAACTTTTATTGTCACCTTAATGTTAAGATTTTTCAGTTCCCTATGTATTAATTTTCTAATTATATTAGCTTTAAATTTAGTGTAATTTCTTTTAGCACCATAAGGCCATCATCCTTGTACAACAATATGTCTTTTGTATCATTATACGCTGTCAGAGTGTAAAGAATAAATAACCCAATAATATTTGAGGATTCAGCAAAATCTAGAGATCCCATGTTGATGTCAAATAGTTTCTCACATTTGTTTTGTTTTTTGTTTTTGTTTTTTTCACTGTTCTTTGTTGTGGATGTGTACGGATAATTTTGCACTCATGATTATTATCTCTTCTTTGTTAATTAGACCAGAACACTCCATAGCAAATTCTAATACCAAAGTGAATACGTCTTTGGAAATCGAAGGTTAATTAACTATATCAGCCTGGACAAACAAATAATAGTTATTATTGATTCGGTTAAACCAGTAGGTGACATCATTTGTGTCTGTATCCCCCTTTAACTTCCAATCAAATTTCTCCTATACACCATGACATGAGTTTCTATTGGATCACGGAGACAAACCACCAGATAATCCTCCCACTTTCATTGTCTGGATTTGGTAAAAATTGTATTGTTTTTATATATATATATCTATTCCCATCAGAAAAAATATTTCACTGCCTGACGAGGTGCTAACAAGATAGTAACGAAACACAATGGTTCTTGTGTTGCAGCAATGTATGCTTGTATTTTGAACCTATAATAAAATTATTATCATATATAATGCTCTACAAAGTATCGAGCACTCTTAAGAACGTAAAGCACTACAGCGGACTATTAACCCATTCGTTTTTACTACTTCTAGTATATATATTTTAGTCATATCACCCCGATCAAGGCGGTAACGCGACTGATGTGTAAGGGGCTACGTAAGAGTGAAAAGATTGGAAAAGAGAAAGCTGGAAACTACATCCTAAACAGGGAAAAAGGGATGAGCCTCTTCACCTGTACAATAGACGTGGGTAAAGTGTGAATCGGGTGATAGTTTAGTCTATCTACACCAATTGAAAAAAAAACAAACAAAAGAAACAAAAACAAAAAAGTGAAAAGATTGGAAAAGAGAAAGCTGGAAACTACATCCTAAACAGGGAAAAAGGGATGAGCCTCTTCACCTGTACAATAGACGTGGGTAGAGTGTGAATCGGGCGATAGTTTAGTCTATCTACACCAATTGAAAAAAAAAACAAACAAAAGAAGCAAAAACAAAAAAAGTGAAAAGATTGGAAAAGAGAAAGCTGGAAACTACATCCTAAACAGGGAAAAAGGGATGAGCCTCTTCACCTGTACAATAGACGTGGGTAGAGTGTGAATCGGGTGATAGTTTAGTCTATCTACTCCAATTGAAAAAAAAAACAAAAGAAACAAAAACAAAAAAAAAGTGAAAAAATTGGAAAAGAGAAAGCCGGAAACCACATCCTGAACAGGGAACAAGGAATATGCGTGTGTGTGTGAGAGAGAGAGAGAGAGTGAGAGAGAGAGAGTTTTGCTAAAAACGACAGACATGGTGATGTGGTCAAGCCTTACACACAACTTTTCGTGTGATATTACATTTTTCCCTTCAGTACGTAATCCACATAAAAACATTCCGAATATTCCACCTATACAAGCACCTTTGGCTACATTTCTGTCCATCACCGAAGATGAATCCCATTCAACATCTAACTGAATCCATAAATTGCTCTATTCATGCATATAGATTTATAAGCATGTCTCACTCTCCACACATGACCAACGTGTTGCAGACAGGTCTACAGTTGGTACCATTAAGAATCCTATCCACCAACAATGCTTCTATTACCTCCAGTCCCACTTCACATGTGGACGTTGCCACTACATCTGTACTATCGAATTCCAGGATAGAGCCTGGTAGGCGTTCCATGAACACGCAAATGAAACTCAACAAAGCCACGGCCTGTGAGATACAAAGCCTGTGACCCCACCAAGCATGTACATCCAAATCAACCATCCACGAATTTGAATAGTTCAAGAACACAATTTTCAAAGGACATGGAAACTCGCAAATAATACTGGCTCTCTGCCACCCACATTCCGCAGGGGAATTACCAGCTTTGACAATAATGCCAGCGGTTTGAAACCTCCTGCAAGAGATAACGAATTTAATTCTTCTGCTTCTGTCAACTGAAGCTGTGTATTTCAGTATAATGTCTGTAAGTGAAGATCCGTCCCGTCTACAGATAAATTTATTAAGCGTATTTTAGATCTGACAAAAGGCCGAATTTACAGCACATGAAGTGAGGATACTCAAACTCAATGCTAGATGAACGGACGATTGTTTGGCTTGAAATCAGCATTGTAAATCTTGTTTTTGACTTGCACTTGAAAAATTATGTATATATATATATATACGTCATCCACATACAAGCTTGTTTTGCTGTATCACAGCTCATCAGTGTGGACAGACATTCACTTGCCGATCGATTCGGTGTCAGGCGTATGGAATCAGAGAAGGGACATTTTAGCATGATGTATATAAGCGGGTATACTCACGCCAGTCACCGAAAGAACTCAATTCTTTCCTGAAGAGTAATGCATAAATTGTGGAAGTAGTAATTTATATATATATATATATATATATATATATATATATATATATAAGTTACCACCTGCGGGATGCAGTGATTTACTAAGCGTAGTTTAGATGCGGCACAAGACCGAATGAATGTTGCATCCAGTGTAGGTGAAAATCTCTAGTCAGTCGAAATTCATCTAACAATACGAGCTTGCTAGCCATTTCAGCAATTCGAAATGTCTAGGGAAAGCGTATATAACGACTTCAAATTCTACAAAAGATCTAAATTTCCTTCAAAGATGAACGCGCCCTACCTCGAAATAAATTACTTAGTACTTAATTTTATGTGTCTATGGTTACACCTCATGTTCAATAGTCATTATACTAATGCGGTACTAACAGTCGATTTAGATTTCAATCAGAAAATGTTTTTGTATTTAAGACATATACTGAATAACCGGGTGTGACCGATAACTCTGCTTTCCGAAAGCCGAATTTCCCACATAGCTGCCTTTTTTACTTTTCTGATTTCTTTCTTTTTAACATAACACGCATTTTTTTTTCTTTTATTTTCATGAATGTCGATACTAATGGATTTCCTGTTAGTCCAGACTGTAATTCTTATAACAAAGTAATTATGAGGAAATCTTTTTTTTTTTTTTACTTTGAACACTATTTCTCCTTCAGGTAGCTAGACTTTTTTTTATAGCGTTTTACTTATTTCGTTTCCATAGACTGATTCTAGGACGCATATTCACTCTGACAGGTAGCGGAATAAACGAAAATAAATTTGTATTCCGCGAACAACGTATCTAAAAGAGAAAGTATGAATTCAAAAAGAAACTAATTCAGTTTTAATTTTCCCGTGTGAAATATTTTCTAGTTTTGCTCAACAGGGGCATACAAATAAATGTCCTGTAATATGTGAATGTTCATGAAGTTTAATTGATATAGACACATTTAAATTTGAAATTTTTAAGCTGATCATGAATTCATTTTGATCACATACTTTTAGAAGAAAACATAATAGAAACACGACTGAATTTCTACGGTCAGATCAACTTCTTTCTAAACCAACCATATGAGCAGGCAGACGGTCATCTCGGAGTTATCTCAGAGTTAATGGTTAACAAAGTAAACCTCGGACTTAATGGCTAGCAAAGTAAAACAATTAGGACTAAGTAGGGAGATAAATACTCATTGGGTTCACCATACCTTCGGCCTTGTGCCACATCTAAATTATGCTTAGAAAATCGCTGGGCACCCTGACGTGGTTTAATGGTTAGAAATAAAGAGAGAAAGAAGAAGGATATACAGATAGATAGATAGATAGATAGATAGATAGATAGATAGATAGATAGATAGATAGATAGATATCCATATATACAGATAAAGATAGATAGATAGATAGATAGATAGATAGATAGATAAAGAAACAAAGAAACAAAGAAACAAAGAAAGAAATAAAGAAACAAACAAACAAACAAGTACGGACAAAAGATATATAGATAGAGAGATAGAAAGAAAGGATAAATGATATAGAGATTGAAAAAAAGGACAAAGGATATATCGGTAGAGAGATAAAAAGAAAAAGAAAGAAAGAAGGGTAGATACATAGAGATATCGAAAGAAAAAAGATATGCCAAAAAACAAAGAAAGAAAGAAAAGACAAAGGCTCGATAATTAGCAGACATAGATAAATGAAGAGCAGGCATCGATATATTGATAGGATATAGATATGAGCAAACATAGATAGATAGATAGATAGATAGATAGATAGATAGATAGATAGATAGATAGATAGATAGATAGATAGGGAAAAGTTTGACATAGATAAACAATTCGTCTGGGAAATGAATAATAATCTGAAAAACTGTCAGTAAATTTTACAGAATTATTCTCAGGCACATAAGTTTTCCTTTTCCAGTTGGATAACTTTTCCGAAATTTATTTCCTGTTGACAGTCATCCACATACAACAAACCTACAATTACTGCCCACAAATAAAACTCTCTTTACCTTTAACGACTAAGCTCTCTTCCGCATCAGAGACAATAAAGCACGTTATTGCCCAAAATAGTAAATGAACTGAATGTGCATAAACCCGCTAGGTGTAGACAATAGGAAAAAATAAAGAACAACATTTTTTTCTCTAAACGCATTGAAAGTTCAGATAAAATACTGAGTCATTGTTTCCTTTTGTAATTATTGGTTATGTTCGTAAGGTTTAACCTTTCAACCAAAAAACTACGTCTTACCTTTGACTACAAATATCGACATGATTCGGATTACCGTTATTTAATTGGGCTGATGATAAATTTACAAGAAGTTCATTCTACATTTTATTTATATTTTATGTTGCTTTCTTTTCATGTATTATGCATTTTTTCTCAGATCTTATATTCTGGTAACTTCGGGCGTAAACAGAAGAAAATGAAATCCTCTATATTTAAAAAAAACTTCGTTTTTAATTTTTTTTTTTTTCGTGAAGTTTATCTTGGGAAACGATTCAAAGTCATGGTTCTCACTTTAAACGAAATTTGAGTAATATCTTTCTATAGTACTTTTCAAATATGTATATTTTTTGTTTTTTATTTTTTTTGTTTTATAACATTTACTTTGAAAATAAAAGGCTTGTTCGGAAAGTAATAACTAAGTCAGAAACAAAACTGAATGATAGTAAACTACATCTACAATTAATTTGACCTCTTCTGTTCGGGTACTGGGCATGACGGCAAGGCTTCAGATTGGGAGGTTGTGAGGAACATGGAACCACTGCTTAATTGCTGTTGTTCCCAGGTTCACTCTGACCCGGAATGGAAGCACCTGTTGGTGTCCCAACTAGGAGCAAATAGTTAATCCCCAAACTGGAGTCAAAACACAATGAAAGTATAAAAATACACTTCTATATAAATATATACATAAAAATAGACTTTTATAGAAAAATATACAGTTTTGAAGAAAAAATTCCGCAACACGAAAGAAAAATTATTCTCAGCAAAACTTTTTTGAATACCAAACTAGAATACATTTTCAGTTTTCTAAAATAAAAAAGAATAAAAACAAAAAAGTTTGCTTAAAATCTGCCGAAATCAAGTTTCACACTATAACCGAACATTGAAAAATATTTTGAAACCACATCTTTTGTTATTAAATCACCAACAGAAGTTGATATGCCGATAAACAAAACTCAAAATCTTCTATCGGACAGGGTGTTGTTTTTAGCGTATCTCATAATTTAATCTTAAAAAATATATTCCGATTCTTCATAAGCTTTTGTTTGCAGACCGAATATGTTCCTTTCTCTGAATAGGTCTTTTCACCAACTATGCCAATCGTTTAAGTTTGTAAAACATGCTTATAGCTGATGAAGCTTATACTTTGCATCTCAAAAAAATGTTAATGGTAGTGACTATTTCAAAACGAGAAACCAGTGTCAATACATACACAAAATATCCATCTACAGAATATATTCCTGTGTCTATCCTACTATTAAAGGCACTGTCGACCCCGAACCATGGAATGATCATCACTGCTGATGTCTATTGCTAGTCATTTGCTTCGGTAAAAAAAAGGAGTTATTTTTCAGCATGACAGTTCACAAGAGGCTCTCTTCAAACAAACCTGACAAAAGTAATATCGCGTAGTTGGAGGGTTCGTTCACATCTTTCTTAATCAGCACATTTAGCACCTACAGATTTTTTTTTGAAAAAGAAAGAAACTGAAAACAGACTATGCATGAATTTTTGGGATGATCATTTGATTAATTTCGGGAAAGGACACTTTAATCGACAAATTTATTATCAAATAACTTATCGGATTAAGGCGTTGATTCGTGATTTGGGTTGAGTAATAATGCTGAGTTTAATCTCAAAGACAGGCACTGTGTACTGAGATTTTGCGGAAACAAAACGAACAATAACAGAGCACTATCAAAAATAAGAACTAAGCTAGATATCCCTTTACATGGGCAGTGAAACAAGAACGATCTCTCCTCGTACATTAAATAAAGGGTTCCGTACAGAATGCTCTGTAAGTTAGCCAAACCAAAATTAACCTGACGAATTTCGGGGAGCACATCAATCGAAATATAATAAAAACAATAACGATGACAAACGCACGGAAATAGAGTAAAACAGTCTTTCAGAACTCAGTAAACGTGGAATCAAAAATTAACCTTCATATTGGGATGCAGTCTTTAATAACGAATGAGATTTTTGTTAAATATTCATAGTAAAGACAATAACAGCCGTTTCTTTATAAGCAATCACACGACGTTCATTTAACAAACAACCCATACTACTTTTCTTTATGATTAACAACATATATTTATTAAAACTTTTTTTCAAGAAAATAGGTTTCTCAAGACTAACAGACGTTAACAAGAAAACAGATGATAACGACTGACAGCGAATTTTAATTGTTGAACATCCAAGTTTACAGGGAAGAAAGAAACTCGAAATGTGTTCCACAAGTGAGAACTTCGAGAGAAGAAACTCTCTGAATAAAAATTTCTGTTACATTTAGCCATTTCAACTATAAAAAAGATAAGACGTTGCCGAAAATCTAATGGTGTGCTTAAATTCATAAAGTTTTGGTACCAATGAAAGGATTGTCAGAAGTGTTACCACAAAAATATTTATATAAAAGGCACAAGAAATCTACATTATGGCGGTGGGAAAGATACTAAAAGCGATATAACATGTCAAGTTTAATAACATTGCAGATTCTTATTTGGTTTTTATCCAAATAACAAAGAATATAGAAGAAGCACAGGAACATATATGGCTGTAATATTCAAATCAAGGTGAATGGGAGACTTTTAAATTTGTAAGATAGATTCTGAGGAGAAATAATCGTCTAGCACAACACAGTTAAATGAGTTTTCTAGCTACAGAATTAGCAATTGATTCAATATATTCTCTCCACTTCATGTCAGTTAAAAACGTTAAACCGACAAGACTAAACGAGTCATTCTCCTGGAATTTAGAATCAGCCGTACTGATGAAAAGTAAAAAGTGTTTTAAAGGTAAGTCAAGAAAGAGCAACGATGCGGTTGGAAAGAATGGCAATGGAAAGGAAATTGATAAAGAGCATCAGAAAGAGACAACTGAAGTTCCTGGGACAAGCAATGAGGAAGGAGGGCTTGGAGAACCTGATACTGACAGGCCAGATAGAGAGAAAAAGAGATAGAGGAAAGCAACGGATAACATATCTGAAGGGTCTGAGCAGGTGGATGACAACGAGGGTTGCGTGGTGTAACAGGAGAAAGCGTGCTAAGAGCCACGAGGGATAGGGAAACGTGGAAACCCATGATCGTCTACGTCCGGAAAGGACAGAGCACATAAAAGAAGAAAGAACGAGCAGTTTTGTTTTAGAGGCGTTAAAATTAACAAGCCACTCTTTGTCTCATTTAACAAAAGAAACCACATTATACGGCGCACAGGCTGGGTGGAGCAAACAGAGGATCAGATCTTATTTATAATTGTGATCAAGTATTAACAGCTATTAAATGTCATATGATCTCTTGTTTGCAATGTATTATCTGTTATATATTCGCAATGGAAGTAACACAGTAAAACGTTATGAGAAATAAACAACATTTCGTTTTTATTATTTTTTATGAAAACAGTTTTTCATTAAATAATAGAAATGTTTTTCTAAATAAATAACTAGAAGATTTATTGGCTATACTTCTGTGAGGACGTAATTTAACATTATTTACATTATTCAAACTGTTATTCTCATTTTTATTAACATGTTTACGACATCTCATTTTCTTGAGGCAAAATAGACACAGTCTATTGCTTTCTGGAAGACTAACTGATCCAAACTGGTGGATAGAAGACACTTTTCTCGATAGTAGTTGTAGGATAACAGTTTTGTTTTGGAAACATTAAAACTTTGGAGACATTTATTGCCAAAATCGATCACAAATCTGAGATCCTTTCCAAGAGCAGCAGCGAGGTTTACTTTATCAACCTTGGTAGATTTCTTATTGAGACGGTAGTAAATGGTGCCATCAGCATAGAGGCTTACTTAAGAACCTATTACAGTAGATCATTGATGAAAATCACAAGAAGCGTAGGACATAGGATAGAGTCTTGAGCGACACCCACGTTCGTGTTAAAGGATTTTGAATCATGCTCATTCAAAATGATCTTCACTGCACGATATGATAAGAACGATTGGATTAACTCTACCAATAGTCCTGAAATACCGCAACACTGTAGCTTGCCCAGAATGCCAGTATGCCAAACATTGTCAAATGCTTTAGAGATATCCAGGACAACAATTAAATTTTCGTCGTTATTAACCTGAGCCTGATATATATATATATATATATATATATATATATATATATATATAAAAAGAGAGAGAGAGATAGAAAGAACACACACACACGCGCGCGCGCGCACACACACACACACATACACACACACACACACACACACATATATATATATATATATATAGTCACCGCAGACAGATCTGTTTCGGTGTATCACTGTTCATCAGTACGGTTAGACTGTTTTTGCTGTTAACCCAGTATTGAAACCCGACCAAATTGGCGTCAGTCGGCGATTCTACTTCTGAGCTATGGGCGCTCGGTAAATGAAGGCAGACTTTTTAGAGTTTATATTATCATTTTACACGCCCAATAGCTGAGAGTGTTCTAATTCATTACTGAATGAACGATGCGTAAATGCTAGAGTAGCTACTGTAGTGTATCTATCTATCTATCTATCTATCTATCTATCTATCTAGATAGATAGATAGATAGATAGATAGATAGATAGATAGATAGATAGATTTTTCCTTAGCACGTCAGCGGTAGACCTGGTGAAGCGGAAGCTATACTGCGTGTCAGAGAATAGATAGCGTTATATATGTGAGATGATGAATCATTTTAGCGTTCATAATGGCCTCGAACAAAAAGTAGTAAGAGATTGATAGAGCAATAAGTATAAAGATCAGAGGGATCTCTAGAATTTTTCAAAACAGGAACTACAGAGGAGGACTTCCCATAAGCAGGAATGCAAGAAGCAGCAAGTCAATAGTTTCAGATTTTGGAGAGGACAGAATAGAGTCCAGCAGCACATTTCTTTAGAACGATGACTAGAATTTCATCGCTACCAATTGCCTTATGGAAGTCAAGCTTAGAAATAATGTTATAGATCAGAGAATGGGTTACATCTTCATGATTTAGTTGAGATTCATTTCTAGATGAGAAGTCGGGTGTGAGAACTTCAGACGAGTCAGATATGGAGTTCGAAGAGAATTTGCGAGCAAAGCAATCAGTTCTGTCTACTGTGGATGTGAGGACGTTAGATTTATTGAATAGTGGGATCGAGAATTTGCTGATTTTTTTTAATTTGCTCTTTACAGACCAGCCAGTAGTCTTTGTTGCCAAACACTCAGAATGTTATACGCTGCTTTATTCTATCAGCAAACAACAGTTTACATCATTTAGGAGACGCTTGCATTCATTACGAGCAGTGACAAAAATGCACCTATTGCAGACAGTCGTGTCGCTCTCCTAAAATCGGAAAAAAAATTATTCTTATATGCAATGGCGGCCGAGCAAGCAGAAGAGAACCAAAGGAATGAAATCGTCACAGCCAGCTTTGACTTCAACAGGCAGACAAAAAAATTGTTCCAAAGAAATCACAAAAGAAATCGCGGAACGACTCCCAGTCCATTCTTGAGTAGCAGTAAGATATTCTGTTGATACGAAGTTCCTGGAAAGAGGGGGGTATGGAAGGAGATATTAATGAAAACCACAGTATGAACGTAGTTGTCAATAGGGAAGAGTTGTTTGGTATGGCAAGAGGCAGGGATAGAAGTGAGACAGAGGTTTAGAAGTGTAGCGTTTTCTTCATGGTGATTCGAAAAACGCGTGATGAAATCCACTACTTGTCTGAAAGACTAAGTTCAGTGTATGGACCTCAGCAAGATCAGTGACAGGGTTTCCCAGCCACTTGACACGAACATAAATATATTAGCAAACGAATGAGAGGAAATGGCTTGTTCTAAATTATCTGAATTAATGTCTAGCATGGAACAGTCAGGAGATAAAGGGGAGCAGTAGAGAAAGAGATGATAGCTAATATAGTTTATTAGAAAAAGACGTAATTCAGGTAAGAAGGGTCCGAAAATACAAGAAAAATCACCCTAGCCAGAGGGAGATGCTCAATGATACGAATACTCAAGTTATCCATGTGGACATCAGACTCCTTCGTAAGAGGGGAATTTAACCCAGTATCGGGAAAACAGAGGAGAGGATTGCAGGGTTAAGATTAGTTTCACGCAGTACTAGGATGTCTGGGGACCATTAGTGGAGGAACGATTCCACACTGCAAAAGATGTTACGTATATCACGGATGTTTGAGATAAATATTTAGGTGTTTTTTGTTTGGCTGGTTTAGCGTTTTGAGGTTATCTTCGTAAAAAGCTGCTTCAAGGGCGGTAGCAGACGGTCATCAAGAGCGAAATGTGTTGGAAGAAAATGAGCGTAGACTGCAGTATAGTGTGGACTGAGTGTTACCCACCAGAATCGTTTACAAGGACACCTATTCATGCGCAACACGGCAGAACAAGAACCTCGATATTATGCAATTGTTGATTAGAGCAGCCTCTCTAGATAGTACGGAAGAGTTCGGATTTCTAATTACCAATCTAAAGCAGCAACCAAAAAACTACTAAACCGTTACCCTCAGTATGAACAGATGTTGCGACTGTCCACACATGCAACAAAACAAATCACAAGGACGTACCACTGTTAAGGATTGATGGGTAGCAAAGAAACAGGAAACAAGGTTTACAGTTTAAGGATCCTGTTCTACTCTTGTAAAAATAGCGATGTCTTAAGTCTACGACGCCATTATAGAGATATGGTTTTACGAATTAATTGTGAGGGCACCAATGAAAATATTTTAAGAATATGTGCTCTTAAATGACTACATTCGATGCTAATGTGTATGTTCTAACAGGAGTAACTAAAGGTAATGTTTTAGCACAATTTTTTAACGAAACCAAAATAAAAATGCTCACTTTGTTGATGAAAATTCTGACATAAACCAATGTACCCCTTCTTCTTTTTCTTCTTCTTGCTTTTTTCAATTTCATCTTCTTCTTGAGATTAAGTGTTAAAAGAATGTTAATTCCGTTGAAGTAAGTCAATGACATAAAACAATTTATATTCTTCTTTTCTTTTATCTTGTTTTTCTTTCATCTTGAGATTAAGTGTTAAAAGAATGTCAATTTTATTGAAGAAAGGAAATGACATCAAACAATGTATCTTCTTCTTTCTCTTTTATCATTCTTCTCTAAAAAATGTGAATTATTCTTCTTTTTCTATGTGCCATGTATGTTCAGGATATAGGCGATTATGTATCCCCACAATCTCCTCTCTTTTGTAGCTTTTAGTAATTTGTGTCGTTTTTGCTCTCCAACTATTTACACAAGCTTGTTAAGTAGCTTTCCTCTTTCTCTCTTTTCTTCAAAATGTCCTGTCAGTGTCAATTACCCCAAACCCTCTTTCCTTATTATTTACCCTACAAATCTCAACTGCTGCTTTCTTATGCTAAGAATAAATGTCCATTTCGTTTTCAATTTTTTTTTATTGCTCACATGTTCAGCATCCTACTGTAGACCCACATTCCTGTAAGCTCAACTTTTTTCTTCATCTGCGAGAAGATTGATGAGAATTTACTGACATATAAGAAGATCGATATTAAAGGACTCATTCAGTAATTTTCTTTTAGTTTCCAACGAGAGTTTCCTGTTTCTTAATACTTTTGTTCGTTGTTGAATTTCTATTTCCTAATGAACCTTCGGATTTTGGTGTCAGGATTCGGTCATCAATATAACAGTTCGTAGATATTTACGTTTTTTTATTTGATGCATTTTTGGCATCATCAGTTGAAATTTAGCATCTCGAATTTGTAATCTGCATGTTTGGCGCTTCTTTTTGCAGCCAGCCATATATTCCATTTTCTTTCACTAATTTCTTCAAGAATTTCTGTATTTTACTTTCTGCATCTGCCATATTGTCAGCATATCTAATGTTCTTAAGACTGTGGCTATGAATAATGGATCCTGATTGGACTTCTGAATTTTTCAAGATTGATTCACTGTAAAGATTAAACAAATCTGGTCTTTGTCAGTCATTTAAGTGCCATACGTGAGACCCATTTTGATGATAGTTTTTCTATCGATCCAGGCAGATCTTCTCATAGTAGGTTGCCATAGGTTGCTACAGAACCCGATCTTTCTTACTATTCAACATCTAGATGTAAAGACAAGAAATGGATTAATAGCATTTTTAAGGCTATTGTCGTGTAAGTGAATGCATCGAATTTAACTAGAATTCGAACTCGGCTCTCGGATTTCTCATTCACGGCTGATATATATTGCACCACAATCCTCTTTGTATATATATTAAATTCATTGTCTATCTGTATGCAAGTGGTTTTGCCCTAATATAAATTCTAACATCTCCAACAGTACCTTATGACTTATTTTATCAAACGTCTTTGCATAACATAAAACGTAAGTATACATCCTTTTGCACTTGCTTTGACAATATCACATATTTACATGTGTTGATATTTACATTTTGTTTGTTTTTAGCGTGATAATCAATGTGTACACGAACTGCACAAATATCCGTTAAATGACAAGTCAATCTACGTCAGAGTGTGGTGAAAGAGGGGAAAGTGTATGAATTTATTTTTATCATTGGTATTGGAGAATCAATTGCCACAAAAACATGAGAATCGATAAACAACACTGTATTTTACTTAAGATGGGTTAATGAATGAAACTAAGCGTCACCATGCATACATTTTCAGTCACATATCGTAGATAGATAGAAATTTATCACTTAACTGAGAAGAGTCATGCTGTGCTTAGTTAATTGAAGAACTTATTCACATTAATCCTATTAACGCCCTATCGCCATCTCAATATCGAGCACTTTGCGACAAAAAAGCTTCTTGCTAAAATATCTATTTATTAGTAAACTATTAAACAAAATCATCTTGCACGCCCTTTGTTTGTGGGAAACTTTGAGAGAGTTGATTATTATTATTATTATTATTATTATTATTATTATTATTATTATTATTATTATTATTATGTTGTCATTTTTCATCATATTTCGATTTCTGCTATGGTTCCACTGCCAACCAAGTCTGCGGGAAGACTTAAGGCAGGTCGTGGTGTCTTATGGCTCTATTCCAGTTTTCTTCTCTCTCCCCTATATTATTATTGTAGTTATTATTATTATTATTATTATTATTTAGGTCACGTGAGTTTTATTCTGATTTTTTAAGTTAATCACAACTTCGAATAATATATATAAGACATTTAAAAACGATAGTTTTCAAGACTTGGTATCTTTCTACTGCCATACAGGAGCTTGCCAAAGAACACTAGTAAAAAAGGTAGTCTTCTATGCTATTGTTTTTACTATTTATTCTATGTCAACACGTTTTCATAAAAGACGACGACGAAATCGAGAAATGTTAATTTTTCCTCCTATTATAAGTGATCTTTACCGATTAACGATGACACGGAATCACGAGAGTTCGGAGCTTTTGATTGGCTGCCACAGTTTCGAGACTTCTTTCTTCATCGAATCTAGTCATTAATTATTTCATATTTTTCAGACAATCTAATATCGAACTCGCTGGAGTCAGTCTCACTGAAAGGTGTGTTGAGGTTCGCAGACAGTGAAATCGAAATGAAAGGAAATTTAATTTCGTCATAACCTTGCTTATCTGCGCAATCTTCCATAGATTTCTGTGTAAACGTGATGCTGCGTAGATTCGTTGACTGGACAGCAGCCATGTTGGCGATCAAACGGAAAAGAGATTATGAACGGAGTCGCGAAATTAAAAAAAATAACGACGAAGACGAGAAAGAAAGAAAAACAATGAAAGAAAAGACAAGGAAAGAAGCAAGAGATGAGAAAACAGAGAAAGAGGACGAGCAAAGAAATTACAACCGTCGATTCAATTTAAAGATGTTACGGAGCAGATAATGGAAATCATTTTCGAAGAAATACCATTAAGTCATTACGTTGACTCCATTTCAGTATAAGACGTCCTACTCATTCAAAATTGATGACTTATAGATACCAATACACACACACACACACACACACACACACACACACACACACACACACACACATTAAAATTCCCCTTCTCCCTATGGCTTAGAGTAGCGACTCCGACTGACACCAAATCGGTTGAGTTTCGATCCCGGTCAGAAGCAAGTGGATGTGTCTAGCCACACTGATGAGATGCGATACAGCGAAGCAGGCTTTTATGAGGATGATTAATATATATATATATATATATATATATATATATATATGTATGTATTTATCAAATACAAATTGCTAAATCCTTACCGCGAATCTAATCTTTTATTTGCCACCTTTCTTTTAGGACGCTGGCGATTTTTAACTTCCACCTGTTCCTCTCTATTGCAGCTTTCAATATTATTTCTCATTTTCTTATTTCTTTAAACCCTGTTCTGTCATCCATTTACTTAAGCTCATCTAGTATGGTACGTGCTTTTTATTCTCAGTACCTTTTTCTTTCAAACTTTCTTGTGAGTATCAGATTTCACGAGCCCTCATTGTTCATACATGCCCCAGAAATTTCAACTTCCCTCTCCCTGATGTAAATATAAGTTTCTTTTTTGTTTCCAATTTCTCTAAAACATCGTCGTAACTCAAATGTTCGGCCTAAAGTATCCTGAACATCCTCCTGTAAAACCACATTTCTGTTGCCTAAACGTATTTTCATGGTAACTGTTCTGATCAACTCGTTAATATCCGAACCTCAAGAAAGCGGAAGAAGGCGGTCTTTTTAGCGCATATCATATTACGCGCCAAGTAGCTAGTGTGTTCCAATTCATTTAAATGAATGAGCGATGCGTTCACGCTAGAGTGGCTACTGTTTTTCAAAGTCTACCTCTCCTCCAGAGTGCTCAATCAGGGTGAGTTTCTGATTTAAAATTCTATAATAGCAAACTGTTCTAATACTGGTGTATATAACAAAAGCATAGGCGGGAACTCATTAGGTGTGAACGTTAGTCGGTACATAAACTAAGGTAACGAATTTAATTTGCCCATATATTCTTAGAGATCCAAAAGCATTTTCGGCATAAACAGTTGTTAAATTTCCACTTTGTCCAATCATATATATGAATATATATATATATAGTAGAATACTTGGTATATTATTCAGGTAAATTCCGATAGACACGAACTCAAAAGAACTCAAAGTTAAATTCATTTATTTGAGTTAACGGAGTAATATAATTTAGAAATTTTTTTAGATATACTACAATTTCAAAGGTAACAATTATTTCGCCGCTGGTGACCTTGTGGCTCGTCAGACCCAATTGATACAACAGTTAATCTTCCAAATATTCCCGAAAAATCAGTGTTCGTATTGAGAAGAGACATTTGTAACGGTAATTTACAAAAACAGCGCTGAAATACGTATTGCCTATGAAATTGTAGAATATCTAAAAAATTTTCTCAAATGTATATATATATATATATATATATATATATATATATATATATATGTGTGTGTGTGTGTGTGTGTGTGTGTGTGTGTATATATATATATATATATATATAATTGTCATCATCTACTGGAGACACTTTAAATAAAGATGGCTTTCAAGAATATTTGTTGCAGGGAGACCGCTCCATGCATAACATGACACTACAAGAACCCCGATATTATGCAAGTGTTAATCAGAGCAGCTTCCCTAGACTCTACGCAGGAGTTCGGGTTCCTATCTACCAGTCGAAAGCAGGAACCAGAATACTGTCATACCTTTACCATTAGTATGAAAAACCGTTGCCACCAGTATCCATTTTTAAACTCACATCCGCCCTATCTCTGATATTGAGGACATTTATACACAGATATAGCACAGTTTAAAATTATATTTTTTTATCATATATAATTTGGAGAGATCAGCCGATTACGGCACCATGGTTTCGACCTTTTCGGTTTTGCTAGGCGATTTGTAGGTCGTGATTAATCAGCTAATGGGTCTGATCGGCCTAAATTAAATAATTTAAAACTCTCCCCACTTTCTTTCTCTCTCTCTCTCTCTCTTTCTCTCTATCTATCTATCTATCTCTGTCAATATATATATATATATATATATATATATATATATATATATATATACGATTGCGATTGAGCGGCAAACTTGAGTAACTTTAGCTATTCTCGAAAATACAGTTTTCAAAGTGCAGTTTTGACTTCATCTTGACTATACTTATCAATTAGGTAAAGATTTTATTACTGTACAATCGATTACAATCTACTGGCGTGAAGGAGCGTGGATGATGGTGGGAAGAAAGGAATGCTAATTCGGTTAGATATTAGCATTGCTGACTTTAGTAGAATCCGAATGATTGTGTAATGGCAACCTCTTCTGAGATGATAGCCAACTTTACTTAGAAGCCACCTTTCGTAATGTTCTCTTTATAGCTGGACCCGAACATCAGGTATAATCACTCGTCAACGGATACTGAAAGAAATAAATAAAAAAAGAAAGAAAGAAAGAAAGAAAGAAAGAAAGGTTAGGTTAAATTTAAAATAATTGATTACTTAATAGCAATTCTATAATTATCGAAATAATGGTCGCTGGAGAAATGCTTATCCAACAGAATATTTCAGGATCCTGCTTCCGCCAAACGCAACTCTTGTTCCTCTTCTATGTTCTATATTCTTTCAGAACTTGAGTCGTCATGGCTCTCCACACCTCCCTGTTCTTTGGGGTTCTTTGTAAAGTTTGTCTTTTTACTATCTCTCCCAATCCCTGTTCTGCAAACGGTTTATCCTAGCTCGTTAGGTAGGTTATTCGCTGCTTCATCATACCTTTTATATGTCCCGAAAGTATGAAATTTTCCAAGCACTCTTTCCTCGATATGTTTCGAAGAGATTTCCATAGTCGTTTTCTGATGCTACATATAAATGTTCCTTTTGTATTTATATTCCCTATTGCTTCTCACATGTTTAGTCTCAGCATCCTCATGCAGTACCATAATTTTTTCCTCAATTATCTTCTTCATCTGTAATGATGTTTGTTCAGCATTCACTGCCATATCTGCAGATCGACATTACATAAAGATTTAATATTCTTTTCTTTGTCTATATTTCTGAAATAAAGCATTGTAATTATTTAGTCCTCATCTTTAATGCTATATTAACAACATTTCAGCCGTTGTACGCTCCGATTCTCTTCAGTTGAGTGTAATTTCGAACTTAGCCATTTATTTTAATTCCCTGGAACAAATTGTACTTCCGGATGTCTTGTTTATGTCTATTTAATTCAACTCTCTAAGTTTGTTCTCAATACTGCTGTAGCTGAAAATTGAATTCTCAACTTCTTGGCTGAAGTCACTAGATCCTAACAACGCTCTTAACGGCTGGAATTTGAGTCCTTAGGGAGCGTTTTTTGCTATTCTACTGCGTCTTCGGATTTTGGTGTCGTATATTTTGTCCTCTCTTAAAACAACCCCTGGATATGTATATTTTTGTTACATTTGTTTAATTTGAGTATCTTCAATTTGTAAATCGTATATTGGACTGCTCCTTTTGTTGTTAACCATTCGTTTCATCTTCAATTGGTGTTAATCCTTTCTGTTCTTAACCAGAGAACACCAACCATGGATATATAGCACTCAGCGCAAATGACGCCACTTTAATTACAATTTAATTATAAATTTCAGTACCTGATTTTCTTACCTAAATAATGTGTTTTTCAGTTACTATTAATGTTAACTCAAGTTACAAACTTTGAAGTGCCTGCATGTAAAATATTTCAAATAAAGATTTATATTTAATATTTCTTTGATACTTTCAAAATCGGCTATGATATACTCATGGTTAGTAGTGGTGTAACTTTAATTGATGGTTAGTGTTCCATGGTTAATTAATGTTTGAAAAGCAAATAACTCATGAAAAACAACAGTTATTTATTGATAGATTGCCTCCAGCTTCCATGATGTTCATTTCAGTCGATATGTACACGCATGCTTTATCAAATATACGCAAGTAAGGTGGAATTCGTTGAGTGCTAGTTAAGAAGGGACAAGTGGAGAGAAAGAAAACAAGTTGTGTTTCGGGGAGAGATCAAGGACACAAATTCGAATCGACAAGTCGAGTGTAAACATGCTCCGTTCATTAACTTTTAAGGGGAAACCCAACACTATTTCATTGTCAAATACATATCCCTCTTTTTAGTGATCCTCACGTTCTTGTTTTCTATTATCCTTTTTTTCCTTTTTCTTTTTTATTGTGTTTTTGGAATGAAAGACACGTAGCTCAGAATTCTGCTTCAATCAATCATGACTTAAGAAGGGAAAGGTACCTTCTTCTAAACGACTGACCGAACTTGACGTTCCCTTTGCATTTATCTTTAATATTCCTACAAGAAATTCAGAGTATCACACGTCAAGGGCTCCAAATTGGAAACAATTTCACTTGCTTTGCACGACTGCCACACCTTAAACTTACTCTGAACTATCATCCCAACTAAAGCTTCAGTTTATTCCGGATTCACATAGAAAGTTTTCTTCAAACTATGATATTATTATTATTTTGTCATTTTTCATAATATTTCCATTTCTGCTATGGTCGCACTACCTACCAAGTCTGCGGGAAGACCTAAGGTAGGACGTGGCGTGTTTTTATGGATCCATTTCATGTTTTTTTTATATTTTCTAACATCCCTAGCGTTGCATAAACAAAGTTCTCCTTAGTGTGTAGGCTGTACAAGACAATTTTATGTATATTTTTTAAGCTGGGGTTCCCAGGGATTCTTTCAAGGTGTTGTCTTATTCCATTTTTTTATCATTCCAAGTGCACCTCCTATCACTGGCACGATTCTTGTTTTCAATTTCCACATTTTTTTCTATTTCAATTTCCAAGTCTTTATATTTTAACAGTTTTTCAAATTCCTTGGTTGCTATGTTACATCCGCTGGACAAGCCATATCAATTATTAGGCAAGTTTTTTCTATCTGGTTTTTAACAATAATTTCCGACCTATTTGCTTTAGTTTTAGTTTTTCTGTCTGTGTAGATGGTTTTATCCCATAGAATGGTGACATCTTCTATTTCTGTAACCGGAGCTGGGTGGTGTTCATACCAGTGTTTGTTTACAGATTTTCCATAGTGCTTGCACATTGTCCAATGTAAATATTGCCCCACTCTATCGTGGCGATTTTTATATTCATTTGGGTAAGTACAGAATATTCTGAGATTAGATGGTATATTGTTTCTTGGTATTTATGACAGAACCTGCATTTTGGATCCACATTATTATGTATAATATTTGCCTGAAAGATCCTAGTTATTATTATTATTATTATTATTATTATTTTGATTTTTACAGAACTACTTGAGATTATATGGTTATAAAATATAGTTATTTCACGTACGGAAATAATTCTTCTCAAACACAATACTGGGACCACGGTGTCTGATCAAAGGTGCTGAATCAATAGTGCTATTAAAACGAACGGCTAATAAATTTTGCAGCGTTCCCTGCTTCCGTTACGGCAATTATTCTCAACCTTCATAAATGACTACTAAACTTCAAAATGCGCTACAAATTCAAGGCGATGATTATACTTTTCAAATCATACATCATTTTGTCGGGACCCCTCAATCCGACTTCTTCAGAAAAATCAGTTCCACATAATCTTTTCATAATGTTCTTCTTTATCTTCTTTGTCCGTTCTTCGCCACTGTCAGCAACAACAAATACAGTCTGCAACAAACGCTTCTGTCAAAAACAAAAGGACCAGATCCATATGTAAAATAAAATATATTTTTTCTTCTTCATACAAAGACGTTTTCAGTGACATGCCATGGATTAAAAGGTTCTTCGTTCAAAGTTTTCAGCAGCCCCCATCGGAGAGACTCCGGTTTTACTCAACCGTACGCTTCAACGGTTATCTATTGACTCCTCAAAATCAAAATTACTACTAAAATATTCTATCAGCTTGACGTCACTTCTGCACCATTGATAGCTCTCTTCCAGTTAAATCTTAAATGTGGGACATAAACCTCTGACCTCGCTAGCCAGAATAAAAATCCAAATGCGAGAATGTTTTCCTTTTTGCGCACTTGGGTGACATTTTTCAACAAAATACACTTCACTCACATCACCAAGCACAAATACACTTCGTTGTAAAAAATTTTTTGATTCTCAAAAATATTGTCTAACGAATATTTAACGATATGATCTATGGTCTTCTGATATTTGTCATAGAATCTGCATTTTTCATCCCCATTATTATACATGATACTGCCCGAAAGTTCTTTAGGAAATGCTCTAGTCTTGCGCTGCCAGAATAAAGCCTTCTGTTTTAGCCCTTAACCATCAATGTATGTTTTAGGTTTGAGACATGCACAGCTTAAAGAGCTTTATTCTTGTATTCCTTTTTCAAATTTTCTGTTGCACCATTTGGTTCTTGAGTTCTGTTTTGTTCTTGTACATAATCTATTAGAAGTATTTCCAGTTTGCATTTACACACTTCTTTCATGCTAGAACATTTTTCTTTCTCTTTTACTGTTGCTTGACTAATTGTGTCATATAATAATTTGTTGTTTCCATGTATTTTTAGTAAGCCAGTAGTTATTGTCTGATATGAAAATACTTGCCGAATATGGTCTAAGGGAGTGGAAATAATATCCTGAAACAATTGCCAGGTCTGCTGCTAGAAAAATTGCTTTTCTCTGTCATACCAGACAACTTTTCTCGCCATAATTTATATTCTAAATCTACTGTGCATCTGTATATCGAATATCGCTGCCTAGATGTTCTTAACAAACTTCTAAGAAACTCCAAGCTATAGTAGTGGTTAATATGGTACTAGTAGTCATTATAGCGATCAGACATATGTAATGATACGCACATAATTTATTATGTAAACATTTGCCTTCATTTTCTTTCCTTCATAAATGTTTTAAAATAATCGCTTCTCTTTTACTGGAAAGAGAAAAGAAAGAGAAGAGGAAGATGAAGAAAAGTAAAACTAAATCATTTTTTAAGATTTACACAATAAAGTGGGTATTTTTCTTCATTATCTTTAGTTCCGCTTCCTTCTTTGTTGAGGGGGAGAAGCTATTGTGTTGAATTGGAAACAATGTTATTGCACAAGAAAAAGAGAAAAACGAAAGAGTATGAGGAAACAAGGAAATCAAGGAACTGAGAAATTATTTTTTAACTCAGTATAAATATAATGAAAGCGAAATATGGTAATGTTCTTGCTGATTCCCACCGACGATATCTAACGATTACAAAAGGTTCGTTAACGAAATTCTGAAGCCTCGATTCTAAATTGTATATCATCAAACTGTTAAGTGACAAAATTTATATTTGTATTAATCCTATTAAAATATAAGGTGAGATTGAAACGTTGACATCTCAACTACGGAAAAAATGAACATAATATTGACATATCATCTTAACAGATGTATTTACCGAATTCACACAATAATATCCTGAAATACGAAAGAGTAGATTTTTTCAATAAAATCGCTGTTGACTTCAACCACGATTTCTAGAAAACTTCGAAATATCCTCTATCTTCTCTGAACGGTTTCCTTGTTTAATTTGGTAAATGTTGGTATAATCTTTAATTGCAGTTCATTTGGTGTTATAAGGAGTTTTGTTGGCCTACCTATAAACTTCGCTCCACACATAATGATCAAAAGGGTTTCGGTGTAGGGATTTAAGTAGCCAGATATAAGGTGTGACGTGGTCGCAGAAATTGTCTGACACTCATGACTGCCTTCTTCTGTATGTGTGGTATGGTGCAGTATCCTGTTGTCAGACATAGGTTCCTCCAGTAGCAAGACTCTTGACCCAGATTGGCACTATCTTCTCAACGAACTTATTGTAGGTCTACATATTGAGTCTGAGGTTCCGTGGGACGATGAATGGAGATATAACATCACCATCAGCAGTGAGCACTCTAAACACCTACGTAATCGTCATTAGACTCATCTATTTTTTTTTCGAATCCTCTGCACTGTCCTCAGATTAAAATCCAAACATTCCGAAATGTTCGGATTGTAACTTACAAGTAAAAAATGTATTAAAAAGAATGCTGACATGATATGACATATTAATCTTCAATAATAAGAATGGATGCTGGACAATCTTTTCGAAAATGAAGAGATTTGAGACATCAGGAATATTTTTCGACAGAAGGATGTTGAGAATATTACACAGGGAACGTGTAAGCAAAGAAAATATCTCAAGAAAGATAGAAAAAATAAACATTTATATTCAGAATCAGGATGTGCGTTGTGGTGCAGTAGATATCGGTGCGGAAAACAAAATCGGAGAGCCGAGTTCGAATTCCAATTGAATTAGTTGCATTTACTCACGCGCAAATAGCGTTTGATTAGATATTAATCTGTCTTTTTCTCCCCAGCTATGGGCTAAATAGCAGGATAGATTGAGTTCTAAAGCCTTGGTTGGCTACCAAGTCTACTGCAGAAAGCAATGGCAATCTACTACATGAAATTGTGTAACACGTATGGCAATTAACTGATTGATATTCAGAATTAGAAAGACACAGCTGAAATTCACTAGACACAGGAAAATCGACCTAGAGAATGATATACTTATGGAAACAATCCACCTAGCATGCTTATGTAAATGGTTGGCAGCACAAGAGTTAGGTGATATTCGAAAAGATAAAACATGTTAAGAGCTACTTATTACAGGTATAGTTGAGAGTCATGAAGAAGTTCACATTCTTTAAACATTGCAAACTCCGCTGGCTTGGCCATGTCCAACGCATGGCAGACGGTCGCATTCCAAAAGACCTCCTGTATAGAGAGTTGGCCTTCGGAAGAATACTCACTGGGTGGCCACAACTACGGTATCGTGACATCATAAAACGAGATATGAAATCTGTGGGCATCAGCAAGGATTCACATGAGAGCGTAGACTTCAACCGGTTCAGATGGAGAGGAACGCTGGCCCAACAACTCATATCAAAAGAGAAGCAACTAACATAAGTCGCTATGGAGAGGCAGATTCGCAGAAACAACAATGACACCTCCGACAGACCAGAATCAAAACATAAATGCAGCTTCTGCAATAAAGACTGTCACACCCGCATCGTTTTCTACAGTCACACACGCCGATGCTCCAGCCAAGCAGACAGCTAGAATGCTACACATGGTCAAACCTGACCTATGGAAGCCTACTACTACTACTAGTAATAATACAGGTATAGTTGAGAGTCATGCTGAAGAACATACAATGATATATACAAACAGACGTATTAATGGTGCACAAAAGAAGATTCTTACAATCCTGATAAATTTGCTCGACGATTTAGACATCTCAATCTAAGCTACATAAATATCTTAGAAGAGGTTTCTTTATACTATTTAAAGTAGAAGATTTTATTATATATCCGACCCGGAAAGGGCTAATTTCACAATGCAGCGTCAAAGATACGATCGTTATAGCAACAAAATAAGATCATAAAAGTTTATTCAAATTAAATAAAGTTCTGATACAAATGAAGATATTGTTTCAGATCATGAACAGGACCCGAAAAGTTCGACGAACGATCAATAATGAAATACTGCAATAATATACAAGCATAACATAAATAACTGATAATAAAAACCCTATCATTTCGAAAGTTATCGCTACACTAGCAGTATATCCCGGCGTTGATCGGGTGTAATGAAAGCTTTAAGACTAATCCATGGTCCTGGAGCTCAGACTCGTTAGACGTTGGCACGAAAGACTAAAAAGCAATAGTTGTTTCCGTAGATTGAAAGAAAAATTAATGGATGTAGGTCAAATTTTGATTTCCTGATATCGATATCAAACAAGTTTTTGTCGTCGTAAACTGAATTTTGAAGGCTAAATAAATCCTCTGAGTAAATAGTATCGTGTCTGAGACTAAGAACTACAATTATACTTACTTAGAGCCAGACCCGAAGCAAAAACGAAAATAAAAGGGCTGAAAAAATACAGACATACAGGCAGATAAACAGACACACACACAAACATCTTACCTTTTTTATATATATTATCAATTTTCTGCACTATTGTAAGAACAGCAACCTTGAAACTTCTGAATATCGTTTCTTATGTCTTTGTCTATGAGTGTATTAAATTTGATTAAAATCAGACCACTTCTTCTATAACCCGATTTGTTTTGATTATCGATTTTCGATATTTATCGGGGATACTTCGACACAAAACATAGCTAAGAACACTAGCAGCTGCCTATAGTACAACTGTGTAAATTTTCAAGAAGATAGGTTCAGCCGTTTCGGAGTCTATAGGCAACGGACACAGACACACACACAGACACACACAAAGACAAAATTCTATTCATAAATAAGTTTAGATATCTACATATGGGGCAATTTACAAAGTCTATATGAAGTAACACCAGCATCAGTTATGTTATATATTCTTTGACTGCAAGCTATAATTTTACCAAAAAGTGCACTGAGTAAGCAAGGCCCGTCAGGATGTTAATTGACGGTAGATATTTTTAGAGGTGTCAGAGGCTGGGTTTCGTTTTGACGAACAGAGGTCGAGGTTAATGAAATAAGCATGTGAAAAATAACAAAATTCAGCGGAAGTACCACGTGTCAAGCGAGGCTCCCCTATTTAATAAATCGAATAGACAGTCAAGTTCAGTTTATTTGAGATCAAAGACTGGAAAGGATGAAAGAAAAAGCAGCACTCGGCTCTCCTTCATCTGCGTGCGTGCCTACCTTCGACCAAACCCTACTCTACGGACACTGTCACCAAGGAAAAAGAATAAAAGTGTAATTATACATATTTATATATGGTGTCAGTCGTTTTAACAGCGACGTTTTTCGTCGAAGTGGGTATGTAACACTAAATGTGGCTTGAATCGGCTTTAAAATACTGTACAGTATATTATAAAGTAAAGAGTATGAAACGTTTGTAAAATCATACTTCATTTTACCAAATTAGCTTTAAAGATTTATAAGTTATCTTTATTTATTTTAAAACATGATACTAATAAATTAAGACAAATATTTTTCTTTATACAGGGGGCAATAGTCTCTCACGATGGAGGCATACTGTTAAAGTTCTAGTGATAAATGAAGCGTGTGATATAATTGAAATGGTAAAAAGTGAAGATTATGATTATAAAGTGGATAGAAATCGACTGATTTTGGAATAGAAGAATTTAAAATTCAAAGAATTTCCACGGATGACTCTCTTACACAACGTGGCAGTTCTTGAAAAAAATAAGGAGTCTCATAGTGAAACTTTTTTCTTCACTTTGGAATACGGAGGACATGAAAGTGTTTTGTCACCTGGAAAGTAGCATGGCCTGTACTAGCTGTATGGTTTGGTACTGGTAGAACTAACAATTTTATTTATTTATTTACTTTTTACAGTGAATTTTACCCTGTATAGGGCCCGTCAGTTGCAAAAAGAAGTAGTGTGCGGACAGTTCGCTGGAAGACATTTCACCGACAGATATTTCAACAACAATGACAGACAGGACAATTTGTCGACGCTTTATGTCTTACCAAGTTCAAGCTTTCATCCAATATTTTTCTTTGTTTTATTTTTAGAAACACTTCTTGAACCGTCTCGGCATTGCTGAATGCGAGTTTTCCGAAGGCGTTCTGCAATTATATCATCGATTGCCTTGCACAGTTTTCGTTGTTCCCATTTCTAGTAACTTTTAGATTCTCTAGTATTGTCAACAATATTAGCGTTTCCTATTCTGCCTTTTTGTTCTGTCTTAACAAACGCCATGATGACGGCTAAAGTGCTTAGAAAGGTTTTTAAAAACTGGATGAGAACTTGGAACTTGAAAAGAATTAAAACATTGACCAATTGTCCTTTCTGCGAAATCTCCGTCGGCGAACTGTCCGTCTGCAAATTGTATTTCGGCGAATTGTCCGGCTATCGTAAGAAGTTGTTTTTACGGATAGCATAGAAGATAAAGGGTAACCCTAGACTTGAACAGGTTATGACTGTAGAGATCAGGGAAATATCCGATTATGATTAGGATTCGGTTCCACGGGGAAGATATTAGCAGCAAGAACCTGTTCGAAAAGAACTGACTTATCACCAATGGCATACGAAGAGAATTTGTGTGGTTTCCTGCAATGTGAGGGACATGGCGGGTGTTGATCGTGAATTTTAACCTAGTGCCACCAAGAAATATAGTTCATCCGGGGACGTACCATGAAAGTAGCGATAAAGCAATGCCGTAACCTACCTGCAAGGATACTGAAACGATTTTATCATGACATGAAAGAGAGGTCTGCCAGGACTGTGTTATGGCAATTCTCTATGCATAAATTAGGTGAGGTACAGATTCGAAAATACTTGGTCTGGATTGAAGTCAATACTCAGTTTTAATGGTTCTAGCGAGACAAGATTTGTAACCATAATACTGCATTCAGTTGACCGTTGATTAATTCAAATGTTGTTTAGATGTGACAGAAGGCCCAAAGAGTGAGCCACCCAGAGTGGATCGATGGTTTGGTGTATTTTGCTTTACGGCACATCAACATCAATGGTATATTTAATGCCAACAATATTTTTAAGATAGGTTCGTATGAGAAGATATTTTTCTTCTTTATAAGATATCTGTTTGTAGATCATGTTTTATTGACGTATTTTTAAAGATGTTTTGTCAAGAGTGAAATGTATTGCTGGTAATATTTCTAAAAATTTATTGCTGGTAATTTTGTTTTCAATTTTTTTCAAAAATTAATTGCTGATTCATTTAATAGAAAAATATATATTTGTACTTTCATAGTATTTTTTCTCTATCTGAGACCCTAAGAGTTGCTAGCACACCAGGTCAGGGTGTACCTAGGAAGAACGACAATTAGAAGGTAGTTGCACACTTCTCAAAAGGTCTCGATCAGATTGCTGCCGGATATAGTATATCGTCATACCCAGGACGAGTGAGGATCGAGCTTTCTGATAAGTTGTAACTGATTTAGCCAGGCAGGTTATCTATTTCAACACGTCAAAATGCCAAAATAACGAGTTTTGTGACGTATAAAAACTATCTCCGATAGAGGGGCATAATTGCTCGTTTCTGATAAACATGACTCGATCTTCTTTTGATTTGACTAATATGGATTGCCTCTCTTAATTCTCATCACAAAGTACTGCTAAAAGTATTTCGAAATATACAAGGAAAGTAAATAACAGCTCACATGCCACACATTTGTAGTTAGTCATTATTCTGTCTTTGCCAAAATCACATGAATCATGTAATAAAGATATTTGGCTTTTGAATCTGCCACTTAAATCAACTCTTATGGAAAACCGAATCTGCCTCAAAAGACGAACATTAAGAAATATCCAAAGCGAAGTCTAAATCATAAAAATATATAAAGACATGTTAATCTACGTAAATAATAGCGAAATCCGTTATCATATTTAGATGCTGCTCCAAGCATAAGCAGAGACAGTTATTTTATAAGCATTTCCCTCTCAGAATATTGACGTTAAATTAATAGATGTGTGTTGTTGAAGAGAGTTTGACGCCCAGTAATTAAATAACAGATTCAGTATTTATGACTTTGCCAATGAGTACAAAGCAAACCAAGAAGACGAGAATGGAATAATTCTTAACTACATTCACACCGAATGAATTTAATGCAACAGCATTTCAACCAGCAATGCTGATAAATCAGTCGGCGATAGAAAGCAAATAAAATTAAGGCTAATTTCATTCCGCGAAATGTCTAGTTTGTTTATCAATATCGGATATTTTGAAGCATAGAATCCGGTTCGAGTTGATTCACCATTTAGCAAAAGTTTTGATAAAAAATTCCTAAATCGATTTTGAACTATCATTTCTCAGTTTTTGTGCAAAGTGATTATATAATACTGATCACACACCCCTACCACATTGTTTTCTAAATAGTTTATGTTTTCTAAATCTTTTGTCGAAATAAAACCGAGTTTTATGCAAAACAGATTTCGATAAAAACTGTAAATATCACGAGGTAGTTAAATTGTTATAAACGGATTTAATATCCGTAAAAACGCAATGGTTTTAAATTTGATGACAGTATATCAGATTTGACCGTGGTTATGGAAAATGTGAGTAAAAAGAAAAAGTTAATTAAGGAAAGCGCAAAGAAAGGACTAACTTTTAATAGTATGTCGATTGAATGCATAGTTGTAAACCAGAGAAACAAGCCAAGATTCAAGTTACAAATTGTAAATATGAAAATGGAAAATGCTGTATATGTTGTAGAGCCAATATAAGGCGTGCGTATCGACCTCGCAAACATTTTGTATGTGTGAAAACAGCAAAGTCTATGAGGAGACGGAGTCGACGGTGTTAAGTTTCAATATAAATTAAGCAAATAATGCGTTGTTTTTCTCTGTCCCTCTTCTCTTCAAATCTGTCCTGTGATTATCAGATTTTTCGAACCTTCTTTCCTCATTATGTCAAATATCAACTATGTTTTTCTGTTTCTAAGTACATCTATTCAATTTGTTTCAATTTTCCCTAAAACTTAATCGATTGTCCCGTGTTCTGTCAATGGTATTTTCAGCATCCTCCTATAGGACCACATTTTCCATTATTCGTATTCTCAGAATCAGTATTCTTCAATCTCAATTCTCTTCATCTATGAGAAAATTGTCATGCATTTAGTACTATACGGTAGGATTTATATGACATAGTAGTTCAACACTTTTTACTTTGTTCTAATAAATTTTCCTGTTTTTCTTCATACTTTACATAGTTTTTGGAAGCTATTTTTTGATACCCAATTATACCTTCTGATTACAGTGTCACATTTTCTCTCGTCTGTTAAAATAATTGACAGATATTTGAACATCTTTACATGTTTGTCATCTCTAATTTATATCTTATACCTTGGGTTTTCGTCTTATTAACAACCGTATATGGCTCTCCACACTTCCCAGTTTTTTGTTGCTTTTAATTTTCCTTTTTTCTACGACCCCTAAAATGTGTTCCTCTATCCACTCAAGCTTAATAAGTAGGTTAAGTATTTTCACTCTTGCCTCCAACCTGTCCTATGGGGCATCAGATTTTTCGCTTTTTCCTCATTATGTGGCCTACAAATTTCAATTATTTCTTCTTGATGTTAAGCATAATTTTAGTTTTTGTTTCTATTTTCTTAAAAACTTCGCCATTGCTCACATGTTCGGTCGACGGTATTCACAGCATCCTCCTGTAGAACCATATTTTTGCTGCCTCATCTTTCCTCTTCATCTCTGAGAAGAGTCTACTGCATTCACTGTCGTACAGGACGACTGATTTTACCTAACCTTTCAGTGTTTTTTTTCTTTGTATCTTACGAAATAGTTATGTTCCTTAATATTCTCTATAGATTTTAGACGGCTTCTTTCGTTATCCCAATGCACCCTCGGATTTCAGTGTCGCACTTTACAGTTTAAAAAAATCTCCTTACAGAAGGCTACTATGATTATTTCAAAGTATAGCTTCATTCTGAGAGAAGATATATAAACATCTGATTTCAAGGAGATGAAAAGTGTAAGTAACGTGAAAATACTAACTTGAACGTAAACATAAGAATAATTTGAAAGGGTGATATATATATATATATATATATATATATATATGTAATAAGTTTTTTTTTAATTTGGCTAAGCAGTTACTTCCCCACCACCTACCACTACTAACTGAATGGTCAAGCCATATACCTCCCACTACCAAAGAAGAAATTACTACTAAAATTACTACTAAAGTTCCGCTAGCTTAACCCTATAAAAACCAATACCTCTCAACCATTTCTTTTACTAGAGCAAACCTCTGGGCTTAGAACTTTTCCTCAATCTTTGTTTATATGGGGTTGAGAATGCATGTCTTAAAATGACATGTTGAAAATGCCTTTTCCCCTCTAAGTTTTATCTAAATTTACAGATAAATAATTAAATAAATCATGATGTTCATCCCGTAAAGGTCCCAAGATTCAGTCCAGGTAGGGTGTCACAGAGGAATAGACACCACCTAACGTAAGAAAATAGCACAAAGAAGAAGAAAAGGGGTCACCAGAAATAAAAGAGCATCAGACTTTAGAAAGAACCGAAGGTTTCTGTTCAAAAGACTGCTAAGGAATCTGAATCCAACGATTTTCAAATCCATCTACTATTGAATATTTAAAAAAATAGAAAAAATAATAAATAAAACGTCAGAGTTGTAGGCGGAGTTTTAGCACAGATTTCAAGTACACATTAAACAGGCAATAGGAAATTATCCCTCAAATATTAAGAGTACACATTTAACAGGCAATGCACATATTAAAGTACACATTTAACAGGCAATAGGAAATTATCCCTCAAATATTTCTGTGATAATTCTTTACTCTACAAACACGCGCGCCAGGAAAGCGTTAGGAACTAGAGAGAAAAAGATTTGGAGGATTCTCATTCACTCACTTCTACCCTCTCATTTACTGACAAACAGTTAGTAAAATTCTTCTTCTTCTTCTTCTTCTTCTTCTTCTTCTTCTTCTTCTTCTTCTTCTTCTTCTTCTTTCAGGGCATCAGCGAACATCTTCCTGTCCCTTCTAACTCTTAACAAGTTTGTTATTTCACCTAAACCCTGGTCTTCCATCTATTTGCGCCAAAGATCAAAGATCATCTAACACTATCAATGGTGTTAGATGCTGCTTTCCTGTGCCCCTATTTGCCTAAATCTGTCCTGATTTTTCAAGCTTCCCTTCCTCATTACGTGTCCCAGAAATTTCAACTGTTTCGTCCTGATATTAAATATAAATTTATTTTCCCCATTTTCTCTAAATCTTCGTCATTACTCACTTTTTTTATCCATAGTATCCTAAGCATCATTCCATAGAGACACACTTCTCTTGCTTTATGGCTCTTGACCATCAATGGGGAGATTTTTCATCATTCGCTGTCACTGAGAATAATAAAATGGCTTCCTTACCCTCTAATGTTCGCAGTGAAATTACAAGTACTATAACCGTGTCAGCAGTGGACAAAACTGTTTTGTGCAACCCTCTGCAGGCTGATTTAAATTTTTTTCTTCTACACTGCTTTTTTAATATTTAAAAGGTGCCAAAAAATGACTCACCGAAAGTACAATGAAACGAATACCAAGGCATTCACTTACCTGAACGGGAAAAAGTCTCTTCTAGGATGGCTATCCTGAAATTTATCTCCACTGAATACAGTGTCAGCGAAAATATGAATGCCGTGACTAACCTACGGAAAGTGTCTCTGAAGAAAGGAGTAGCTGACGGGGTCTTAACCAAAGTTAAAGACAGTGATGCTTCTAGATCTTTTAAAAGTTGCTAAGCCTATTAACCTTAAGCTCAAACCCAAGCCGAAGAAAGCTGCGATGAGAGTGGTGAATCCCAAGTCGGCAAAAATCTCTGTGAAAAAATCAAGACTGACAACACAACTAAAAAATCTAAAGTTAAATCACACAACGTTTGAAAGTCCAAGCCCAAGAAGGCAGCTACGAAAAGCCCAAAGATAGCCGGTCCTAAGAAACACATTAAGAAGGTTGTTAAGGAAGCCGGCAAGAAGCCCGCTAAGAAGTAAAATTATATATAATTTTACAGCCCACTTCAATAATAGTGATTTTATGCTTTCGACTGCGGTAATTTTGTACATAATTTTGTTATTACAGAATATTCTTTTAGATATAAAGTTTGAAGTTAACAAATGTATTATTGGTAAGTTTACTATAGACATGTATTTTTGTATTTCAGTGTGGTACTGATTATCATTTTGCTATAAAAATGTATTATTCGTCATTTTATTATAGAAATGTACTGTTGATTTTGTGGAGAATTCACTATAAGCATCTTGCTGCGGACCTAACAGATTCTACCCTCGCAGGTCAGGGTAAACCTGTGAACAACAGTTAAGAAATTGCCCGAGGTCCTCAAATCCTCCAATCTCCCTAACAGAAGCCTCGCTGCCGGATGTAGTTTATCGTCATACCCATGATGAAAAATCCAAACACTTTTGCGAGCAAATATGGCTATCAACAAAAATAGAATTATATTGGTTATGGAAGCGCGGGCCCACAACTACATACACAACCACATAAGATATTGGGACAACGCTACACTAGCATTCCTTAAGATAAAACCTACAGTCATTTGTCTGTCATTCTTCTGTTCTGTCTTGAATCATGAATGCAATCAAGATGGTCAAATCAATATCTCCCCTGCCTTTTATCCAATCGCCATGTCGATGAGTGAGTGATTTCGTTCTAAGAGTGCGCTTTTTATTTATAGGGTGGAGTCGGGGCAGGACTAGTTTGAAATTCTGTACTGTTGATGGCGCTGATTTCTCTACGGGTTTAAAATTAGCCTCAGCTTATCGAAAGAGGCTGTCCTGAAACGTCGATGACTGTATTACAAAAAGAGTCATCACATTTGAATTATGCATACCGTTCCCCCGGGGCCACTACTCGACTGGACCTTTTTCAGAAGCAGCTAATTGCCATGCCATCGAAAGAATGGGAGAAAAAACTCATGGGACTTCTTACGGCTTGCTGATGCTCGCAAATTACGCAAATTAAAACGATATGCCATTTCAGCATCGGTGACGACACTTCTGTTGAGACTAACATCTAAGCGACTGACTCACTAACGTTTTCAACAAATAAAAACTTTTATTATCAGACGACCGCATAAAAGGTGAAAAAATGATTTGCTACAGTAAAAATTAGTTTCTATTAATAGAATATTATATACTGACAAAAAGCAATTTATTTCCACATAATCTCAAATTAGATTTCGCTTCTAGAGATTACTGGCGGCTCTAAAAGAGTGTACTGAACAACAGCAAACACTCACTACCTCTTTATTAAATCGCTTTAAATTTCTCACATCTACAGTAGACAAGGTTGATTGTTTTGATCGATTTTTTTAAAAACCCAACACTTGACTCATCTGGAATATCCACGCCTGGTTTCCCACCTGGAACAGAGGCTTTACTAAGGAATATGATAATAATCACGTCTATCGTCTTGGATATTATTTCTAAATTAACTTCCTATAAGGTAAGCGGAGGTAATGGAAACCCAGCTGTTATGCTAAAGAAATGTGCCATTGGGTTGGTTCCAGCCCTCTGCAAACACTGCAGCTATTGCCTCTATGCGTCTTGCTTTCCAGTTTGTTGGGAATCTCTCTCCCTCTCTCTTTCAAGTTCTTGTTTTTAAGAACTCTAGCGAACCATCTGACCCCTCTAACTATCACCCTATTAACCTATTATCGCTTTTCGGTAAAGTATCCAAGGCTCTTAACAATGCAGAATAGCTAAGCATCTTATCTCTCACGACCTACTCTTTTACAAATGATATGGCTTCCGCTTCGCTAGATTTACTGCTGATATGCTAACGACCATCACTGAATATTTATACCTGGCACATATACCTGATAGCAAAGCTCGAGCTCTGGCTCTAGATATCTCAAAAAAAATTTGACGGGTTTTGACATGCTGGCCTTTTACGCAAGCTTCAGTGTTATGGTATAACAGGATTTGAATTAATCTAATCATTCCTAGCAAATCGGGAAATGACGTCATTTTGAACGGGAACGCGTCCAGACCCTTTCATACGACTGCGAGTAACTCTCAAGGTTCTATCTTAGATCCTACGTTTTTTCTGATCTTCATAAATGATCTCATCAGCTTTCAGTTAGGCATTTATGCAGATGTCACCACCATTTATTCTCGTCTGAAAGGGTCCGGACGGGTCTGGACGTGTTCCCGTTCACGGACTGCGGGTAACTCTCAAGGCTCAAGAGTTTTTCTTTCTTCTTCCGTCGCCTCAAGGAAATGGATTTCGTGTCTCCGTTTCTCTGCAGTTACACTGGGCAGTTGTGAACAGACACCAACTAAGCCGTTCCTACTTCCTCTTTCTTAGTCCTACTGTCAATTCGCACGTCCAACTTTAACACACGCAGTCCCTTGGAAGAAGATAGACGCGCATAAATTGTCTTCAGTATCAGTCATATTTCGTTTTTGTTATTTTGCAAGCAAGACACGTTCGCGCTCGTTTTTAATTGCGAGGTAAGTCATCTCTTTCGTCACAATATAATGTTGCCCCATCTTTTCGGTGCTCTTGCTATTCATTTCAAGGTTCTTGACAAAATCCAAATAATAATCTACAATATAATTGACCCTGACTTGGAATTTAAACATTTTTTCTTCTTCTTCAGGAACGTAAACGATAATGGCCTTTTACATCTCTCTGTCCCTGGTAGCTCCTAGCAGGCTTTCTCTTTTTCCCGCATCCAAACCCCGCTCTGCCATCCACCTGCTCAGTCCATTCAAATAAGATATTCTCTGCTTGCCCGTGTCTTCCTTTCCCTATATCTGACCTGTGAGTATCAGATTCTCCAAGCTTTTCTTTCGTCATCACATGTCCCAAGAACTACAGCTGTCTCTTCCTGATACTCAGTATTAATTTCCTTTTCGTCTTCATCCTTTTCAAAACCTCATCATTGCTCACGTGCTCAATCCATGATATCCGCAGTATCCTTCTGTTGAACCACATTTTAGTTGCATCAATTTTGTATGTTGCTAAAGGCATTTACAACTTCTGTGATTGGAAGCATTTAAAATATTTGTATATGTGCTTGGAAGCATTTACAACATCTGTACATGTGACTGAACGTATTTAAAAATCTGTATATGTGATTAAAAGCATTTACAACATCTGTACATGTGACTGAACGTATTTAAAAATCTGTATATGTGATTAAAAGCATTTACAACATCTGTACATGTGACTGAACGTATTTAAAAATCTGTATATGTGATTAAAAGCATTTACAACATCTGTACATGTGACTGAACGTATTTAAAAATCTGTATATGTGATTAAAAGCATTTACAACATCTGTACATGTGATTGAACGTATTTAAAAATCTGTATATGTGATTAAAAGCATTTACAACATCTGTACATGTGACTGAACGTATTTAAAAATCTGTATATGCGATTAAAAGCATTTACAACATCTGTACATGTGACTGAACGTATTTAAAAATCTGTATATGTGATTAAAAGCATTTACAACATCTGTATATGTGACTGAACGTATTTAAAAATCTGTATATGTGATTAAAAGCATTTACAACATCTGTACATGTAATCAGAAACATTTACAAAATCTGTGGATGTAATTGGAAGCATTTAAAATATTTGTATATGTGATTGGAAGCATTTAAAATAGTTTTATATGTAATTGGAAGAGTTTACAAAACCTGTATTTGTGATTGGAAGCATTTAAAATATTTGTATATGTGCTTGGAAGCATTTAGAAATCTCTATATAGGATTAGAAGCGTTTACTAAACCTGTATGTGATCGGAAGCATTTAAAATATTTGTATATGTGATTGGAAGCGTTTACAACCTCTGTACATGTGACTGGATTTATTTTCAAATCTGTATCTACGATTAGTAGCATTTGCATCGTATGTACATGTGATTAGAAGCATTTACAACATTTTTATATGTGATTGTATGCATTTACTAAATTTTTATATGAGCGTTGAAGTAATTACAACATTTTTATATATGATTGGAAGCATTTGCAACATGTGTGTATATGCTTTTAGATAAATTGTTAACTTTTAACGATTCGTCTAATATTTCAAGACCTTAAGTATGCTCATAGACGATGTGAGATATAGACGTGAATTTCTATAGAAACAAAAAATACAGAATTTCAAATCTAATGACAAATATACATGTGACTTCAAATTACCCTGTCAAAAACAAATACTTTATATGATTTAAAACTCGAAATATAATTTAAGAACTATATCACTCCAAACTTTCTGATGAATTTAAATAAATAATGTAAAGACGTTTCTTACTTGTTCATTGTTCACTTGCATAAATAATTTTAAAAGGATACATTTTTCGATAGAATCAATTTATGTATGACCATTTTTTTCATGGTTACGTAGTTTTTGAAAGAATAGTAGGAAAAACGAAAGATAAAGCCTATGGCATTTACAAGTTTAAGAAATTTTCCGGCTTTCTCTTTTCCAATCTTTTCACTCCTTTTTCTTTTTTTCCTTTTTTTCAATTGGATTAGATAGACTAAACTATCGCCCGGTTCACACTCTACCCACGTCTATTGAACAGGTGAAGAGGCTCATCCCTTGTTCCCTGTTTAGAATGTGATTTCCGGCTTTCTCTTTTCCAATCTTTTCACTCTTACGTAGTCCCCTGCAAATCAGTGGTGTTACCGCCTTGCTCGGGGTGATATGATTAAAAAAATATGTGCGTTAATTCATCTCTTTCCTCTAGTTATGGATTAAATAACAAGACAGATTGGGTTCTATAGTCTTGACTGGCAACCAATCTACCTCAGAAAGTAAAAACTACTGCGGCATAATCAGTCAGCCATGTCACTTAACAGACTGGTGTATTTTACAATCTCTATAGACCGAACTTTATAATTACAAAAATTGTCTTAAGACCTGAAACATCGTTTTGATGATCGATATACTTTTTGTATGTGCACTGAGAAATTTGCTTTCTTTTTGTCTGGAAATTTTTGATTGGCGAGATTGTTTACGTTGAAAACCTACATGTGTATCAATCAGAATTAAAAGCAACAGTAGCAGACGTAATAAAACAGTAGATAAATTTGGTGGAAGATATTTAAAGTAGATATCTCCACTCATTTTCGATACCTAATTTTTAAATTGAATTCATAAAAGTAAAAAACTACTTTTTTCTTGAAAGTTTTATTTTAGCTTTAATTAAAACAAAACGATTAGATTTACTATTTCGAGTAAGCAAAATACTCTAGTGTAAATATATTATTGGGAGGTAAAAGTTTGACATTTATTTTTAAATTTTCTAATTTTCGGCCATTTTTGAGCGATCGACACATTTGTAAGCTTAAGTTAATTTTCTGTTTTTGAAATTTTACAAAAATAAAATATATTATCTGTGACAATTTTTTTCGAAAATTAGAAAATTTAATGTTACATTAAACTGATTTACACAAGTATTACTTATTTATAGCATGAATCTTAGAAAAAAAGTATTTCTTAATCACGGGACGTTGATCTTTCTGAGCTTTGCCATAAGTGACTAATGTGTGATGACAGCCAGATGTGAGATAAACTAAGTATGGTTGACCAGAATTGACGTAATTGTCAATTTTTTCTTGTAAGGGGAAGAAACTGTGAAACGCAAAACTTATTAATGTAACACATAAAATACCATATTAAAGAAACATTTAAAATGCGTACAAAAAAATAACAAATATTTTAAAAATGCGATAGCTTGACGATTGGCATTAAACTTTTCAATTTTCGATTATTAAATACAGTCTTCACTTAATAACTTAAATTAATAACTTAACCGCGACAAGGCTTGGTAGAATTTTCCAGATTTGTACATTAAAATTTAAAATTTTATTATTCATCGAAAAATGCTAGGAAGGTCGGTTCATTGTGAAGGACCAGGGTGTTTTCTCATCTGAATCTATCTTCTACATATATAAATCTACCATGAATCCGTGCATCGAATACTGCTGTCACAACTGGTCGGGTACCCCTGCTATTCATATCAGGGGTTTTTACAAAATTCAGCGGAGAATCTGCAATGTAATTGAACCTGACCTGATAGCCTAACTCCAGTTCCTTTCTCGCCGACGTAATATGGCTTCCTTCTGTCTCTTCTTGCTTTCCTGACAGCTACAACCTCCAGAAATTTAAATGCAAAGTCAATATTCATCTACTAACCACTGGACTCTAGCTCTCACCCCACCCACGTATAACCTTCCCTTTCTCTCCACCTACGTATCTGTCATCGCACCTGCTTTCTCAGCTTTCTATTGTTCCTTTCTAACTAGTTTGTACTCCTCACTCTTTTCTAATTAATATTTTTACACTTATGTAGCCCCCTGCACATCAGTGGCGTTTCCGCCTTGCTCGGGATGAAACGATTAAAAAAAATATTTTAACGGCTTCTACTTTGATGAGCTTAGCTCCCTTGTGCCCCCTCTGCAGGAATTTACTGGAGCTACTAGATTATCGACTAGGTCCCACCTTTATACATTGAAACCGATCAAACTTAGCCTCAAATTCTACTCCAACAGCTTCTTTACTCGCACTTTCCGCATGTGGAATCCCTTCCGTATATTTACTTCCCTGACAGCCACAATCTTTAAGAATTTAAATGCATTGTCAATCGCCATCTCTTATCTTCACTACCCGCATCCATTCCATGACAATCCTTGTATCATATTCTTCTCCCTGTGTACTCTATTCTTATGCAGTTCACTTCATATCCGTGCTCTAATCCTTCTCTTATCTATTCTCTGACAGCACAACAACTTTTTCCTGTCGCATCACTCACCTATTATGAAATCTCTTGCGCACTAGTAAGAGTAATGCCTTGCTTAGGGTAAAATGATTATTTTAAAAAAATAATGTCATAGTTTTATTCAATTTTTTTTATTTTAATATTGGAAGAATATTTTCGGAAAAAAAACAACTGTTTGAAAAAATAATAGATGATTTACATTCTCCGGTGTGTCCTGCGTTTAACTAATAAAACAAATTTCGTTACAAAATTAAATTTATTGAAATTTCATGGAGTGGAGATAACAGATTTTAAAAGAAATAATTTTTCCCAAATTTTCTAAAAATAATAATTTCAAAAATAATTTTATTCGTTTGTAAATAAATCGTGAAAGTTTCATTCAAATCCGACTATTATTTGATTTTTGCAAGAATTTCCAAATTAATCTGCTTTTCACCGGAAAAAATGAGTTACGTAATATTACATCATTGTAAACAATGGTAACGATTTTATTATCAGCAACAACAATCAAAACAAGATATTTACCAAAATTTTGAACTTCTTAGAAAGGATTACATTTTTTAAATAATTTAAAAATACTTTGATTTTTCCGCTTAATAACATAAACATTTTGATGAAAAAAACTTCGTTTGTATTCAGTTTTAGGCCTTTTTTACTATGCTGTTTTTTTTTACAGTGAAGTATTAGATGTACTTAATTAAAAGTCATGTAGTTATTTAAAAAGTGCTGATAATTAAATGAAGGAAATAGAATATATTATTTTTGTAGGTAGCATTAAGACTTGAACAATTTCGAGAGGGTGTAGCTGAGAAACTGCGAAACGTACAAATTTTACCTTTAGTGAAATTATATTTAATAATTTAAGCGGGGGGAATATTACAATTCACAGTGATTTATTCGCTTGTTTTTTCTAAACAAGATCGTCTGCAAGTAATAAAAAAATGTAGCGCCCTTTTTGTTAAGGTTCTCATTCGTCAAGAGATAGAATTTTGACAATGTTAATTTTTATTTCTGTGAATCCTTTTTTTCATGAAATTTTCAACTTCATTTTTATAGAAAAAAAAGTTTTTACTTTTTCTTCTTTTTTTTTTATATAATTTTCTTTGTTCACCCAATACAAAGCCGCTTGATATGGAGGGTAATTGGTTGAGATTTTTCTTTAACCGAAGGGACAGAATGGAGAAGCATGGAAGAGACAGGTATAATAGATAAGAACCGAACATAGACATGAATAATCTAAAATTTTATTAGTGATTTTTTAAAAGGAAAACTAAACGTAGGTTAGATGTAGCACTTGACGGAAAGTATAGAGCACCGAGTGAGGATCTAACTCCAGTTTTAGTCGGAATTAATCTAGCAAAAATTACGTTACGTCGTATGGTTCTAAAGTTATGGTTGTAATGGTTAAGTGATGCATCTTCTTTGGAATACGTTCCATAAAGTAACAGTTTTGGAGAAGAAGCTGTCTGAGTAGAAATTTCTCCTTACTAATGGAATATGAAGAGAATAGGGGTTGTACGTTTAGTGCAATGGATATCGACTCGGAATGAGAATCGAAAAAACCGTGTTTGACTTCCAGTTAATCATTACATTACATTCCCTTACGCGCAATTACAATGTAGTTATAAGACGAGTCACGTATTTTCTTAGGGATCAGTGTTGCAGATTGGTAAATAATCACCCACAATATTGTGTAATTGGGTTTGAACTCTGTCAAGGATAGTTAACGAGGAACTAGCAGGACTTGTCAAGATGTGGCAGTTTTGTTCTGATCTGATTCTGGTAAAGACAGGGAATGGCAGTTGTGGGTATTTTTTTTTTCTGGAGCGATACACGGAATCGACTAGGCTTCCAGCATCTTGAGATATTGTACAAATATACAACTTCCATTTGAGCTTTTGAGTGAGCTTTAGATTTTCTATGATACGCCTTATTGAGTACATGATCGCCATTAGTATTGGGAAAAAATGAGATCTGTTCGGCTGTAGGTTTGAAAACAAATGTCGCTATCCTTATTTCTTTTTAGTACTTTTATCATTAAAATTAAGACGATACAACCATAAAATGCATCTACTTTGTTCTATTTAGATTTTCATTTCGAGAGCAAAAAATTAACATTTACACTTTATTAATTATACTGCGCGCTTTCTATCTTTCTCTCTTTTTTCTCTGTTCTCTCTTGTTCTCTCTTTCTCTTTGTTTTATCTTATTTTCAACAAAAACTGACGATTTTCTTAGCAAAGTTTTTGTCATTAATACATTATCTTTCTGGTTTGGTTTTGTTCAATTATTGTTTTGTTTTGTTCGATTATTATTTTGTTTTGTTCAACTATTCATTCGGCTCGTAAAATGAACCGTGATGTTCATAAATAAGAACATAATTGCTATTACCACCTCCAGCTGCTTAGCACGGAACAATACTATCAATTTGATTTTGTCTTCATCAACCCCATGCACTGCTTGAAGAGAGGTCTGGAATAGTCATTCTTTGTATGTATTTATGTTGTATATATGTATGTATGTATGTATTGAAATTCGGAATTTCAATAAAAATATAATGTCTATTATCACCAGGTGGTTTCCGTGTCATTTTCTTTTGGTGATCAAAATATATATATATATATATATATATATATATATATATATATATTCTTTTTTAATAAATGTACTTCTTATGTGTCCCGAACAAATACATTTATTAGCGTAATATTTATTTATTATAATTGAGGTAACCTCCTTCGAGGCATCACCCTTCGAGTCGACCTTACTTCGTATTGCGATTGTCAAGGGAAAAAATACAACTTTTATGAATTATAAACACACGTCAAGAAAAGATTCTTCAAAATATTACTGATGAATAAGTGATTGGTAATATTTTATTTTGATCAGAAAGACTTTAGTGCATCTTTTTCATTAAATTCAAAACACCCTCGTGTGTACTAAATACAAATCCCGACACGATAAAATAATTCTATCTTCTATTTCACCCTCTTTCAACACGTTACCGTACTTATTTGATATATAAGCCAGCACTTCTTTTTTATGTGTCATTCTTCCAAGGACTTAAAAAAGATCATGCACTTCTACATTCTCCTTTTAGCAAAAAATAAATTCTGCATTTTCGTGATTTCTTCTAAACCTTTTTCCGTCAAGATTGTTATGCACCATTTTCTTCTCTCACTCTTCTTCTTCTTCTTCTTCTTCTTCTTCTTCTTCTTCTTCTTCTTCTTCTATGTGCTATGTCTTTTCAGGACGCATGCGATCATGATCTCCCGTGTCATCTTATTCCTGGTGGCTCTTTGCACGCTTTCTCATGTAACGTCTCGCAACCCCCGTTCTGCCATCCACTTGCTCAAACCCTTCAAATATGTTATCCGCTGTTTTCCCTGACTCTTTTTCCCTCTGTCTAGCCTGTTAGTATCAGGTTCTCAAAGCCCTCCTTCCTCAATGCATGTTCCAGGAACTTTAGCTGTCTTAATGCTCAGTATTATTAATTACATTTTCGCTTCCATTCTTTCCAAAGCCTCATCATTGCTCACATGATCGGTCTACGATATCCACAACATCCTTCTGTAGAACCACATTTCAGCTGCTTCAAGTTTTTCCATCATCTTTGTTGATATTGTCCAACATTCACTGCCATATTAAAGAACTGACATTACATAGCAATCTAGTACTCTCTTCTTTGTTTCTAGTGAAAGTTTCCTGTGTCTTAATATTTTACTCAGCTTCTGGAACGCGTCCTTCTTGCAAAGAAATATCCTGTTTTAGGTTTTCCAAACCGTTCTTTCGCATTATGTGTTTTATAAAGTTCAGCTTTCTCTCCTTGATGTTATGTATAAGTTATCCTTTTGTTTACATTTATTATTATTTAAAAAGTTTGACCAGTATGGCAGTTCAAAGCAACGCACGTATTTGCTACAGAAAATTACTTTGAATTTCCTGTCTTTTTCCTTGTCTACGAATTCTCATTGGGATCTGAAAAATGAATGGATTTTACACAAGAATGGAAGAAAAGCAACCAGGACTTTCTGAGAACAATAAAAGACAGTTTGCTGTGGAGAATCAATGGTTAGTAATACTCTGTTTATAACTAAGTCTATGATACGCTTAGCTGCCTAATTAAAAGTGGATCTTAAAAATCAGAGGTAGAGATTTTTACAATGTGGGTAATTCTTAATAAAAGAAGAATTGAAAAATCATTTAAATGGTGAAAAAGGTCAAAAATAACAAACTTCAGGGAGGTTGGAGATTTCCTTGAAAACATAAACGTTCCTCAATGTCTAATCGACAGCGAAGAGTGCTCACATTCACCTTTTCTTTCGGGGAAGAAGTTTATAAGTCGATCACAAAACCTTCAAACTTGTCCCTTCTTTAGAAATATCTTCTATTCGAAACACATTGAAAATACATAGTTTGTTTCTTACATTATTTACATTACTCGGACTGTTTTCCTTATCTTTATTGTCATGTTTACGACGTTTCGGCAATTTTATGATCCGGCCTTCGTCAGATGATAGAAATTTTGAACCGAACACTTTAATTCAATAAAAATGAGAACAACAGTCCGAACAGTGTAAATAATGGAAATACTACTTCATCTCACAAGTATAGGCAAATAGTTTGTTTTATTGGGTTGTTCACCTAAATAGCATGTATCTTCTCTAATTCGTTTGGAGTTTTGTTGGTTTCTATCGAAGTAAACATTTGTTCGAAAAACTCATGTTATTTAGACGTTTCTGCACCAGGGAGTATTTGTTATTTCTTTTGTTTCTTTTAATTAATTCTTCTTTATGATTGTCATTTTTGACAAACATTTTCAGAAAATATGATGATATATTTTAATAGAAGTGAATTTTCTACACGGATCACGTCATGAAGTAGGCGGTGTTTTAATTAGTTATTGTGCTTGAAAAATAGGTCACTCAGTACAAGGCACTAAAGCTACTCATAGTAAAGGGTTACTAAATACAGTTGTTGTAAGTTCATAAATATAATAAGTAAAAAGTGCGTATTACATTTAGGATATATACTAAGTGTTCATGAACTTGAAGATGTTAAGAATGTAGTGACCGCGAAGTATGTCCTCTAAGGAGTTCTTTCCACAAAATAACAGCTCTCATGTGATGTCAGTTCTTCAATATGAATGCTGGACAATATAATCAAAGATGAAGGAAAAACTTGAAGCAACTGAAATGTGGTTCTACAGAAGGATGCTGCAGATATCATGAATTGAGCATGTGGGCAATGATGAGGTTTTGGAAACGATGGAAATGAAAAGGAAATTAATGTTGAGCATCAGGAAGAGACAGCTAAATTTCCTGGGACATGTAGGGAGGAAGGAATACTTGAAAAACATAATACTAACAGGCCAGATAGATAGAAAAAGAAACAGAGGAAAGCAACGGATAACATATTTAATAGGTCTGAGCAGGTGGATGACAGAACGAGGGTTGCGTGGTGTAGCAGGAGAAAGCGTGCTAAGAGCCCCGGAGATATGGAGACTACGTAAATGAAAGGACAAGGCACAGAGAAGAAGAAGAAGAAGAAGAAGAAGAAGAAGAAGAAGAAGAAGAAGAAGAAGAAGAAGAAGAAGAAGAAGAAGAAATTCCTCCTTACCCATGAAATACGAAGAGAATGTGGATGATTCGTCTCATGTGTTCATGGCACGGTGAGTCCTTGGTGCAATGGTCTAAACTGGTGCAACTAAAGAATGTAGCTCATCTGGATATTTGCCTGGGTAATAGCGATATGGGATGTGCGTGGATACCGACGCGGAATGACAAATCGGGGAGCCGAGTTCGAATTCCAGTTGAATTCCTTGGGTTCACTTACGCACAAATACCTTTGGGAAAGGTATTAATCCGTCTCTTCCTTCCAGTTATGAGTTAAATAACAGGACAGATTGGATTCTATAGCTTTAGCTGGCCACTAGTCTACCGCAGAAACAATGGCAACCTATTAATGGATAATCTTCTTCCCAGTCACTCATGTCTTTTTCGAGACATGATCGCCCAAAGCGTGTATCACGTATGGATTTTAACTGACTGAATAGCGATATAATAACGAAAGTCTATCGAGCATTTATTAGTGGAAAGAGTTTGTTGGTGATAATTCAAAACACACAAAGGTGTGTAAACTCATGTGTACTCTGACCAAGACTGGAAAAGAAAGACAAGGAAGCTCCAGCCGTGATAGAGCAGTGAAACATTATTCTTAGTTTTCATTTGGCATTTGTAAAAATAGACTATGACAAAAGTTTCGTACTTTCTAGAATGTTAGTCTGACGTCATTCTTTATTTCTTCATTTTTTTTTTTTTTTACTCTCGATTAAGGAAACTTTGTGGCAAAATTATTTACAAAGATTTCAAAATAAAACCACTCTACTATCTGGATTAGAAATTGTAAATTCCATGTTCATTTTTTTCTCCTCGTTCCTAAAATACATTAGTGATTTCAGAATTGAAGAGAATTTTTTGAATTTTTTGAAATTTTGACTCAAACATAGCAATTACATTTTTTACCATTCCTTCATTCAAAAACAATGTATACGAAAGAATAGAAAAAAATGTTCTTCAAATGATGCGAGATTTTTTTTTCTGAACCAGATTTAAGTTCTAATATTGAAGAGACATTTAGCATAAGTTATAGAATATTTTATGATTACGAATGACGTTACCATTTAGAATCGTACGGACAACGCATGTACTGCAGTAGTGGGTGTGTCTAAGATAAGTTAGCCCTACAAAAGTGATGTTCTAGCTGGTTTTGAATTCAGCGTTGTCTTTTACACTCGCCATTGTAACTGATGGCCAGAGTAAGGCGTTAATGCCTTTTCCAAAGACATTAGTGCGTAATGAAGGAAGCATACTTGGCCAAAATTTGATAACTGTTATGATACACACACATCTGAATTTATAAATTTGGTTTCAAGAAGTTCGAAACTGTAAACAACAGAAAGCATTTAACTCTCTTCATGTCCAGACAAAATTAAAATCCGTATAACTACTGATGATCTTATTGAGTGAACAAAGTTGTGTGTAAATCTTTTAAAAAATTATCTAGTAGCGATCCAGTTCTTCCGACAGAAAGTGTTCATTGCTTGTTGATACCATTATTAGCTCAGAATCTGGGAAAGATCTACCCAACCAATTCTCTTACCAAAACACAAAGATCAGATGCTTATTAAGAGACAATCTGCAGTAAAAAAAAAAAAATAGATGACTACCGATAACATATTGAGCGCTCTTTATCTATACTTATTTATAAATGGAACTTTGTCTCTGTGTGTATGTGTCTGTGTGTGTGTCCGTTATCTATAGACTCCGAAACGGCTGAACCGATTTTCTTGAAGATTTCCACAGTTGTACTATAAGCGTCTGCAAGTGTTCTTAGCTAGTTTTTGTGTCGAGGTACTCCCGATAAATATCAAAAATCGATAATCGAATAAATCGCGTTATAGAAGGAATGGTCCGATTTTAATCAGATTTGATGCACTCATAGACAAAGTCATAAGAAACTATATTCAGAAGTTTCAAGGTTGCATTTCTTACAATAATGCAGAAAATCGATAATATATATATATATATATATATAAAAGGCAAGATGTTTGTGTGTGTGTCTGTTTATCTGTCTGTATGTCCTTTATACAAATCCACAATTTTTATCCGATTCTCACCAAACTTCACACAAATATTCTTTACGCTGAGTCTGAGCTCCAGGATCATGGATTAGTTTTAAAGCTTTCATTACACCCGAGCAACGCCGGGTTATACTGCTAGTTTACTCTATTTCTGAATATTTAATGCATATGCATACAACAACGGATTTATTCAAACTGAAGATACGTAGGTAGGAATGACTTTTACATTAAAAATGAGGAACTACATAAATATCATATCGAAGATAAAAATGTTCTTTTATTTATTTATTTTATATGAGATAAGAATAATTGTTCTTTTTTATTTATCGAAAACGATATTGGAAGGAAATGTATGACAAAATGAAGAATGTTTTTATATGAAGTGTTTCAGCCTTCATCGGCATACATACTTTACACTGGTGCTACTACGCATGCGCACGGGCGAGTGATACTGGGAATTTAAGATTTAATTTTGTTTTTGCATATAGTCTATCCGATTTCATTTAGATACTTCGTTTTTCCATTACATTTTTATCATATATCTCTCAATGATAACAGAAGATCTGCCTGAAATGGTGAAATATAATATGAACTTTGATCGCCATATCACCCACAGCAGATTTACGTACAGCTTATTGTAAATATAATCCAAACTCACGAAATAAAATTTTGATCCATCAGGTAATCGTCATGTGTGACAATCCTGAATCTTGAACTTCAAGTTTAATAAGTGATGAGGCTGCGATCTCTTTTACTGCTGATGGCTGGTTGAATTAGATTCATTGCTGTTTGTCTCTCTGTCTCAGAAACCTACATTGAATTTCGCTGTTTATAATTGCTTGTTCAGAGACAAACGATTTGCTATCATTTGCAATAACATGACATTTCACATTTAAAATTTGTCAAATAAAGTTGCTTAGTATGTGATTGAATTCTAAGGCAATAATTTCGTAATGGCTAACTTGCTCCCGATTTGACAATCTTTTTTTCTAAAAAATAAATGAAACTTTTAAAACAGAGATCCATGTGAGATATGTAACAGAATGGTAATCATTATGAATGAATTTTCAATAACAGGACATTTCATATTTAAAATTTAAGTAAAGTAAGATGTTTACTACATGATTGAATTCGAAGTAAAGAATTTCATGATGACCAATGCTTTCGATTTGACAATCTTTTTCTAAAAAATAAATGAAACGTTTAAAATACAGACCCCTGTGAGATATATAACAGATTGGTAATCATTAAAATTGATTTGTTTGTAATCAATGTTATCCATTCAAAAAGACAAGGATTATTACTTCTCTAAAGCACGATTTGTACCTGAGATGATTTTCATTGAGCACAGGTCCAGGTGCAATATTCCCCTCCGAGATACAGCAGCAATCATCAGCAATGAAGTCATAATTTACATAGGTTTATATCAGATGATTACCATGTGCATAAAATATCGAATGAGGAAGAACAAGTACATAATACTTATTAATGTACTAATTAGGTCTATGATTTAACATCACGCGCAATTATATTAATCCTAGCACTTACACCTCAGCGGTATATATGCATAAATATTTGTGGGTAAAGTTGTATGACAGAGTAGGAAATGTTTTCGCGTGAAACGTTTTCTCATTTGGGACTTCATTGGACTCAATGGAAGAAACATTGGACTACAAAACTAAACGTGTCACAGGAAAGCATTTTAATTTTGTCATACAATTTTCCCCCAAAATTGTTCTTTATCTATAAAAAAGTTACACATTGTTATCTATCTATCTATCTATCTATCTATCTATATATATATATATATATATATATAGTCATCCGCAGACAGATCTGTTTCGCTGTATCACAGCTCATCAGTACAGTTTGACATCCGATTGCTTTTTAACCAGAATTGAAACCCGACCAAGTTGGCGTTAGTCGGCGATCCTACCTCTGAGCTATGGGCGCTCGGTAGAAGAAAGCAGACTTTTAAGCGTGTGTATTATCAGTTAGACGCCTAATAGCTGAGAATGTTCTAATTCATTGCTGAATCAACGATGCGTAGATACTAAAGTAGCAACTGTTTTTCAAAGTCTACCATTCTTCCAGAGTGCTCAAGCAGGGTGTGGTGCAAGGAATTTGTCACTTTGTCTGAGCATATTCGTGTGTGTTTGTGTGTGTTACCTTAAAATTTTATTGAATGCAAATATTTGAGTTGATTACCGTTTAATTTATACAGAATTTTAGTTTCGTCTACTGACCTGAATAATCGAATATATATATATGATTATTTACGTGAAATTGAAAAAGGTATATATAAGGCTTGATTTAATTCCGCTTAGTCTGTAGAAACATTCGTAGTCGCGCGGTCTAAATCGCGCTCTAAACCAATTGATGACTTGCTCTATATTGATGGGGGTCGCAGGTCGAATCCTGCAAAATGTCACCCATTTTGTTAGAAATTTCTCGTAAATAATCAAGCTGGTAAAAATAAATATACTGTTTGATTAAAAATAGAACATCTATTCAAATACGAGTGCCCAATCAAATAAATTAATATATATAAAAAAAGAGAGAAATGTTTCTTTTTTAATATCGTATTAAAAACAGATTGCTAGATCAGGATTGCCCTTCCCATGCTTCATATCAACAGTTTTAATTTAAGGTTTACCTTGTCGTCCAATTGAATCCGTTGACTAACAAACTGCAACTAATATTTTCACTGGTGTAATATAACAACATCGTGCCTGGCTGTTCTGGCCCATTCAAAGAAAATAAGAAATTACATTTTCTTCTTTTATAAGGTGTGTCCATTACCGACTTGTGCGATGATGGCTTGACACAATTTCCCATCATTGCAGCTCAATAATCTATTTGACTATACTTCACACTTTCTGTTCTTCCATCAGTCTGGTTAGGTAAATCGCTCTCTCCTGCTACACAACTGACCTTTCATATATATTATCCGAGTTTCAAATCCTTTATGCCCCAAAAGCTTCAACGGTGTTTTTGATTCCGAGTATGAGTGTTCTTTTTGAAAGCACTTCGATGTGGTGTAATGGTTAGTAAGCTTGTCTCGCAAGATAAATAACACTATTAACGTCGATTCTTACTGGGTGCCCAATACTTTCTGCCTTGTGCCAAATCTAAGCTACCCTACGAAATCATTTAGGTAACTCAACGTTTTGCAATGGTAGTTTGTATCACGAAAATAGTTATGACTATATCAGGAGTTTGATCGTCACTAGGTGCCTCATATGTTTGGTTTTGTGCCACATCTAAGCTATAATTAGATAATCACGATAAGTGACCTATTTGTTTCTATATTCCTTAACTCTGCCGCTTTGTTTACCTGCATTGAGTAAGGTACTCTCAATGTTCCTCTATATAGCTAGATCTCTGTTATCTCAAATCTCTCTTGCTCTGTGCCATTTTGTTTGTCTCTTTTTCGCACAGTTGCTAGATGACAACTGCTATTTATTGGAAAAACTGTCTTAAAAAACTGAAAGCGATTTTGTAGGGGCGCCGCAATTTCGGTATCGACAGCATAGTTGTTGCGCCAAACTACTACATCTCTCCAACAACATGATAGAAACAGATCGTATTGTACGCTACTATATATACACGCTGTTATGAAAAAATAGTAAGCTGTAGTTACTTTTTGATACAAAACCAAGGGACTGATAGCAGGCAATATATGCTTCGTATAGTTCGAATTCCAGTTGAATTCCTTGCATTCCCTTACGCACAAATACCATTGGGGAAGGTATTAATCCGTCTCTTCTTCCGAGTTATGAGTTAAATAAGACAGATTGGGTTCTATAGCTTTACCTGGCAACAAGTCTACTGCAGAAAGCAATGGCGACCTACTACAGGATAATCTTCTGCGCAGTCAGTCATATCTCGAAAGAGACATGATCGCCCAAAGCGTGTATCACGTATGGCACTTAATTGACTGATAGATATATAAATATGTCCATAGCAATGGAAGTGTAATTTAATTATAAACACACTATCACCAGGATTATCACTCCCAACATTATTTACTTGTCATTGGCAGTCAACAGATGCTAACACCGATTATGAGTGGGAACTTTTAATAAAACTGGGACTAATCCCTTTTTTTTCTCTCCTTCTTTCTTCAGATATATTTTTGCTTATAAAAACCCAATCCGATTTTTAAGTAAAATATTTTCCCTCAAAAATGAAAAGAACTAATTCTCAATATGCTTTTCGTCACCATATAAATAAATCGTCTGGATATAAATCAATATGAAATGAAATATAAACTCTTACTGTTATTTCATCGTCAATTTTTCTGTTGGAATTAGTTTTATTTATTTCTTTATCTCTTTATTTCTCTCTTACTTTTATATTTCCTTCGTACTTTTTTTTCTTTTTCTTCCCTTATTTCTCATTTTTTTCTAAATTTTTTAATTATTTCCGGTTTCATTTTTTCCGGTTTAATTTTTTCCGGTTTCGTTTTTCCGGTTTCGTTTTACTATCTTTTTCGATTGTCCTTCTACTAGTATTTTTTTTTTTTTGTTTCATGTTTCTTTTTTTTCTTTCGTTTCTTTTAGTTTCTTTCTTTCTTCTTTCCTTTCTTTTCTTTTCACTCTTTACTTTTTCCTGTTTGCATTTCATATATTATTTCTTTTCTTTTTATTTCTTTCGCTTTCGTTTCTTTTCTTTTTCTATTTATTTTCTTTTTCTCTTCATCTCAGATGTTTTTTTCTTATTTACTCTGTTCATTTTCCTCATAATTGTATTTCATTTTTATTTTTCTTTCTTCCGTTTTGGGCATCTTTTCTTTTTTTCTTTTAAATTTCTTGTCTTTTTCTTTTGTCACTCTTTCGTATTTCTTTTTTCTTTCTTTTATTTTTCTTTCATTTTTCCTTACTTTTCTCCCCTCTACCTTTTATCTCCCTCCTATCAAACTGACAACGTTACAGTCACATTAACTCTTCTTTTGGTCGAATACCTGTTACCAAGTCAGCTTTCTCAGGAAATAGGTTTGGGAATTTCTTTCCTGAAAGATGAGAATTTTAAGTACCCAATTCTGGCGAATATCGTTTTTTCTTGCCTTATCCATTTCATGCTTCAATACCTTTTATGATTACTCTATCTCTGGGATCGATGTAACGAAGACGCGAATTCATTCGTTTTTGATGCGCTTATGCTGATGGCAAAAGTGATAACGACGAGGAATTCCTCTTTTACTGACGATTGCTTCAGTTCTCTCGGCGTTGCGGCGAAATGAAACTTCACAGATATTCTCGACTATAAATTTTCCTTTTGACGGCTTTCTTACATTCATAAGTTGTATATCATTTTAGCACTTATGTCAACTTTTAAGTATAGTAAATTTCTTGTGAATTTTAAGAAGATAAAGTTAATATTTTCAGACAAAATATTTCAGCATTATCATAACCGTCCATATATAAACTTAGTAAAAAGGACTTAATCTAAAGTATAATCAGTGGATTCTTTAAGTTTAAATTTAGGTATAAAAATAGTTCATAGTAAGTGAAAAGGAAAAGTATTTAAATAAGAATATTTTCCTCTGGAAGAAGTTGGGGGTATTGAATTCCATATCTTGTAGGTATGAAAGAAAATTCTTCAATACTTTTCTTAAATTATCTGATGTTTTGTTTAAATGCCTTTAGCTAAAACGTACATTTTTGTGATGCCTTAAAATATATTAACCTTGAAATTACGTGTAAAGTACATTTTTTTCTGTCAATTCCAGTCACGTATTTAATTCTCTCCATTCATGTATATAGCATTGAACACGGCCACGATGTGTTCATCATGCTCGGAAAATAAACAGAGGCATATTAATTAAAATAAAATATAGATCTATTATTATACATCGAATATTATTTTCTTAGCAGAAGCACTCAGTGTGCAATATATATATATATATATATATATATATATATATATATATATATATAGTACTGTGCAAAACTATTAGGACGGACAAGGACTATTTTATATTTTATGAGGGATATTGATAGAAAATAAACAATTTAATTAAATTAATTTGATTTGATTTACTCAACAAATGCTTTAACAAGAAAACATTTGTTACAAAATAAATTTAATATTTAGTATAATATCCTTTTGCTTTGATCACAGCCTTCATTCTGTCAAGCATTGATATCACAAGCTTCTTCAATATATCTAATGGTACCTCCTGCCAAGCAGCTTCTATTTGTTCCCAAAGTGTGTCTTGAGAAGTAACGAGATTTATCAATTTTCTATCCAAAATATCCCATAGATGTTCAATAGGATTGAGATCAGGGCTTTGTGGGGGGCAATTCTGAAACATTCCTCTTTCTTTTTAGTTAAATAATTCTTACAAAGGTTTGGCTTTTCACTCTGTATTTGGATTTCAGTGAGATTTTTAGGAAAATCACTTCTGTCCTAATACTTTTGCATATAGCGGTAGTGTGCAAAAGTGTTATGACAGGAGTGATTTTAATCTTTATTTTGGTGACTCATAAAATACAAAATGGTTCTTGTCCTAATACTTTTGCACAGTACTGTATATATATATATATATATATATATATATATATATATATATATATATTGTTGAGTTGTTATAATGCTTAGCGTCAAGATTACTGCTTTTTTCATTGGTTTACTAAGAAAATTTATTTTGGCAAGCAGTTCTTTGCAATAAAGTGCTCGACATCCAAATAAAGCATTAATAATGTGGAGGCGTTATTCACTTAACTGAGCAGAGTCATTCCGACTTTGAAGTTTCATGAAGAAACAATTATGATATCCTCATTCTTCAGGTTTTTTTCTTATGCTCTTGTGTTGCGGTTTTGCTTTAACTTATATAGATCTTGGTGTAATTTAATATTTATTTTAAGTGAATTGTCATCTAGATGGTTAATTGTTCGACCACACTTGTCGATATCGACACTTTTTTCCGACATAACATCTCATCCTTTGAGCTGATTCCTTTTGCATTCTATCCTCTGGAGTCTGTATGTTTTAGCAATTCCTATGCAATTAAAAACTCCGTCATACTTCTTTTGTTTTTTGTCGTAGCGCTAAGGTTCAATAATCAATCGTATACTAATCAGTAAAGCATTTATTATTTAATGGACATTTTTCCGGAATTCTACAATTACAAAATCTTTCTTTATTCTTGTTTATTTTTATTTTATGTTTTTTTTATGTTTTTTTTTTTTTTTGTTCCTAATCGGAATGTTTGTTCAATATGTTTTATGATGTTTTATGATTCTTCCCAAATTATCATTACAACAATATCCTAATTTCAAGGTGTTTTTATTTTTAAATTTTGGTAAGTGTATTATGTTCTGGGAAGTGTTTTTCAATTCGTTGGATAAATTTGTATCTAAATGGTAAACTGTAATTTAGGATAACAATGTAGGAAATATATATATATATATATATATATATATATATATATATATATATATATATTGTCATCCGTAGACAGATCTGTTTCGCTGTATCACAGCTCATCAGTATGGTTAGACTCCGATTGCTACACAACCCAGGCTCGAAACCCAACCGATTTGGCGTCAGTCGGCGACTCTACCCCTGGGCCACGGGGCGTTCGGTGGTTTTTATATATATAAGGATGTGTGTTGTGGTGCATTGGATATCGGCTCTGTACGAGAGATCGTGGAGTCGAGTTCGAGTTCCGGCCGAATTCATTGCATTCACTTACGCGCAAATACCCTTGGGAAAGGTATTAATCCGTCTATTCCTTCCAGTTATGGGTAAAGTAGCAGGACAGATTGGGTTCTATAGCCTTGATCGTCAACCAGTCTACCGCAGAAAGCAATGGCAACCTACTGCGGGATAATCTTCTGCCCAGTCAGTCATGTCTCTTTCGAGACATGATCGCCCAAGCTTGTATCACCTATGGCACTTAACTGACTGATATATATATATATATATATATATATATATATATATATATATATATATATATGTCTACAGTATAACGCTCTACATTTGTATCAAGGACTCTTTATAAAAGTAAACGCATGAAAAAAAGGTTAATAAACCTACGAGTTCAACAACTTAGTTACAATATATATATATATATATATATATGTAGGATAAAGAAATAGGGTTGTTCAAACTATAGAAATTTGTATAGAATAAAAAGTGTGAGAAGCTGTGAATGTATTTTTTAAAGTGTTTATTTATTTTTTTGTTTTATACATGTTATGATACTTAAATCTTTTATAAATTTTTAAATTAATAATTTTGTATCAATGTTGGTATAAACTCTTTTGCTTTAATTTTTAGTTGTTCTAGTGATGCTCTTACTGAACGAATCCTTGGCAACAGAATATAAGTTTAAAACATCGTACTGCTTTTTATATATTGCATCTTACATATTTTTTCATGCATTTCATATCAGTCATTTAATTATATATATATATATATATATATATATATATATATATATATATATATATATATATATACTGTTTTAGGTAAGGCATTTGAGCAGTGCTTCAGTGGTTTTCAAAGTTTTTCGACTGGGCTGCATTTTCAGCATTAAAATTTGCTCGCGTCTCACCAGATTTTGTGATAAAAAGTACATTTACAAATGAAGAAAATTAAATTGAGATAAATGTAGATTCGAGCGCAGAACATTATCAGTGATAACTCTCTACTTCAATTTGAGGATCCAAGTTACTATATTCTTAATACTTGATATAATCGAAAATATCACAATAACAAATCAGTCAATTAATAGTTGTAACTATATTGGGACTTACGCATGCAATTAAAAATAGACCATAATAATATTTTAAGTTTTCAAATAATATCTATTTTTGACATATGATTTTTTCAAAAACTCTTTCTGAATCTTACATTGTCTTTCAATCATTCCGCCTCACCGGCTATCTTTTTCTACCGCACGGTTTGGGAAACACTGATTTAAATACATGTTGCTTTTAAAACGGACATTATTTGTCAATGTGCAAAACTAAGGTTACAAAACAAGCGAGATGTAAGCCAAAGTGATTCTTGCTACGCATTCCATCGTTTTCGCTTCTGAGGGGATTGACGTCATTTCATTGATTATTACCTCGAAGCTTTCAACCGAAGGGCAGTACGTGGCGATCGATTATATAAACCAGGTGGTGCAATGGAGGCAATGACACTTTACAATCGGATACTATGGGTCTTCTTTCTTTTGTACCTTTGTTAATCCGTACAAGTTGCGTTTGATATGAAGCTGATACCGCTTCATAACGAACTGTTACTCTGATAATCTCTGAAAGACGTAGGCTTAAGTTGTCGGCGAGAAAGTGATACGTTTTCGATCATTGATGTGGTAACGGAATGTGCATAAACGAAAGAATCAGAATATTGCAAAAACACCATCTGCTCATTAAATCATTTCGATATTGGGTTCACCAAAAAATGTTCTTCATGGAATAACAGAATCTCTCTCTCTCTCTCTCTCTCTCTCTCTCTCTCTCTCTCTCTCTCTATCTATCTATCTATCTCTCTATCTATCTCTCTATCTATATATCTATCTCTATGTATATATAGAGAGAGACAGAGATAGAGAGATAGAGAGATAGAAAGAGAGAGAGAAAGTGAAATAGAGAACGAAAAATGTTACTAAATGAAAGGTTCGAAATAATGTCTGGATTTATACACATTAGAAAAAACAGTTTGTTTCACACAAATGTGCATTAAAGTAAATTAGTATTTCGCTAGTTTCCTCCCATTATTTTAAACTTCCTGTTATGCGTTTTAACATTACTGTTCTGGATTTTTTAAAAAAGCGTTAGGAAATTAGTTTATTTATAAAGACTGACGGCTAGGTTAACCGTTTACCTCAAGCCCGGACTGACACCTGACTGATACACACACACACACACACACACACACACACACACACACACACACACACACACATATATATATATATATATATATATTCTACAAAATAGTTGTCTGCCTGTTTATATATATATATATGTATATATACACATGAAATTATTTGTTTAAACATTATTTTTGATCGATACTCGTATTTAATTAGATATTCTGTTTATAAATAAACAGAATATATATATATATATATATATATATATATATATATCCTAAATTGTTATCCTAAATTACATTTAACCATTTAGACACAAATTTATCCAACAAATCGAAAAACACTTCCCAGAACACAATACACTTAGCAATATTTTTAATAAAACACCTTGAAATTAGGATATTGTTGTAATGATAATTTGGAAAGAATAATAAAAACATCATAAAGCATACTGAACAAACATTCAGATCAGGAACAAAAAATGATAAAACAAATAAAATAAAAATAAACAAGAATAAAGAAAGATTTTGTAATTGTAGAATTCCGAAAAAATGTCCATTAAATAATAAATGCCTTACTGATTCCGTAAGTTACCAATTTTTTATATCATCGATGGAGAATTCATATATTAAAAAATTTATATAGGTAGCACAAAGAATAAGTTTAATCTAAGGTGAAGCTAGCACGTTTATTCTTTTAAGAATAACAATCGCAGAGACCAGACCTCTTCAGCTAGGTATTTCTGGCACTTAAAAGAAACTAATAAAACCCCCTCAGTAAATATCTTACCGAGGGTTTTTTAATTGTTGTATTAAAAAACACGAACATATAATTCTTTAATCTAGAAGTATGAAAAATAAAGATTTACTAAATGTTAGAAATTATATGACTGCGTTTGTAGACACTGTTTAAGATTCACCCTAAATAATTATTAAAATTTAGGAAAAAATAAAGAAATACAAACATTAATATGCTTGACAAATATCGATAAAATAAATAATCTAAAATAACGTCACACTCTACATAAAAATATGGCTTTATTCAAGCACAAATAGTTTTTAAAAAGTGTAAAAATTTAATAAAAAACAAAAAGGTAGGTTGGTGAGAACTAAATTAGATTGTAATAGTCGTATATAAAATAAGAAAAAATAGCACAGAACTTGATAGCCTTTTAGCACGGACACGTCAAGAATAAATCTATGACATTGTAATTTGAAAACCTAACCAGAAGCTATTTATACCTTGTAAGTAAAAAGAAAAAGTCTAACTTTTGAAAAACAAAAAGTCCGTTATTCACCCCAGAAATAATCGTTTGAAAATGAAGTCATAGTAAAAGTATAATTCCGAAACATGGGAAATTCCGTGTCACGAAAATGCTAAATTAATTATATTACAATAATATTTAGCTTGACTTTTGTATTAAGCACTGTAAATGTAAAAATAAAACGTTAAGGAACAGTATATTTTGCTAATATCCTTTCTTCAGATTATATATATATGTATATATATATATATATATATATATATATATATATGAATTTAGAAAATAGTCATTTTCTTTCAAAAACAATGTTATGATCTTGGTTGATAAAACACAAAATAAATACTGTCCCTTTGAATTTTGTCTATTGGGGCGTGCAGTTGCCTCATATTTTAATTTATAATCCTTCTAATATTATTATATGAATTTTCCATATTACTGGTCATCCGTCAACACTGAATACAAACATTGAATGAAGACAAAATAACTGTATTAACTTTTTTTTTAATTTTTTATTTTCTTGCTTTGATTCCACATGCCATTCCCAAACTTTGATATTTTTAAAATGGAATATTTTTTTGGTTTTCCTTTTCTCTTTCTTAGTCAGTAAGGATCTGTCACTAAATATGCAAAATGTATTCAGAAGATATTTCAATTAAATAATTGCAAACCGTTCTCAATTCACAGGTTCCATTACGCTTTCATATGTTTCATACGCGTGCTTACATTTCCTGTACCTGGGTGCCTTCCGTATTGCGAAGGTTAAAAAGCTTGTCTAGGAGATCGTTTCACATATAGAGCCATTATCACTCACTTCCTGGAAAGACATGAGATATGAAAAAAGAAGAAAGAGGCTAAAATGTAAAAGATGATACCGCTGTCAGCGCCCGTGCAAGTAACATGATGTTGAAAAGTTGATATTTATAAGCAGGAACAAGTCAGATGTCATGTCGATTTTGCTTCTTTTTATTTCAAGTATTGAATCTGGTTTCATATCGGTTTTATTATGATTATTTATTTGGTAAACTGTAACACACGAAAATTACGAACAAAAAACACGGTATACACTTAAGCACGATCATATCGACACAAAAATAAACTTCTTCGATAAAGGCTTATCAAAAATCAAAGGTATTTGATAACGTTGGACAATTTATACTCCAATATTTTCCAGAAACCAGAAAGTTGTTTCGAATTACAGAAAGATAAAAAAGGACATTTTGATTGTGAGCAACTAAAAATAAATAAATGAATTATTATTATTATTATTATTATTATTATTATTATTATTATTATTATGTTAGAGAAAATAGAAAAAAACATGAAATGAAGTCATAATAATTCAACAGGACCTGCCTTAGGTCTTCCTGCAGATTGGTAGGTAATTCGAATATAGCAGAAATCGAATTATGACGAAAAATTACATAATAATAATAAGCTTCCCTGTGTCCCTTCTACAAATACTTTCACGGCTTCTGCTCCAATAAAATTAGCTACTTGGTGCCCCCTATGTAAAAATTTACTCGACCCACAAGATTATCAACTAGATCCTAAACTTTTACTGTGAAACCAATAACATGTAAAAGCAAATCATACTCCACCAGCTTTTTTCTCGCACGTCCCGCCTGTGGAAGTCCCTTTCGTTTACTTGCTACAATCTCCCGGAATTTAATTTTAAAGTCAATAGTCATCTCCTATCTCACTGACTTGCATCCTCGCTTTCTTATGCTCCTTTCTCCGTCCACTCAACTCTCATCAGTTTTCTCATCCTACTCTTACCCACTTTCTGACACCTCCTATAACCTCTCTCTCTTTCTCATAACTTTCCTCCTATGTAACCCCCTGCGCACCAGTAGCAGTAAACTGCCTTGCTTGGGGGGATATGTTAAAAAAACAGTTATGTATATCTGAAGATCTTAAAAAATTGTCAAAATAGAAGAGTCGTGATGTGGAAATCACAAAAACGTGTCGCATTATTGATTGTCAAAGATTACGATAGCCTCAATGAAGGGATTCCTGGTAGCCTATGTCTTAAAGATATACACCACACACAGTACGAAGATAATAATAATAATAATAATAATAATAATAATAATAATAATAAATGGAACAAAACAAGACATTGTAAAAAATCCCTGGAAACCCAAGCTTAAGAGATATACAAAAATTGTCTTAGTAAAGCCCACACACTAAGGAAAAATTTGTCTATGTAACGCTAGGGATGATAGGTTAGATAGAAAAAACCACGACCTGCTATAGGTCTTCCCGTAGACTTGGTTGGTAATGCGACCATAGCAGAAATCGAAATATGAAGAAAAATGATATAATAATAACTACTACAATAATAAATATAATCACAGCAAAAATTGGTTTTTAAAGAAAATAGTGCATTTTCGGAAGACACTTCCTGTAGGGTATGCCTTCTTCGCAATTAGACGGCTTACTTTGGAAAGTGAAAGTATTACTATTAACAAATAAAATTACTCGTTTGCTTGCGAGTCTTTACTTTGAGAAATAATGATTGCGTAAATAAATTCAATTTTATTGTCAAGCCCCCTGACGAGAAGCTATATATCCGCGAAACCCAGAGTAGTGGCAGATAAGATTAAACAGTGAACTTCATTTGATACTGTTGCAATACCCTTCAAACCTCAGAACCAATTTTTGTTCAGTTTGTTATTGTAATTTAATATGTTTGTATGTGAGTGGTCCTATAGTTGTTTAATTGCTTTTCATTATTTTTGTTGAGCTGAATTATTTTAATGATGTATTATTTTTAGGTGATCGAATTTCTTTAATTGCTTTTATATTACTGATGGTTGCGAAACGCATGAAACTCTGAGTCGTGCCACTAACGTACAATAATATGTATATTTATATATATATATATATATAATTAATAATTATGACCTATTAAGTACGAATATATTGACACCTGAATTAAATTTTTATAGGTGTATATATTCCCATATGTATATTTACTTATTTATTCACACACACACACACACACACACACACACACACATTTATTTATTTATTTATTTTTCATTTAGAAGACAATCGATTACGCAACCTTGGTTTCAACCTTTCAGTATCTTCAAGCATTTTATATCAACTTATTCCCCAACTTCTTTTTCTTTTCTCAAACATACAACAAGGATCATTAGAACGCACGCCTAGAAGTTAAAAATAACTGAAATTTCAAAATACGGAAGGAGTTTTTCAAGAATTTTCAACACTTTCCTCCGGGTTTGTATGATCCTAAAATATATTTTCTGATATGTTCACATCCGGACATTACTTCATGTTTTTAATTTAGTAACTTTTCTCGATCAGAAAATAATATTATAACTAATTTCACTTGTTGGCACAATCTGCAGACATCACCACGGTTGTAAAGTCTGGCGTTTTTAATATGTTATGTAAGGGTCTTTACCGTTTTTTTCTTTCAATTTAAATCGCCAGTTATGTCTCTACATTTATGCGTGTGTGTCTGTGACTATAAATACTGATCATCAGTACTTCGGGAATTTTTTTAATCTAGTTGATTTTAATTAGATTCATTTTTTTTTTATTCTCCATCACTTTTATTGTTGGATATTCCAGAATGTGACAAAAGAAGTTCTGCCTCGAATGGTGAAATGTTGTAAGAACCAAGCCGAAAATATATTGTTGATTATGTTTCGATCAAAGCACACTAAATATTTTCGTCGCAGTGAATCAGAGTATCATTTTTTATATCAAATTGTGGTCAATCTTGTTACAATGGGCAACCAAGGTGTCTGATGTATTGTTTTGTAATATGTATCTTTTGAGTTCATATAATCTTTGATTTAGATTCCTTGAGGCTTGTCTTATGTATTTTTTGTGACAGTTGGTACTGGCAGTCGAGTACATTCCTCTTTCAAGATTTAGCTTATTGTTTTCTTTAGTATTGATAAAGTATTTTATTGTTTTAGATGTAATAGTAACAACTTTTATGTTGAGTTTAGATAGATCTTTTCCAATTGTAGATATCAATTGGTAGAACCAATTTGCCCTCCTCCTGTGAGGGGAAGTATATATAGTTGTAGGAAGAGTTCAATCTGTTGTAATGGGTGATGCCACCATGACACTAAGAAAGAAAAAACTTTTTTTTTTCATTTCATGGCTAAATGAGATTGCATATTCGGCTTTGATTAGATTATTTACAAGATCAGGCAAATCAGCATAACGAGGCTATATTAATAGTGAGGATATTGAAAAAGCTTTAAAATATTTTCTGTATATTTCTCCTTTTCGTATAAATATTGAGGCCTGTAGAATTTGAGTGGTCTTAAGTAGCATCCAATGATTTTCAGGATTTTATTTTGATTCACGGGGTTTGTCAGGGATCGTCTTTCTATTTTGAAATATTTTATGGGCATTTTGTTTCGCAATAAATATGAAATACTTAATGTATTGGATAGTCTTGAAAGTATTTTCAATGCATTTCTCCTCTTCGTATAAATATTGAGGGCTGTAAATTCTTAGTGTTCTTAAGTAGAATCCGATGATCATTATAGATTTTATTTTGTTGATATGATGGGAATAGACATGTTTAGACCCATTTTTATATATGATTTTCAGTTGATACAAAGTTTTAAGCTATTGAAATGTCTAAATGTCGTGAAAGAAGTCCAGCAAAAGAATAATACAACAACAACCAAAATAGTAAATAACGAATATATATTAACACAGCAAATACAATACATGGAACTCTATTAGTGGAACGAATAAATACAGGTTAAGAAGTAATACTATAACTGGAATACGCAATAGCCGTACAGTAGCAATCTTAGCTATCTCTACCTATCGCTCTTTACTGATCTGCGAATCTCTCACTGAGCTTTGCCCTCCTCCTGTGAGGGGAAGTATATATAGTTGTAGGAAGAGTTCAATCTGTTGTAATGGGTGATGCCACCATGACACTAAGAAAGAAAAAACTTTTTTTTTTCATTTCATGGCTAAATGAGATTGCATATTCGGCTTTGATTAGATTATTTACAAGATCAGGCAAATCAGCATAACGAGGCTATATTAATAGTGAGAATATTGAAAAAGCTTAAAAATATTTTCTGTATATTTCTCCTTTTCGTATAAATATTGAGGCCTGTAGAATTTGAGTGGTCTTAAGTAGCATCCAATGATTTTCAGGATTTTATTTTTTGTTATGATGAGAATAGACATGTATTGTATCGTTTTAGTTGGCTAAATTCCGATTGGCAGCAAGTGCTAAACTGTTGTTAACGGTTTGATACATAAGAAGGGTAAAGAACTGTGTTCTTCCATTTCTTATGTGAAGTATATTGTATGTTTGATTTGTATACTTTGTCTACTAGATCAGGCAAGTCAGTATCACAAGAATAAATTAATAGATCATCATCACTATATCAGAAGTATTTTGATTGATTGAGAAAATCCACAGGAGAGAATTGCGAGCAAAGAAACTATTAGAATAGAACATACGGTCGCATCTATCTAGTACAACAGTAAACCAGTAGGATCTAGTTGCCAATATAGTTGAACGATTAAATTCATGTATTTAACGTAACAGGGAAATAGGCTCATCAGAACAATTGTCATGAAAATAGTTGTAATAAAAATCAGAGGAAAAAAATTTAAAAAATAATAAATTAAAATAATGTAATAAAATCAGGGGAAAGCCATGTCATGTCAGTGAGAAAATGAGTAAATTTGATTAGTTGATTGTGTTTAGCGGTATATCAACTGCTATGTATTATTTAATTCCGAAATCTAAATATTTTATATGTAATTTATAGGATACAATTCCTATATCATCCACCAAGTACTTAAAACACACAAAGTAAATTTAGATCCAAAGGACTAAAAGCGTTTTGAAAAAACCAAGATCACGACTAAATAAATTTTGGAAAAACACAGACTACGACTGAAAACATTTTGGAAAAAGCCAGACCAAAGCAAATTTCACAAGTCAGTAGTGAAAAGCAAAATTATGGATCCTAATTGGATAGCAAATCAAAAATTCATATATGACTTTTTTTTCTTTCACACATTCCTGTGGGAGCCGGTCACATGATGAGATTCAGTACTTAAGGACGTCCCCTGACCGGTCAAGACAGTCAGAAAGGCTCAGAGATCAGAGAGGCCAAAGAACCGATAGACTGGTTCGTCGCTGACTCAACCAATACACAAGAAAAGAAGGAAAAGAAAACAACAACAACAAGATATCCTCAACTGCCCATGAAACTTTTACATCTCTTCTTCTTCTTCTTCTATGTGCCCTGTCCTTACAGGACGTAGACGATCATGGTTCTCCACGTCTCCCTATCCCTTGTGGCTCCTAGTAAATTTGTTCCCGTTACTCCTGTCAACCCCCGTTCCGTCAACAACCTGATCAGGCCCTGCAAATATGTTATCCGCTGTCTTCCTCTGTCTCACTTTCCTTCTATCTGGCCAGTCAGTATCAGGTTCTCCAGGCTCTCCTTCCTCATTGCGTGTCCCAGGAACTTCAGTTGTCTCTTCCTGATGCTCAGTATCAATTTCCTCTTTGTTGCCATTCTTTCCAACACCTCATCGTTGCTTGCATGCTCAGTCCATGATATCCGCAGCATCCTTCTGTAGAACCACATTTCCGCTGCTTCCAGTTTTGTTCTCATTTTCGATGATATTGTCCAGCATTCGCTGCCGTATTGAAGAACTGACATCACGCAGCAGTCCAGCACTCTTTTTTTTTTTTTTTGTTTTTTTTGTTTTCAGTGAGATTTTCCTGTGTGTTAGTATTTTGCTCAGCTTCTGGAACGCGTCTTTTGCCATGCCAATTCGCCTTCGGATCTCCGTGTCGCACTTTCCATCTTCAGTTAGGACACTTCCTTGGTATTTAAATTTTTTTACTTGCTTGATTCTGGTGACTCCCACATTTATTTGGCATTTTGGGTTGTACCTTTTGTTGATGACCATGCACTCAGTTTTACCGGCCAGAAAAGGAAAAGGAACACAGACTTTATTAGTTAAGTTGACTGATTAGTCTTTTCACGCAAACGCATTCTGCTACTTACGACTATCGCTATTTGACCCTTTTCTCTCTCTTCGGTTCTTTCACGCACACATTCTCTGTTTTATTTTAAATTTATCGACCCTTTTCTTTTTCCACCTACTTAGCATGAGAAGCATAAAAAAGAGACAGACAAACATTACTACTCTGTTGAAATACAAACAGCAAAACATAGTTTTTGTTTAAAGCCACATTCGCTTAAACCTAAAAGACATTTTTCCACCAAACAAATTATACAAAAAATACACAAATTGTTTATTCTGTATATATGTTGTTAAATATACTATTTTCTAATTTAATACAAACATTTCTTATTGATTTGTCTTTTTTTAAAATTCGTGTTGTATTTTGTGGACAGGATATCCTGCATTCAATTCTCCCTTTTAATCCGAGTATTCCGTACCTCCACAAATTTTATGCTTTCAACTACAGATGTTTTGTACATAATTCTATACTTTCAGATTAAAGGTATGTTTTTCATAGATGTATATTTTGTAGATCATTAAATGCGTTGTTGGCAATTCTAGTATAAAAAGTATTTTTATATTATTTTAGTGTTGCGTTCTCATTTTGTTATATAATTGTATTGCTGCACATTTGATTATAAAATGTACCGTTTATTTATTTATTTTTTTGCAGGGATTCACTATTTGACTTGAGTCCTAACAAGTAGTATCAGCCCGCGTCAGGGTGGTCCTCGGAACAACTGCATTTAAGAGGTGGTTCCATCATCTTTAAGACATTCAATCACCCGCCTAGAGACCTTGTCGCCAGATGTAGTTTATCGTAATGCTCAGAATGAGGGACTAAAGTCGAGATGCTAATTCAGGATATTTTACATTAACGACCTTCTTTGAATTATGACAATACTCTTCAGATATAAAGCAATGGCACCAGACTAGCTGATGCAGCGATGTTCAATGCACAAAGGAATGGTAGATTTATAAATGTACAAGAATGATTCGTACCAAAATGTTTTTTCGAGTAAGAAAATGTTATCCAAATTTTACTACTTATCTCTGGTGTTATCTCTTAGCCCGACGGTAAATATGGTTTTGTTCCCGAAGGCCTTTATCTCTTCAAATCTTTCAAAAACATCCCTATTCCCGTGCAAATGTATATGCTGAACTCAAATCAGTAAATGTTTATTGAAGATACATACCTTTTCTTCATTTTATCAAGCAGAAAAATATTGGAACTTCTTGTCGCTGTTTATCTCAGCCCCCTAACTATGGTTCAAAAATGTTATTAACTGCTGACTAAATTCAGGCGTAGTTTTACGATTTTTCGTCCTTTTTTCGATCCCTACGCGCAAAATGAGTTCCGAAACCGAACAATTCGCGGAGTAATTGCTCAAATGGAGAAAATCAACCGAACAAAAGAAACCTACGCTTCAATTCATTCAGCGGCGACTCAGAGATGACAACGGTAGAAAGGGGAGAGATATAGTCCGATGTATTTATGGTCGATACAATGAAAGAAAGGTAGGTTTCTTCAATAAACAATAATCGATTTGAGACCAACATGTACATTTGCACGGATTTAAGGATGTTTTAGAAAGTTTTGAAGGGGTAAAGGCCTTCGGGGAACAAAACAAAAATTTACCAGCCGGACAACATCAAATCACAACGACAGGCTACATTGTTAGGAAAAAACTTTTAACTAATGCCCATACTAGTAATAACTATACTTTGCAAGTGGCAAAGCGTAAATCTCGACCGATGCAAACGTTCAGATAATATCGAGAGAGCGGCACCAAGGGCAGACAACACATACATTTCATTGCCCTCCTGAAACAAAAAATCCAGTAAAATAGTAGCAAAAGTATAAGCGTGGTGGCAAATAAGAGGGCGAAGAGAAAAAGCGGTCATCATTAAAGTGACAAAACTGACAGTATATAAGATTAACTGGCCATAGAAAATTGATCGAACCTGTAAGAAGATTTGCTTTCGGCTAGCCTGATTGCTATTCAGTGCAATGAATGCGGTAATATGTACCCAGAGTGTATGTGAATGTTTGTGGCAGTGAGAAAGAGAGATTCACTGCGGGTTGGTGTGGGTATTTCTGAATATTTTCCTGTTGGAATTTTTGTCTATGCCTACGATTATAGCTGAAGGGGGGTCGGTAGAGAGATAAGGATAAAAGATGTGAGAGGAGGAAAGCGAAATGTGATTGTTATTGCAATAGATTTTTATCTGATAGTTTTCTTTTTACGTTTGCCTCGAAAAGAAATCGTTTTTCTTACTCGTCATTAAACAAAGAAAACAACTTCATTCCGCATTACAACCTCCTAAAATCATGTCCATCTTGTCTGTCTGAAGATTTGGTAACCAATAAACTGGTTTGGTGGGTACTGTGCACTTGTTCTATATAGATACGCACACATAGGCACACATTATCTATTTCGTTACTTGTTCATTTAATGAAGCCAACAGGCATATGTTCCAATTTGTGGTCGTCTGGCGTTTACTTCATTTTGTCAAGAATAACTCATTCACTTCCGACTTAATTTCGATGATTGTACGGGAACCGGTGTTTTAACATAATATGACCGTAAGCAGGTCTGTGCTTAGGGCCCCCGCAGACACTGCAATTGCGGGGTGTCACAAGTTCCCGTGGGGCCATAAGGCCCCGAGAAGCCGCAAAGCTCCTTGGCTCCGCAGATCTATTGTAATTAAAAAGAATTAACATAATATTTATTAAGAAAATTATTATCATATTTGTATGTTGAAATAGACATCTATCAACACGTCTCGCCTTCTTTCTCTCTCTCTCTATATATATATATCTATATACATATATATAGTCATCCGCAGACAGGCCTGTTTCGCTGTATCACAGCTCATCAGTACGGTTAGACACCGATTGCTTTTAACACTGGATTGAAACCCGACCGAATTGGCATCAGTCGGCGATACTACCTCTGGGCTATGGGCGTTCGGTAGAAGAAGGCAGATTTTAGCGCATATATTATCATTATACACGCCCAATAGCCAGAGTTCACTAATTCATTATTGATTGAGCGTCTATTATATATATATATATATATATATATATATATATATATATATATATATATAATAGACGCCTTCCTGCCCTGTAGAGTGCCACAAATCATTTGTAATTTTTTAAAAAATGAACTTGAGAGAGAAATAGATTATATATATCTGTTTCAATATACGTACAAGAACATAACATATATATTCAAACTTTCAGGATGTCATAAAACTTTTAAGAAAATCTAGCGACTCTGAGAGTCTGCAAACCTTCTGTGAGTATATTATTTTGTTTAAAGTACAATTCATTGTGGGTTCAGTATGTTCGGGGGGGGGGGCGCGCAAGTTGCATCCTTCGGGTAGAGGGGCCGCAATGCGCATTCTGCGGGTGCGGGCGTGATGTTGCTAAGCAGGGCACTGATCGTAAGCATGGTTATTCATGAAGAAAACGTATTTTTACATAAAATTATTCTTATTGGAAATAATTTCATTTCTTATCAAAACATTTAAGTCAACACTTCTTCAGTCAGGTAAGTGCCATACGTGATACACGCTTTGGGCGATCATGTCTCGGAAGAGACATGACTGACTGGGCAGAAGATTTTCCTGCAGTAGGTTGCGACTATTTTCTGCGGCGGACTGGTTGACAATCAAGGCTATAGAACTGGATCTGTCCTGCTATTTAACCCATAGCTAAAGAGAGAAGTGCCGGACTTATACCTTTCCAAAGGGTATTTGTATCGTAAGTGAATACAACAAATTCAACTGGAATTCGAACTCAGTTTTCCGATTTCTGGTTCCGAGATAATATCCACTGCACTACAAAACACGTCTTTAGTGATCATTTAAACTGCATTTTATATATTAAAATTACAGTATACATGCGTCTATTCATGAACATACACACGCACCACGCATATACATATATATAAATTATATATTATTAGAAATCGGATAGCAGATTTCGAATTCCAGTCGAATTTGTTTCATTCACTTACGCACAAATACCCTTGGGTAAGGTACTTATCCATGTCATCTCTCTCCAGACTGGATTATATAGCTTTAGATTTTAAAACTACAGCGGAAAAATCTTCAGTCTAGAAAGTGACATGATCACCTTTCACTGATGGCAATTAACTGACATATATATATATATATATATATATATATATATATATATATATAGGAATCGTCCCTTTTTGCACAGAAAAATGGACTCGCCTGATGTGTACATATAATCCTGCCTAAACAGAGAACGTCAGTATTAGAAGTAGTTGTAAAGAGTAGTTGGTCAGTAAGTTGGTGCATAGTAAGTTGGAGTTGTTCGATATAGACTCATTACCCGGACATACAATTCCAATGCAAGACTGTATGTATTGATTTCTACTAATAGTATTCCTGAATTGACTAACTCGAGTTCCAGTTTGTATATCTTTGTTCAATATATCTTAAATTTTCTATCTCCATATCTGTGTTTGTTATTTATTTGTTTGTGCGGTTTCTCAACCGAAAACCCACACACACACACACGCACGCACACACACACACACACACACACACACACACAGAGGTAATATATTTGTGTGTCTGTCTGTCTGACAGATCTGTTTTGGTGTGTCACAGCTCGTCAGTACGGTTAAACATCCGATTGCTTGTAGCTAGATTGAAACCCAACCGAACTGACATCTGTCGGCGATTCTACCTCTAAGCTATTGTCGCTCGATGAAATAAGACGGACTTTAGCGTGTTATATACAACGTAAACACATGCCAGTAGTTGAGAGTGTTTAAATTCATTACTATATATATATATATATATATATATAATCCCACATCTATTCTACGATTATATATAATACTAATTTTTTGTTTTTGCCTAGCGGAAACAGAATTTGATTGGCCCCTACATACTGATGTAACTATCCCTATCTGAGTACTTGAGACCTGAGCCACTGAGGTTTCTTCCGATATGAAAGCCGACATTGAATTTTTTACCAGCACTGAAATATCCAGTAACATCTCAATCTTTGGTTCATTCCTGTCTGTTCATTTGCTATATATAATAACAATGCGACAATTACGATAATAGCAGATGCCTGTTTATGACCGCTTATAACAAGTGCAAGTGTGTCTTCAACAAAACACAGCCACTATTTCCTAATAGAAAGAGACACCATATAGCCTGCTACATATTTTGATTATAGAGATTACTCGTGGTTACATAAGTCTGTACACGAGAATATTAAATCATAAATTATTTCCTCTCTTCATTCTGGTTGAAGTATTGTCATCTACTTCAAATTAAGCAGACTGTTTGGCTCCGATATTCTTCTTCATTCTCGACACTTCGTCAGTATATTTCTCTGACTTTCAACGAGAATAGAATCTCTAATATACTTAACTATATTCACATAACTTTGTCCATGATTTCCGCTATCATTTTCACGCTAGATCCTTAAAAGGCTTGCAGATTTTACGGTTTTTCTGCAATTGTCCTAAGAAATGTTCTCCTGAACTGGTTCCTGTTATCTCAAAACTCTAAAATAAATGTCTCGCTGTTTCTTGCTTTGGAAATTATCTGTAATACCTGGCTTTTGACGATATGTGACCCATGGTCAAAATACGGCCTTGAGAATTTCCTGTGCACTGATTACCAGGACAGCTGGTACGAACAAGCAGACAATAACAGAGGGTGCGTTTTCCTCTCCCTTCCACTGAAAGTTGAAATGTTAAATATAATTAGTTTCGTTTCGAGCTGGTAAGAGTTGTACAGTGGGGGAAATAGAAATCCTATACTTCACTGTCCCACCCTGGTCTGGTTGCATGTTTAATAAAACCAAGGCGTAAGACAAAATTAGTCAGTTGAGCCAGGTGATGAGAACGAGGCGGTAGTGGGCATTAGTTGGGTCTAGTGGATGGTCGTTTGAATAATACGGTCGGGTTGAAATAAGGCTTGCTGCTAGAAAGAAGACGGGAGTGGGGGATATTGCAAGTGACAGTCAGCCCAAATTCAACAGACTGGAAGTTGAATAAATCATTGTCCCGTGGAAATAATACAACACGAATATTATCGTGCTACTGAAATACCAGCCAACTGATATTTCTTTTTCGTCACTTGTTTTGACTTGCTTGTAATCTTTATTTATTCTATATATATAAATATATACAAATCTACACCGTGTCGTTGTGGTCTTAAATCCGGATTTCATTATATATTAATCCCTCGCATATCTAGACCAGCCTCGTCAAGTGATAGTAAGCAATCCCGCTTCGGCAAATCCAAGATCAACAACAAAACGTGGCGGAATCGACCAAAGTTCAGGAAAGTTAGCTGGAAACAGCCAGGTGTTGTGTTATAAACTAGAAAGATTTGTAAATTTTAACGCTTTCAAATAAAAAATATGATTTAATCCCGATAGGAACCTTTTTTCTCCCTTTTATCTGTGTGACTGATGCTAACTTTCTAACTTGAGTTAACCTTTTCCACTGACATATATTGACTCAATAGCTGTGTCTACTGTTTGAAAATTAGGATCAGTGTGCTGTGAAGGACAATTATTCTTGCCAGAAATCTTTCTGTATATTTATAAATTTACTGTTCGTCTGTTAACTTAATATTGCTCTCATATCTGCTGTATTACTTCTGTTATATATCTAGAGATTTTGGACAAAAGTTGTAAATAAATATCTGTAACCGATGCTGATCGGGTACCTCGGCTTTAGTTACTTTCCCATCTTTTTGACGTGGTTTCCTTGTTTTGACAATACTTATTTTCATGTTAAACTAGGTAGATATAATTGTAAGTTCTATTCTAATAATGTCTTATCTTGCACTTGTCGTCCGTGTCTATTTCTTGTCTTCTTGCTTCATAAAACCATAAAAAATTAAATGTAACGCTCATCGTCATCGTTCTTCTTCATCATATTCATCGTCCGGCTTATATGCATACTACGTTAAAGCACTACTTTTTGTGCGATCACCGAGGTTAAGCAACGTCGAGGCTCATCAGTACCTAGATAGGCGATCGCTTGAGAATGTCAGGTCCCCTGAAATTGGATGCGCCGGTGGTGTAATAGATAACGGCTGTGAATTGGAAGTCGACTGCCTGCTTTTCAATTCCAGTCGAAATGTTATATTCAGCTCTGTGTAAATGCTACTGGGAAACGCCTGAAGCCACATTTTCTTCTCGTTCTCATGGGATGATAATTAAAATTTTTATTAGTAAATTATTATAATATCCAAAGAATCCATACAATATGAAAATATTATATAGCTTTAAATAACCTTCAAAATGTTGATAAGCTTCCAGAAAACAAATCGTTGCCATGATTATGATCATCATTAACACCACGAAATCTACGTTTAGAATTAAAATCTGTCTTCGTTCTATGATAGAGAAAGAAGAATTTATTTACTGAGGTACAAACATAATTATATACGCATAGATAAGTTTTTGCGAAAGATCCTGGTGTGTACAAAAGAAAGTAACCGGAGTATTATTTACGAGCGCAAGTTTTAAATATAACATCCCTTAACAGGTCAACTCATGGGATTTTGATGCTACATGACCTTTTGAAAAATGATCGCTATTATGTCTCTCATAAAAATCAAGCGATACATGGAACATACGTCAGAGAAACTGTAAAGACTTACAAAATTTTTATGCACAATTCTCAATTCTAATTTCTTCTGCATATCACCCATACATACATACATATATAAGTGTGCATCTCTACATTTGTTGAATACATTTAATAGATTTATATCCACTCGGTACTTGTGGTGCTACACAGCAGTTTGCAGTCGAGCGTTACTTACTTAATACACCCATGGTTGCTATTCAAACAGTGAAAACATCAAACCATCCTCGGCTGGACATCGGCGTGCAGGCTTCCAGTGAGGACCAACAGGGTGGAACTGACAGAAAACATGTCTTGAACTGCAAATAGTTTCCCAATAAAAATCTTTTCCTTCTTGGCTTCAGATTTTATGGCTTGTTTTTTGGAAAAACTTTTACTCACTTTTTTATTGCTCGGTGAAATATCTATCTATCTATCTATCTATCTATCTATCTATCTATCTATCTATATATATATATATATATATATATATATATATATATTGTTCCTATCAATATTTTCATTATATTATTTCTATCAAACTATCATTATATTCCTACCAATGCACCTGTTTATATCTTTTCTTAATCTGTGTCTTTATTTCCTTATCTATCTATCTATCTATCTATCTATATATATATATATATATATATATGTGTGTGTGTGTGTGTGTGTGTGTGTGTGTGTGTGTGTGTGTGTGTGTGTCGATTAGGACCTATCTAATTGTCTGTCTCCCAATGTCATTATGTTAATATCTATCTACTTAACTCAATCTGCTTATATATATATATATATATATATATGTGTGTGTGTGTGTGTGTGTGTGTGTATGAACTGACTGAGTCAATATATATATATATATATATATATATATATATATATATATATATATATTATTATTATTATTATTATGAAATATAACAGACAGTGAATGCCTATGTTTACTCATAAGCCGTTTTTATCATCGTATTTAGCTTTAATTTCTGTTGCCAATAAAAACAAAAATTGGCAACATTTGAATGTTTTTATTACGCTGATTCTAAGCTTTAGGATCACATAAGCCATCTTCAGAGAGGTTACAGGGACGTTACCATAAAGACATCCACCATCAAAGATGATATTTTTATATTGACATAAAACACTTTATTCGATGATAACAGCCACCGAATAGAAGACGCAGGATGTAAATTAGTAACGCAGTTCTATGTCGTCACACCAAGCGAGAGACCAAAATGTTAACAACAGAACCATATGTCTTAATGCAACGTAATGTGTTGTGACTGGATTGAAATGTGATTTTATTGAGTGTGGGTTGCTTTGATTTAATGTAGATGGCCTTCACTATCTGAATTTTCTTTGTAAAGACAAAAATGATGCTGAACGCTCAGGTCACCCAAAATGGGCAGTTGTCCTGAAAATCTACAAACTCGTTTTAGCTGATGGTAAATTGAAGTGCTTGAAATAGCAGAGGAATTGAACATATCAGAAGGTAGTGTATTGACCATTTTGCATGAATATTTGTCAATGAGATAACTGTTCAAAGTTGGTACCACGTTTTCTCACAGTCTATCAAAAACAACAACAACGCGTCGATGATTCAGAGCGTTGTTTGCACTTGTTTCAAAAGAATAAAAAGACTTTTTGAGTAAATATATGACAATGAATGAAATATGTCTCCGCCACTTTACTCCGGAGTCAAATCGGCAGTCAACCGAGTTGACAGCGGCAGGTGAAAGCCGTTCAAAGCGACCAAAGACGCAAACAACAGGAGGCAATGTTTTTGCCTTTGTATTTTGGGATGCGCAAGGTATTTTGTTCATCAATTACGTTGAGAAAAGAAGAACCATTAATAATGAATATTATATAGCATTACTGGTGCATTTGAAATCACGAAAGACGGCCACAAATGAACAAGAAAAAATTATCTTTCACCAAGATAATGCACCGTGTCACAAGTTGATCGAAACGATGGCAGAACTACATGAATTGCTTCCGCATCCACCTTATTCTTCAGATCAGCGACTACTGGCTGGTTGCAAACCTCAAAAGAATCCTCTAGGAAAAGAGATTTGGCTCCAGGGAGAAATGATATCAGACACTGATGCGTATTTTGAGTATAAAGACAAATCAGGGAAGTAAGTAAACGGGAATTGCGAGAGAAAAAAAACTGTTAGAGGTGGTTATATTTAACTATTTTGACAGTAAATATCTAGTAGTAAGGCTAAATATATGTAGTTGGTGAACAAAAGAAAAGCTGATCAGAGCATATGCTATTAAATAACTCTAGAAAAGACAGAGGGAAACCAAACTACGACAGGGAGAAAGTGACTGATGTTTGACTACAAAGTTACGATAGATTATATTCTAAATCCTTCTTTGTATTTTGTCGAGTACCTTAAAATGAATACCACAAACCCCAGACTAAATATAGTGACAGTTTTCAATGCGCGGAGAATGGTAGATTTATAAATCTCTGACGAGAAAAAAACTTCCTAATGACAAAAACTTCTTAGCAGTAGACGTAGCAAATAGATTCGATGTAGTCATTCCACTTGAAGTCTTTTGAGGGAGTGAAGCCAATAAGGCGCACTGCGTTGCTCTATTAGAGACTTGCATCATACATTCTGATGGTAGGCCAGAAATAGTTTTTTTTATGGTGGTTAGAAGTGTGTAGCTTTGTTTTGGAAGCATTAAAATTTATGACCCATTTCTTATCTCATTCGATCACAGACTAGAGATCCCTTTGAAGGGCAACACCTAGGTATACTTAGATTTACTATTGTGACAGGAGTAAATAGTGATGTCATCTGCATATATGCCTACTTGGAAACTGATTATATTAAGATCATTGATGAAGACCAGAAAAAGCGTAAGGCCGAGGAGAATGCCCGGAGAAATGTCAAGTTCATATGAAAGGATCCGAGAGCTTGGCCGTTTAAAACATCCTTCATTTTTGAATTTATTAAGTACGGTTGGATTAAATCGTCCAGAAATACCGTAGTTACAGAGAAGGCCAGCATGCCAAACACTACTTGGGAACTGATTATATTAAGAAGATCATTGATGAGGACCAGAAAAAGCGTAAGGCCTAGGATAATGCCCTGAGAAACGTCAAATTCGTATGAAAGGATCCGAGAGCTTGGCCGTTTAAAACAACCTTCATTTTTGCATTTATTAAGTACGGTTGGATTAAATCGTCCAGAAATACCGTAGTTACAGAGCTTGCATAGAAGGCCAGCATGCCGAACACTATCAAATGATTTCGATATATCAAGAACAACAACTCAAGCTTCATCGTTCTCATCAAGAGCTTGGTATATATATTCAGTGATGGTCGTTAGCACATCCACGGTAGACCTAGAAAAGCGGAAGCTCTGTTGTTTGTCAGAAAGATATATGTTTTATTGGTTAAATAGATCTCATGTGTATCTATCTTGTCAAGCTACATTCGTGAGTATAATTTATATACAGTGGAACCTGTCGTATACGACCGCCCCAACTGACATCAAAAACTAATTGCATACTAAGTGCTCGCTCACTAAAGGCTCATAGTCATGACCTATTTACGCCAGGAACGTATATTCTACTCACCAGAATGTACATATTAGAATTTTACCATGTAATCTGATAATAAATAAATAACATAAGAAGATGGCCTAACTTTAAAAAACATTTTGTAGCACAATTCATTTAAAATTTTTAAAAACGTATTTAAAACGGTCAACAAGAAAGTAATTTTATTAACAAAAGATATTTATTAAATGAACTTTAAAAAAAGTCAGTTATTGCTTTCCCTTTCGTGTCTGTGCTAAAATATGTCGGTTGGAAAAGTTCACGACATATCCAGATATGTATATCCAGATAGAAATATAGTAGATAGATACACAAAAAAATAAAGGAACGAAAGAGATAGACATTTGAGAAAGGGACATAATTGTGATTTCCTCAATCCATGAATTTATCCAAGTCAGTACAGAGACTGTGACAAATCCCTTGAATATGTCAAATGCAATACATGTTCAAAACAGCGATGTTTTACCATGAGGTGAACTCAGACAATGTACATTTCAGCAAGAAATAACAGTTTGATACAACACTACAATAACAAAACAATGAGGAAGTGTTCCTGACTTAGATCAAAGCAAAATGAAATAGATTACTCATTTAGTTTGTACTAGTTTAGAAGTTCGCAGTGTACGACCAAAATGATTTTTTAAGCGGTCACTAGATCAATGAGTTTCCTTCGTTGATGTTAGTCGCTGGTCGCGTTCTGAAGGTAGTCGCTCACTGAGGGTCAATTAACATTAGCAAATAATCTGTGCATAGAAAAACGGTCGTTAACAACAGGTGACCACTGACTAAGAAGGTTGTATACGGCAGGTTTCATTGTATATTTGTGTATCAATATTCTCGATCGTCTATGTGGGATACGGTTGATAATGCATATGTGTGTGACTGTATGCGTTTACGTGTCTGGTGAACGTTCTTATTTGTCTTTGGTATCTGTTCATATGCTGATCCATGTACAAATAAGCATATACTTCTCCTTTTATGTGCTCTGTCTTTTTAGGACGTAGGCGATCATGGCTTTCCACATCTCCCTATCCCTGGTGGCTCTTAGCACGCTTTCTCTTGTTACACCAAGCAACCCTCGTTCCGTCATCAGGTCCTTCAAATATGTTATCCATTGCTTTCCCCTGTCTCTTTTCCCCACTATCGGGCCTGTTAGTATCAGTTTCTCCAAGCCCTCCTCCCTCAGTGCATGTCCCAGGAATTTTAGCTGTCTCTTCCTGATCCTCAGTATTAATGTTCGTTTCGTTTCCTCGTCACTGCTCACATGCTCGATTCATGATATTCGCAGCATCTTTCTGTAGAACCACATTTCAGTTGCTTCAAGTTTTTCCTTCATCTTTGATGATATTGTCCAGCATTCACTGCCATATTGAAGAACTGACATCACATAGTAATCCAGTAATCTTTTCTTAGTTTCTAGCGAAATTGTCCTGTTTCTTAATACTTTACTCAATGTCTGGAATGCTTCCTTCGCCATGCCAATTCCCCTTAGATCGCTGTGTTACACTTTCTGTCTTCTGTTAGAACACTTCCCAGGTATTTAAATGTTTGTACCTGCTTGATTTTAGTATCCCCCACCTGTATTTGGCATTTTAGGCTGTCCTTTTTACTGATGAACGCTTCAACATAAAATGCAACCATGCAAAAATGTAACAATAAACTTAATTTTCGTATGATTTCTCCACGCAATTTTTTCTTTTTCTTTTCAATTATGCATTTTTTTCATATCTGAAGCAATAAGGACTGATGTATTCCGATTGTTTAAGCGATACACTTTCTTACTCTCATGTCTTTAAGAAGTAATAAGAGATTATCTTTTACTTTCTTACGACTCCTTCTGTTAGGAAGACTGTCTATATTTCTTCTTCCTCTTTTCAGTTTAGAAACACCAAGTCCAACAAATTTGCAAAGGGACTTAATACGAAAAGAAAAATATATTTTTTGAATGATTTTCTCTTTTTTCTTTCAATTGTTTTTACTGTATCTGTCTAGAAGGAAAAAAATAAATTAAAAATTCCAGCGTTCCCGTTCACCGTTTCAGTGTGTTGTTATATCAACGTTAACATCACTTTTGTTTAAGGGGATTTTCTTTATCTGCCAGGTTCAATCGATAAATAAGGTAAATCTTTCGGTATAAGGACTTCTAATACAGATAGAACCTTACTTTTTTCCTTTACTTTTATTTTCAAAGGGATTTAGTTTTTTTGCAGATTGAAAAAAACTTTGAGAGTTTTGGAGATTAACAAAGATGGCTGACCAAAAAGCATGCTTCAGGATGGAACAGAGGTCAATTGTCAAGTTTTTGGTTACTGAAGGATGCAAACCAGTTGAAATTCATAGGAGAATGTCAACTGTGTATGGTGCCACATGTTTCAGCCAAAAGATATCTACAAGTGGGCTAAATTGTTTAAAGAACGACAGAGCAGTGTGGAAGATGAAGACAGGCCTGGGAGGCCTACAGAAGTGAGGTCTCCTGAAGTGATCGTATCAGTCAATGACCTCATTCAGTCTGACAGAAGGGTGACAGTGGATGACATTGCAACGAATTTGAGCCTATCTGCTGAACAAATGCAGAGGTCATCAGTCACATAGAATCGATTTGTATCAAGACAAGGCAAGGCCTCAGTAACCCAAACGGTGCAGACCATCAACAAGCTGGGCTGGGAACTGCTGCCTCATTCCCGATACAGCCCAGATGATGCCCATTCAGATTTTACCTGTGTGGTCCCTTGAAAGCGTTCACGAGAGGCACGAAGTTTGAAAGTGACGATGAAGTCAAAATTGCTGTGCGCCATTAGCTGAGACATTAGTCCAAAGATTTTTACACTGAGGGAATACGGAAGCTTGTGCGCAGAAGAGAAAGGTGTCTGACACTGCTGGGAGACTACGTTGAAAAATAATAAAAAGTAAGGTTCTATCTGTATTAGAAGTCTTTATACCGAAAGATTCACGTTCTTTATTGAATGACCCTCGTATATATGTTTCCATCTATATCCCTCTCTTTACTTTTTTCCCTTATTTCATTTTCTTCGTTCTCCTCTTTGGGTTAACCTGACATTATTTTGCTTGTTCTGTTATTGGCTTATTAATTGATGACGTCAAGCACCAATAAAAATAAGACACTTCATGTTTTCATCCTCTTTTTCTTTTTTAAGCATCCTCACACTTTGTAAAATTTCACACACACACACACACACACACACACACACACACACACACATACACGTGTATAATACAAACAATTTCCAAATTGTAATATCTTTTTGGATTGAATGTGTACTGGGTACGTTCTCTCTTTTTATTCGGTTATATTAAAAGAAAAATGAAAAACATTGCCTTCCATTTCCTTAAACCCGAAATTTACAAATGCAAAATATTGTTCTCACTGTTTGTACCCAAACTAGAATTTACGCTACAACATTTAGTGTCAACAACGCGATTTCAAGACGCACCTACTGCAACAAATTTTCTTTTCATAATCTTTTACACTACTCATCTCCCTATCATATGTCTATCTCAGAACACAAGTTCTAATATTTCCTTATAAAATTCATGCGCAATATTTTTGGCTCAATATTCTTTTTAAATCTTAAACATTAAAAATGATACCATTTGTGATTTTATATAAAAATTGTTATAGTTTACATCAATATAAAAATAATCTGCCACAATCAATATGTTTATGCGGTCATTAGCTGAATATAAAGTGTAACAACAAAATCATTTCAAAATTATATGAACGGCAGTAATATTTTAAGCCAAACGCACGTATTGCCTGGCATCATTTAAATGATTCCAAACATTATTAAGGAATCGAAAATATCCCTTAACTTAAAATACGAATACAAACCGAAATTTAATTATATTTTGCATCGATTATATAAAAGGGCACAATAGTATCAAGAAATGAAAGATGATGTATTTGCTACTGTGTGACACTATCTCCCGCGGGGATACTTTTCTTTGTTTGGTTTAATATAGCGCAGAGAGAGAGAAATTGATATTAGCAATATTATTAGTTATGCTTTATTGTATTACGCGATGTGAGCTTATGAAAACAAATAATTTTAATATTTTCAGGTGCTTATAAAATATGGGGAATAGAAAATTTGACTATGTTAATGCTATCATGGACTTCTAAAATCCGGGGAATATAAAATCTAACTATTTCTGGGAAGGAAAAGGAAATGTTCAAAGCGGATATTTTTCGGTAAAGCTAAAAACTTTTGGATGTAAAACGAGAGAGTTAGAACGTCTTTCTAAATTCAAGACTCTCTTGTGTTGTATATGCGGATTTTTATATCACGTGATGTCTCTCCCACGTGTTTTGTATATTTTTATTCCGGATTATAGCACTAATACTTTCTGAGGTTGTGGTAACGATCTTAGAATTATGAATGGCTAATTTGTTTGCGTGTTTTGTTGAAAGTTTTTTTTTGGAAGGCAGGGTTATAAAATGTGTGTAATTTTTGTTTGATGTATCCGTTTTTGCTGTTTTTTTATGTTTTTTTTTCTTTTATAATTTTTAAGCTAGTTTTTAGCGTTGACGATGAAATGATGTATGTTGTGAATAAATTTGAATGTTATAAATGCTATAGAAAATATCGATTTAATAAATCCTTAAATAAGGTCTAATACACACTAAAATATCTAAATAAATAAAATGAAAAATTAAATCAAATAAACAGGCTTCCAAACTATAATCTATGAAAATTAAAAATTAAAAGAAAAAAAGCGATCCTCTAAATTCAAAATTAAGATTAAATATACAAATTTAGATAAATTATAAAAACTGATAAAATACAAATTTGCATTTACTTCCTAACAAATACAAGTTTAGATGTTTTGGAAATAAAAGGAAAAAACACCCCACCCCTATCACGTCTATCTAAAGAACCCCGAGGAAGACAGCCTAGCCACTGAATGAAAGAGAATACGTAAAATCTGTCTGGTAACAGCAGACACCAATTAATCAAACGCTAGCTAACCACGAGGCCGTCCTAAAAATTTTTAAGGTCAACAAACAAGATGAGTTCCCCAATCACAAAAAAAACCCCACACAAACACACAAAACTGACCAAGTAATCAAAAACCCTCACACACCACTTTCTTCGAAATTCTAACCAAAAGATATACCCGACCGATAAAAACGTACATTGCAACAGATAATGCAATTAATCAACAATTTAGCACTTACACACCAAGTTCTTCAAGAGTGTAACGGTCAACACGGAAGACACATTCCCTTCATTATCAATAACCTCAACCAACCCCACAACAACAATGAACCAAATATAGACAGCGGATCATCCCAGTTCTTGCCTATTCCTCCTGTTGAGACGTTGGACACCCAACATATGATTGTAGAGGTCATATATAGAAAAAAATTATGTACATGTTCTAAAACATAATCTATAATAAATATTCACAGCTCTATACAGCATATATCAAGCACTGTTTTAAATTAATTTTTTGGACAGTGAAAAAAATTCTTTATTCGTTCTGTACTCACTCGGATATATATATATATATATAAAAGTACATTTATATATATATATATATATATATATATATATATATATAAAAGTACATACATACATATATATATAAAAGTACATTTTCAAATTCAAAACTTTTTATTAATATTCTTTCCTATATATATATATATATATATATATATATATATATATATATATTGTGTATGTTTGGGCAGTAATCTTTCTTTTATGCAGGTTTCGTGCAAAATTACAGAAAATTATTAAACTTAAGATTTTATGTATTATTTTATGTGAAGTTTTGATTCTTTTCTTTAAAGAACATAAATTATTAAAAATTATACAAATGTTTTGTTTATCCGTGCGCTATACTTTTAGCCATTTTTGAGGATGAATATTATTTTACGTGTAACAGAATGTATGTAGTGTTATGTACCGAACACAATAAGTATGGTTTAGCGTGTTCGTAGTTAATATTATTGAGTATCGGACATACTTTGTTTTTGTTTTCATTTTTTCTTTTTTTTTTACATCGGGATGATGCTATGATGTTTGTGCTGTCAACAGGTCTGCTACGGATAGTATTTGGTAGATCACCGAGTGTGTTTAAATGAGATCGAATTGAGCACCGTTGTCCTCAATGTCCACTTTTATATTTACATACGTTCTATCTATTTTTCTCATATACATATATATATATATATATATATATATATATATATATGTATATATATATATATATATATATATATATATATATATATATATATGAATGATGAAGTACAAAAACTGTCCATATTGACATTTTACCAAGAGGCGCTTTTAGTTAAATTCTCTAGCCATTTTCAAGAAGTTTTTTTTATATTTTCAGCTATTTTTTGTTTTTGGTGGATTATTTTCGTCGTTTTGAATTCTAATAATTATGTATAATCCGAGATCATACATTCAACTGCTATATATATATATATTTTTGCATCGTGATGATGCTATGATGTTTGTGCTGTCAACAGGTCTGCTACGGATAGTATTTGGTAGATCACCGCGTGTGTTTAAATGAGATCGAATTGAACACCGTTGTCCTCAATGTCCACTTTTATATTTACATACGTTCTATCTATTTTTCTCATATATATATATATATATATATATATATATATATATGAATGAAGAAGTACAAAAACTGTCCATATTGACATTTTACCAAGAGGCGCTTTTAGTTAAATTCTCTAGCCATTTTCAAGAAGTTTTTTTTTATATTTTGAGCTATTTTTTGTTTTTGGTGGATTATTTTCGTGGTTTTGAATTCTAATAATTATGTATAATCCGAGATCATACATTCAACTGCTATATATATATATATATATATATATATATATATATATATTTTAAAAAGATGCTGCCAAAATATACGTAATTTATATATATATATATATATATATATATATATATATATAAATTACTTATATTTTGGCAGCATCTTTTTTTTTAAATACGTTTTTTAAACGATAGAGACAACTTTGTCTTGCATATTTTCTTTTGTATCTTCTCATATCTTCTAATGAGGTTTTTTATTACTCGGATAACATTTGGAAAATTTGAACATAAATATAATTCGGAAATAAAAAGCCTCATTGGAATATATGAGAAGATACAAATGAAAATATGCAAGACTTAGTTGCCTCTATCGTTAAACACAACGTGTTTAATATATATATATATATCGGGTTAGTCAGTTTCTAAGTATTTAAGCAGATATTTATTTCTATGTTGGCATGTGGTCATGAATTGATTTTTTGTTTAATAAATTAGGATTATTTGGCTGTTCTAAGATAAGTTTTTCTAAAAGCCGTATGTTACAACGATTACCTATTCCAATATAAGATCTTTTCGCACTGACTTTTCACCTACTAATTATGTTTATATATATATATATATATATATATATATATATATATATATATATATATATATATGTCTGTATATATATATATATTATATACGTATTTATTTATATATATATATATATATATATATAAATGATAGAACATTTTTTTTTTTTTTTTTAATCATATCACCCCAAGCAAGGCGGTAACGCCACTGATGCGCAGGGGGCTACGTAAGGGTAAAAAGAATGGAAAAGAGAAAGCCGAAAACCACATCCTAAACAGGAAACAAGGGATGAGCCTCTTCACCTGTTCAATAGATGTGGGTGGAGTGTGAACCGGGCGATAGTTTATAAATAAATAAAAAAAATCATTATTTATGCGTCCTCACTGCTATACATGACGTCAACCTCGAATAATTCTAATTTTTAGCTTTCTAGTTATATTTTCTTCTGTATGTTGTGTCGCTTCAGAACGTGGACAATCACTGCTCTCTACATCTTCCTATCCGTTGTAGCTCTTTACACCTTTTCTGTTATCCCGCTCAACACCCGCTCCGCCATTCATTTGCTCAATTCCATCAAGTATGTCACGCGTTGCTTTCCATTGTCTCTCCTTCCCTCTATCCGTTATGTGAACATCATATTCTCTAAGCCCTCCTTCTTCACTACATGTCCCAGAAACTTCATGTGTCTTTAAAACCGTTTACTTTTCGCGTTATTCCCTCCAAAGCCACGTCGTTGCACAAATTTATGGTTATTCTATAGACAAAGGATTTCTAATTGCCATCCAGACTTCCCATTTTACAAAATCCAAGTGTTAATTCGGAACATTTTTACAACCCAATTTATGTTACGTCTTTAAATAGACTCCAAAATTAGCCTTACCAAAATCAGATCTTCATCATAATCAAATGTCATCGTAGAAGGTTAACTAATGGCAGCCATCAGACTTTTCGGCCAATCAATTTTTCTCAAGTCCAGCATTTGCTCGATGTTACTGGAGCGTTATGACCTTTTTAGGATCAGTATTAATAGTAATAATGGTCGTAGTAAAGAGAAGTTAACCCGTTCTTTCAAAACTGTAATATTTGTCATCTCGACAAATAAAATCTTCTGATGTTGACAAGGATCTCAATGTCATTTTAATTGATTTGGAATTGAAAAACTGAAATATTGCCTGCTGCAAATGTAGTGTCATTCAGACCGTAAAGGATTCACTATTCAAAACACTGCATTTTTTGTCCGCAACGATTTTGTACATGAAAATCGCTCGCAAAGAAAAGAGAGAAATACTTTCAGTTTGCTGTAGTGAGAATGTAAAACTTATGATAAGAATAACATAACAATTTCAATGAAAAGATTTGCGCAGTCCAAATTCAAAATAGGAGAACAAATTTGAAAGAAATATTCCCTTGTATGAAATCAAATGCTACGATTAGAATTTTCTCCGAGCAATTCACGTAGAAAGATAAACGCTTGCACGAGAAATGAATTCAGTTCTATTCTTGAAGAATATTTCCCGAATAGTATTAGAACGTGCCTTAAAAATATTTTTAAAATGTCTTGCAATGAAATTAACTCTTTTGGTTAGAACTTAGCGACCCAAACGAAAAATCGTGATGACGAAGAAAGCAAATTTAGTGAAGAAGATTTTGCTTTATAATCGTTCAATTCAGACATTTTTTGTGAATTGAAAAGTAGGTTCTTCCTTAACATTTTGAGAATAATCATTGTTAGTATCAAATGTCTTTTTCCTTCTTTTTTCTTTTTTCTGGTTTTCTTCTTGATTTTCTTCATTACTTTTTCTTTCTTTTTCTTCTTTATCTTTTTTAATTTTTTGTCTTTCTTTGATTTCTTCTTATTTTTTTATTTTTCTTCAGCTGGATCACTTTGATCTATCTTCTTTCTACGTTTCTCACCTCCTCCTTCTCTTCTTTCTTCTTCTTCTTCTTCTTCTTCTTTCTTCTTCTTCTTCTATTTCCGATTCGTAGCTTCTTTTCTATCTTGTAGATGTTCATGAATTATATCTTTGTTTTCTCCGTTTGTATTGTCATCTTCTCTTCTTCATTTTTACTTATTCTTCTCTTTTTTCTCAGCCCCCTTTTTCTTCTTTTACATTTTTCTTTTCTTCATTCTCATCTCTTGCTCTTTCTCTTTTTATATCTCTCTATCTTTCTCTTGCTATATATCTCTCTCTTCTTTAATTTCGCTTTCTAATCTTATTTTCCTTCTTGACATTCCTCTCTTTCATTAGTTTTCCTTCTTTTCTATCTCTTTTCCTTTCCCTTTTACTTCATCATTTCTTTTACTGATTCATACTTCTTTGCCTTCTTTTTCGTTATTTTCTCGATCGTTTTCCTTATTTATTTCTATTCTTTTTATATATTTTTTTAACTCTCATTTCATTTATTCTTTAATATTTACTGATAGACTTCTTTTCTTTTCTCTCCCTGATCATTCATCTTGATTTAGTCTTGCTTTTCTCTTGATTCTCTTCCCATCGTATCATTTTACTTAAAGTTCTTTTACTGTCTAACTGTCTACTTCTAGGGTTTCTTTGTTTTTTCTTCTTGATCATTTTTTTAATTTAAATATATTTTTTGTCTTTTTGATCTTTTTTTCTTTTGAGTTTCTCTTCTAGATCATATTTTTATCTATTAAATTTTAATTTGATTCTCAATTTCATCTTTTTGTTCTTCTTCATTATCTTTAATATGTTTTCTTCTTTTTTTTCTTCTTTTTATTGCTCTTTTTCACTTTCTTTACTTTTTAATATTCTTTTTCTTTTCAATCATTTCTTCAAAATCACCGTTTTCTTTTTTTTTTTATTTTAGAGTTCTTTTTTAGTTTCTTTACATTTTTAATATTCTTTTTAGTATTTTCATATTCTATCAACTCATGTCTTTTATGTCTTCTTCTTTCTACACCTCCTTCTAAAACTGCCCTGTTTTATGTTGATAATGATTAACAGTACCATCCAGATTACTGTTACCAAAATAAACCAAATTACGTTTAATTTCTCTTTTTCTGTTGTAGCCTTATTCTTTACGAATTCCATTACCAGGACCGGTATCATTATATTTATAACACTGTTTATATTATCGTAGGTTTTTAAATCTTTCTTATGCTTTCCCGATATCATAATGCGTATGAGTAATGTTTATCATCGTACTGTCAGTTGTTGTCTCAGAAGACATGAAGAACATTGGCTATGTTATTTTAGTTCACTTATTTACAGAGATTCTCTGCAAGAAATCTTTTCCTAACCTTTTATTCTTTCTTCTAACTAAAGATTTTAAAATGAAATCAATTTTATTTCCGGCAATATATTATGACGCGTATTCATTTTAATTGTCTACAGACTTTCACCTGAAATCTTTTTCAATTTATTTTATTTTCTATTAGGACTTTGTGTCATTATTTTATTCTTCTCCTCCTGCTAATATTTACAATTTCTTTTGCACATTATCTTATTTCAATAATTCTTCCTAACTGTTTAGGTGTGTGTCTCTTGACATCAACATCTGTTTAGACAACTGCGCACAATGGTGGCAATATGTACTGATTAGCAAGATATTTGAATTGTCCACTTCTACTCTTCTTTTGGTCCTGTGTACGGCGGTAAACTGCACCCGGCAGCAAGGCCTTTGATTGGAGGGTTGTGAGAAGCAGGGAACAACTTTTTAATTGCTCTTGTTCTCAGGTTCAATCCGACCCGGAGTGGTAGCTCTTGTTACGGTCCCAGCTATGGGCAAATACTTAACCCCCAAACTGGAGTCGAAACACTATGAAATCATAAAATACACTTTTATAGAAATATATTTGTGAAAATATAATTTGCATACATTTTTGAAGGAAAAAAATTCATTGCCATAAGAGATTATTGAAAAAGGAATTATTACCAGCATTACATTTTAATACAAAACTAGAAGATATATTCAGTTTTCTAAAATACAAAAAATAAAAATAAAATAGTTTTCATCAAACTCTGATTAAATCAACTTTCTCACTATCACTTAACGTTAAAAATACCCTAACCACCATTTTCGGCATTTAATAGCCCACAGAGCTTGATTTGCCATTAAACAAAACTCAAAGTCAAACTCTTTTTCTTTTTGTGGCATGTCCCCCAGTGAAAAAGCAATCATGGCTCTCTACAATTCCCTACCACTTGCAGCTCTAAATAAATAATTTTTATTATTTCTGAAACCTGTTCAGTCATCCAATTTTTTGTAATGTATGTTATGAGTCATTTTTCTTTGACTATCTGGTCCTCTTACCATCGATATATCATGTGATTATCAAGTTTTTCTAACTCTCCTTCCTAATTAGTTTTCTCTTACAATATAAACTACTTCGTCCTGATGTTAAATACCAATTTATTTTTGTTTCCCTTCTTTCTAAAACCTCATGATTGCTCGGTCCATAGAGTCGTCAGCATTTTTCTGTAGATCTAAATTTCTAATGCTTCAACTCTCTTCTTCATCTTAATTAAGTTAATTGTCCAGCCTTCAATGCCATGCCTTAGCCAGACTTCATCGGGTTATTAAGTAAATGTTCTACTTAATAAACAAACAAACTTTGTATCCTGCCTAATTCTACCTTGTGAGTACACCGTGTTCGTAATTATAACAGAAAATTTAAATTAATAATAATTACTTTTGATTACTTCTATTGAAGGTCAATCGACATTAGGTTTAAACAGTGTTTTAACAATGTTCTAAATAGATTAAACATATTAGGTGCACGTCATGATAGCCACTGTCTTTAATTACGTAGATTTATATAGGAAACTTGGTACTCTCATATTGTACAATGCAAAAATATGAGCCTGTGCGATAAATTAACTTTATTATATGTAATTCACAGAATAACTACATTAACTGCTATAATTTTTAAGCTAAATCAGTGTTTAAAAAAATGATGTATTTCATACTATTTTTTAGTATTTATTGTCAAGTGAATAATTGTAAATAAAAATAGAATGGTTCTTTTAATAATATTGCACAATAACATGTGCATCAAATGAATCTATAAATATTTAATAATTACTTATATTGCAGTTTCATCAATAAAAGAATGAAGAAAATTTGGGAAAGGTATTAATCCGTCTATTCCTTCCAGTTATGGGTTAAATAACAGGACAGATTGGGTTCTATAGCCTTGGTTGGCAACCAGTCTACCGCAGAAAGCAATGGCAACCTACTGCGAGATAATCACCTCCCCAGTCAGTCATGTCTCTTTCGAGACATGATCGCCCAAGCGTGTATCACGTATGGCAATTAACTGACTAATAGCAGTCGAGAAAACACATTGAGATGCCTTGGTGTGCATTGAATAGACACACCAGTCATCCCAGTGCACCACTTAGTATCCAGGATTATACACGCCCTAGAAATTAACAGAAACCATAGTAAATATCATATCTTAACTCCACATCTCAGATAAATCAGCTCAGACACACAAAATATTCAGACAATCTGACAACAATTTTAACTTAATAAATGCCAGTCTGATCCGTAGATTTTTTTTTAATCATTTCACACCGTGCAAGGCAGAAACGCCACTGATGTGCAGGGGGTGACATAAATATAAAAAGATTAATTAGAAAAGAGTGAGGAGTACAAGCTAGTTAGAAAGGAACAATAGAAAGCTGAGAAAGCAGGTGCAATGACAGATACATAGGCGGAGAGAAAGTGAAGATTATACAGGGGAGGGGAAAGGATTCATTCAGAAAAAAGTGCACTGATATTGCACTAATCACATATATCTGGGCAATAACATAATAACAGGACATTACATATTACCAAACATCGCAAAAGGAATGGAACTACGATGTAGTATGCGAGTCGTTAGAGTAAAAAAACAAAGTTCTACTCGGTTCAGGGCCCTTTAAAATGCAGCAGACCTCAATGGTTCTAAAATTTTCAGGCCTAAAGATAACATTTGAATGTAAAGAAAGATTCAAACCTGCGCATCATAGAAAAAGTCTTTAATTAGATCTGAGTAAATTTGTATTTGGTCATCAGTAACCTAAGCTCGTCGGAGCAGAAACCATGAAAATATTTGTAGAAGAGACAGAGGGAAGCGGCATCCCGGCTGTGAGAAAGTGCCAGGTCGGGACCGATCACATGACAGATTCTCCTTTAGATCCTGTCGAGAAACCTGAGATGAACAGCAGTGGCGCACGACCAGTCATGACAACAATATTCTATGAACGGTCGGATGGTTGATTTACGATGTAAAAAAACAAAACAAAAAAAACGACTAAATTATAGGCCTTTGCAGGATCATACGCTCTCATAGAAATGCAGAAATCAGGGTTATTTTTTATCCACAGGCATCTTCCGTAGAATAAAAATAGATTTTTGGGAATTGTTTTATTATATTAATTATTTAGTCACGGCTCGGGGAGTAATTTTTGGCTAAGTTTAAGGCTACTGGTAAAACTATTTTTATTTTGTTATGGACAGATACAAGTCAAAAATATCAAACTGCATAAGAGAGCAATTTATTTTCTTTTTTATATACATATACCCATACATACATATATATATATTGATATCCATACCTATATATATATATATATATATATATATATATATATATTTATAAGTATTAAAATTCATTATATCTTATATATTAGTACTCACAAATGAACATATATGTGAGAATGTTTATCGAACATGCATGCAACTGAACATTGCTTATTCTTTAAAATAATCGTCTACATAAACTTATAAATTAGCGTTGGTAACATGCATCTCTGTTAACAAACATATTGTCCCTTTGCATATTGATACAGCTTGCAAATCAACACGTATAGAGTAGACCTTCCTTATCCGAAGTTGATTAATGCGAATGTGATCTAATATTTTTATTATCCTCCTTCTTTTTAAATTATTTTCTTTTCTCTAAGTTCCTCTGAATTAAATGTTTTCTTGCAAAACAAGCAGTAACTTGATCTTCTGGTGAGATTAAAGAACTCTATTTTCCGAATGAATAAATGTAGTAAAAAGTAAATGGTGAATGATTCAAAAGTTTCAATATCGGCGACCAAATATTGGCAAAGAGGTTAAAATTGTGTAAATGAAAACCAATGGAAAATAAACAAATTTACAGAGGATAATGTAACACCAAGATGAAAAATGATTTCTATAAAACCCCGGAGGAGAGAAAAATCTTTGCTAAAACCAATGATACTAGACGCAAGTATTCCACAAGAGAAGTCGTCTGTTTTCATTCAGAAAAGCTTCTAGCCTTTGTTTCTTCATTTTCATTTACTTAGAGTGTTCCGGTAAATGTCTTTGTCAGGTGTAAAGCAATCCTTGTGCAATTATCAGAATGAAAAAATCTGGTTTCAGAATATCATTTTTTGATTTTTTTTTTTAATTATATAAATATTGCTTGAGTCAGAGAGCCATATTACTTGTCCTATCAATTCATGATCTTTATTTTCTAAGGACCCCAAAAAAGCAAATAAGACGTTGCCTGGCAGGAATTTCGAATCAAAATTGCCACAACGTTGGCTTACTGATTTTAGATGCATTTTATTGCAAACGTGTAATTAATTCATAATTACATTTTCTGTTGACTGAAAATGACATTCATAAGGCATTTTATATGCATTATGTTTCCTTTTTAATACTAAAATGTCAGTCGATATAAGTTCCAGAGCCCGATTAATGTAAAATGGTTATGCGAGTATTGGGATATGAATAACAGAAGAGTATAAGGATGATGAATAATGATTGACCTTTTACTGGAAAGATATAAGAATTTTGTGCTTAGAAAAGTATCCACGTAAAAGAAAATTCAACAAAGTAACAGTTCTAAGGAAAACAGCTGAGTAAAAATTTATACTTACATTTTGAATAGGGGAGAAATGAGGGTGATTCAACACGATGGAAGTAGCGAATCTTAGCATGAAAATGTTTGAAACGGTGAGACTGATAAATGGTGGTGATCCGTCTATTCACAATAGAAGTAGGGACAGATTTGCAAGAGATTTAAGATATTAGGTCTGTGGAACGCGAACGCAGTGGATGCAACGTTACTATATTATTCTTTATTTTAATCATTTCACCCCAAGCAAGATGGTAAGAGTGTTAAAGTTTCAGACAGGAGGAGAGTGAAGACAAATACGAACCAGCTACATGGGTTCAAAGAGAAAGGGCAAGAGAAGGATGTGAACACTGGAGTGAAGGCAGTTGTGAAGGAAGAGAAAGGAAAAGAACAAGATCGCGGGGTGATGGGGAAAGCACTGGAGTTAATTGAATGAGAGATGGGAATTGACTTTGCATTTAAATTCATGGAGGTTGTAGCCGTCAGGAAAACAAGTATATGGAAGGGAGTTCTACAGGCGGGAATCGCGAGAAAAGAAGCTGATAGAGTAGAATTTAACCTGCATTTGGTTTGATCTAACTGTAAAACTTTTGTTTTCGGGACTTTTGTTGCCAGTTTGGTTGCCCGAATAAACTCTTGTGGAGGGGACAGCAGTGACCTAAGTTCATCAGAGCAGAAGCCATGAAAATATTTCTAGAGGAGACAGAAGGAAGCCACATCCCGCCGATGAGAAAGTGGCTGGAGTCGAGCTGCCAGGTTCGGACCAATCACATTACAGATTCTCCTTTAGTTCATACCTAAGTAAACAGCATTTCGGCGTGGTTTAATTGTTTGCAAGTTTGATCCTTACTGCGTGCCCCCTAACATTCGGCCTTGGGCTACACCTAATCTACGCTTAGAAAATCGCCATAAATAAGAAATTATATGTCCTTCAACTTTTCTGGATAGAAAAATGTTGCTTTTTTGCATTATGGACGGAGCATGTCTGCAATGATTATGTGTTGAAAAGAATGCGAACAAGAAGTAAACACATACTTAATATCAGAAATAGACAAATGATGTTCCTGGGACACGTACTGAGGAAGGAGGGCCTGGAGAATTTAATACTCTGAACCGACAGAAGGAAAGAGAGACAGGTTGATAGGTGTCAGCAAACGGATGGCAGAGCGACAAGTGAAAGTGCCAAGTGGAAGTCCATGATTGCCTACGTTATGAGGGGACAAGGCACATGAAGAAGTCAAAGTATATTAACATATCAAAAAGATTAAAAATTTAAAAAAATACTTTATATTTTGACGATGAATAATTTACAACTTGGTTTTGTAATTATATAAATAAAACTTGAGTTTCATTGCCATATTATTGTCCGGTCAATTCATGATCTTTATTTTCTAAGACTCCGCAACAACAAATAAAACTTTGCTTGGCATGAGTCTCGAATAAAAATTACTATAATTAATAATGGCTATTTTTCTGAGGTTAGGTATTGTAACTATTTACACTATTTATATAGCTCAAACTGTTGTTATCTTTTATTGTCATATTAACAGCAATACGAAAATTTATCTACTTGGCTATGGAGAAAAATAGAAAAAGACGTTGTTTGACGTAATGCAAAAAGTAACTTGACACGTAGAGTTGTGATTTCAATACCTGGTTACAGCCGAAGAGAACAAAAAACCTGGAGAGTTGAGTTACTCAAAGGAGTTACCTACAAATTGAGATATCCATGAAAGGCATGACAACTAGAACATTTGAATAATTTACTCCCGTGCACTAAATAAAGTGTTTGAACCAACATTCCATCGTATATCACCTGAAGAGGACCGGAGCATTCAACAAGCGAAACGTTATCAATATAACAGTAAAGATGATGACAAAATTCCGAACAAATAGTGTTAATAGTAACAATTAAAGATTTATTCCATATCCTTCAGGCGTCAGTTAAAATGACGTCTTCTGGTTTGCTGTATATCAAAATTACAATTATAAACTATGATTTGAAAAATGAAAATTCACTCCAATGTGTTGGAATATTTCCAAGTTTTCAGCTGAAATCTAGAAAATACAATATTTATCAAAATTATCAAAATATATGAGTAGAAAAACAGATTTAGTTTTATGATTTATTTCTCCTTGTGTCAAAGATACGTTTCTAAAATATTTCACAAGTAGAATTTATTCGCTGTTGTCACAGTATGTTATTACTTTTAATCTCGCAAATGTTGTAAGAGTTACGGCGATAAACTTTTTGTCATGCAAGCAATATCTTAAACAGTGCATTTTCATAAGGATTCGTTTCTCATGTCTTTGTTCCTATATAACGAATGCACAAGGAAGCCACTCTTAACAGATGGTAAACAAGTTAGTCACGTGAGTTATTGTGAGCAATTGTTGCATTCTGAATTGAATGTTCCATTATTGTGACTTTCTGTAAAATTATAAACGACCTTCCGGGAACAGTGCCGTTATTAAAAAATACAACATTGGTGTTAGACAAACTTGCTCCACAATATGTCTGATGATATTCAAAATGACTAACATGTATTAGGATTCAGTAAAGACTTTGAATAAATCTTAGAATTTTCTTTTTAATCTTTTTTATTTGTTGTTTTAAATTTGTATGAATATCAACATTTATCTAAAGTTTGAGTTTCAGTTTTATATAACGGCATATCAACCTCTGTGGATTATTTAAGGCAAAAAAGGTGGGGCTTAAAAATACTTTTTTAAATTTCCGGTTATAGCGAGAAGGTTGATTTAGTCATATTTTGATGATTTTCTTTAGAAAACTGAAAACGTATTTTAGTTTTGTATTCAAAACTGTATTGCTTGTAATAATTTTTCCAACAAAAATGTATTACGACAATATTTCCCCATTCAAAAATGTGCGGACCTGAGCATGACGGTAAACTGCATCCGGCAGTAAGTCCTCTAATAAGGAAGGATGTGAAGAGCATGGAACCACCTCTTAAATGCTGTTGTTCTGAGGTCTACCCAGACCCTGGGTGGTAGCACCAGTTAGGGTCCAAGCTATGGGAAAATAGTTAATCCCCAAACTGGGGTAAAAAAATCTATGAAAGTATAAAAATACACATTCATAGAAATATATACTTAAAAATAGATGTTTATAGAAAAATATACATTTTTGAAGGAATATATTACCAACAATACATTTTTAAAGATAAAATTATTACCTGAACACATTTTTGAAGAAAAGAACATTTTTGGATACAAAACTAGAAGACATCTTCGGTTTTTTAAAATTAAAAGTTTTGTTTTTTCATTAAAATCTAAATTAACCTTCTTACTATAACTGAGCATTTTTAAAAATGCCTTAAAACCCCTACCTTTTTGGCATTAAATAACCCACAGAGGTTGATATGCCTTTAAACAAAACTCAAACTCAAACTTCTTCAAAGATGTATATTTTTCCATAAAATTTTATCTTTACCGTCATACACAGGACCTAATGATCTCGAGATCCATTTAAAGTAATCGTGAATGCCTTTCATAAAATCCAGTAAAAATATCTAAGCATTTCAAAATAAATCAATACCTTAACACATGGTAAAGAGAATAAAAATAACGATAATGTTATATATATTATTTTCACATAAATATTGAAACACAAAAAAGAAATCTAACTGGGCAGAATTTAAATGTCAGTGGATAAAGAAATGTTGTGGGTGAAACGAATGCTCCTGTCGTATGTCTGAATACAAATAAAAGTCAGTATATCAGTGGTTGTAAAGAAAAGTGGTTCAGATATAGATTTAAAGAAAGAGTGAGATTTGCATACATAATATTTTGTTGAATTTGGCGTTAGCTTTTTAACGGTGCTAGTGTGATAGACGATTAAAACTGATCCCTTGAAGTTACCGATGGCTTGAAACAAAATCCTATTGAAATAAAGTGCGTCTTCCGTTGGCGTACTGTCTTTATATTAGAATTACGTTGCTCAGAGAACATTTTTACGCAAAGATAGGATAGTTACATAAGTTTATCATTTGTTTCTCTGCCATGCGGTATGTTCTCGAATTCATCCACAAAATAGGGTTCAATGAAGCTGACTGTATAATTACAAAAATCGAAAGTCGTGAGCTTTGTTTCTTGTGTAAGTATATATATGTGTGTCAGCCACTACTTCTTTGTAGAATTGTTTTATTTTTTGTTTTTTTAATTGTGTTACCCGAACTCCTGTCAATTTGTTTGGACGTGCGTTGTGGTGCAAGATGTGCGTTGTGGCGCAGTGGATATCGACACGGAACGACAAATCGGGGTGGCGAGTTTGAATTTCAGTTAAATTCCTTGCATTTACTTACGCACAAATACACTTGGGAAAGATAATAATCCATCTTTTCCATCCAGTTATGGGTAAAATAATAGGACAAATTGGGTTCAGCCTTGGCTGGCAACCAGTCTACAGCAAAAAGCAATGACAACCTACTTCGGGATAATCTTCTACCCAGTCAGTCATACCCCTTTCGAGACATGATCGCCCAAAGCGTGTATCATGCATGGCACGTAACTGACTCACCCTAAGCATTAATAGATGCCACTAGTACGCTGGAGTTGGTTGGTTGGTTGTTTTGTTTTTATGGCAAATCAACCTCCGCGGGTCATTTATTGTCAACTAAACTTTATTTATTCATTGCTGGTAATACCTTTTTCTTTCAACAATTTATTGTTGTTTATATAAGTTTTCTAGTAATACATTTTTCTTTTCGAGTATCAAGATTCATTGGGATTTGTTTTTTAAGGGCAGGGTCCCCAAGTCCTACCCTTGCTATTTAACCCATAACTAGAGGGAAGGAAAGGGACGGATTAATACCTTTCCCAAGAGTAACTGTGCTTAAGTGAATGCAGGGTATTAAACTGGATTTCGAACTCGGCACACCGATTTCTCTTCCCGAGCCATTCACTGCACCACAACGCACATCCGTCACTATACGCTTACAGCACCTGGTATTCCCAAGCGGTCACCCATCTAAATACTGACCATGATCAAAGTTGCTTAACTTCAGTGATCGAGTGAGAACCGGTGTATTCAACGTGATAGACTGTAAGCCCACGCTGGAGTTACTGTGAGAGTGTAAGTGAAGGATAAAACTAAAAATAAGGTGAATTGGGGAAAAGTAAAAGATTAACGGGATTCAAGGAGATAGAAAATGGCGATTGACGTTGCATTTAAATTTTTGAAGATTTGATTTTTCAGGGAAGAAAGTACTCGGATTGGTGTTCCATGTGTGGGAAGTACGAGGAGAGAAACTGTTGCAGAAGAAGTGGCGGTTGCATTTAACTATCCCAACAGTAAAAGGGTAGGAACTAGTTGGCAATCTAGTAGCACTCTTAAATTCACGCAATCGGTGCACCAGGGAAAAATCCAGAGTACTTGCCGTGGAAATATTTGTGGAAAAGACAGAGGGAAGCCATGTCCCGTCGGTGGGAAAGTGACTGAAGTTGAGCTGCCTGGTCAAAGAAAAAAATCAGTTGCTGTAGTTAGCAACTGTGACATAAATATGTTCTTTGATTAAAGTGAAGCCAAGTAAAATAAAGATCAGATAAAATGTTTCAATCATTAATGTGATATACTTTTTTGCCCCACAGCTAAAGAAAAATGGATTTTGTGTTCATTAAACCCTAATAAATATTTAAACTACGCTTACTGAAAAAAATTAATATTTATCTCAATTTTTTCTTTTTTGGCTTATCTATTTATTCCGCAATAGAAAATATAGTTCCGCAATTCGCATTGTCAGAGATTTTGGGTCCCGACTAACATCTTATATGGCAGTGAGTGGCAGTAAATGTTGAACAATCTCCTCATAGACGAAGAAGAGACCTGAAACATAAGAAATGTGCTTCTGTAGAAAGAAGTTGAGAATATCATGGCCCGAACGTGTGAGTAACGATGGAATTTTATAGATAATGCAAAAAAAAAAGAAGATATTTATACTTAATATCAAGAAGAGACTATTGGAAGTTTTAGGTTACATAATGAGGATAGAGACCATTGAAAATTTGATACTCACAGAACAAATTGAAGACAAAGAGATAGAGGAAAAAACAATGCATAACTTAGCTTGAATAAATACCTGGCGGATCAAGGTTTAGGAGAGATAACAAAAAGACAAAATTTATTAACAGCTATAAAGGACATAAAATTGTGGGAAGCCATCATCACTAATGTCATGAAAAGAACACACAGAAGAAGCAAGATTTAAATCATTTAATCCAGATTAAAAAAAAAGACATTTCACAACATGAAAGTGGGATTCATTAGAATGTTCTCATATCGTCCTGTACGTGATAAACTTCAGTTATGTCTGAAATAAAGGCCATCCAATGGTACCCGTCTTCCAAGCTGACTAACTAATCTTCATTGTAGGCTCTTGCTCAGGCACAATTCTGTTTGTTTAACGCCCACCTGTGGTTTATATTGCAACTATGATTATCAGATCTAGTTACAGTTTCTGGGGAAAACAATCTGAACAAGGCCAGTGCACTTTAACCCTCGGTCATGCTAACTTGCGACTTCTTGCTCGCACAGCCCTCCACGGCTGCTAAAAGGTCTCGTCTACCCAATGTCACCCACGAGGCCATAGTATGCTTTTCAGACACTTTTCAATGGTGCTGCACGCTAGGATTACTTCCTCCATACCGATAACAAAAAAGAGCATGGTGAGTTTTGCTTCATGGCCAGAAAGCAAACGCTCTAACCACTCGGCCACGCACCAACATGTCTGGAATAAGAATACAAAGGTGTGACACCCGGTGAGGTTCCAAACTACAGTAATGAAATAAAGCGTGTTACTAATTACTGTACGACATGATTTTCGTCTTTTCTGTTCAATATTATATTACTAAGGATAGAACACAGAACTCTAGCGAATTAATCGACGAAATAAGTTTTTCATTAACCATGCGATGTTAGGCGTCCTTAAAATAAACTGAGCCAATTATCTTTTATAAAGAATGATTAATTGGCTATTTTAATGTGTTTAATTCCAGGTGCTAATCACCGTGTTTGTGTTTCATGGCCTTAAATGCACCTCTGAAGTTTAAGAAATAAAGTCTCGACATAACCACTTTCTTTTATTATTCCTTTATTTCCTTATTAACTTTCGGTCTCTCTCTCTCTCTCTCTCTCTCTCTCTCTCTCTCTCTCTCTCGCTCTCTCTCTCTCTCTTTGACTCTTACAATTTCTATCTATCTCTCTCTTTCTCTCTCTCTCCCTCTCTCTCTCTCTCTCTCTCTCTCTCTCGTTCGCTCGCTCGCCTCGTTCCTTTTTCAACGTTTCTTTTTTCCCTTTTTTTCTATTTGTCGGTTATTTTTCTTTCTCTCTCTCTCTCTTTCTCTCTCTCTCTAGATATATATTATTGTCCTCTTTCTATCTATCTCTACTTTTTGCCTTTCTATCTTTCTGTCTCACTCTTTTCTCTCTCTACTCTTTCTTTCTTTATATTTTGCTTTCTTTTACCTTCTATCAAATTTTGTTTCTGACTTCTTTTCTCCTTTCTATCTTTATTTCATTTCTCCTTTTAACTTTCCTTCAGGCTCTTTTTCCCCTCTCCCCGATATTTTTTTCATACTTTTTCTCTCTTTTCCTATCTTCACTATCCCTTTTTTTCTCTTTCTTTTTTTTTTACTCTGGTGTTTTGGTTTTCGTCTTTCTTTTTTATCTCTTCCCTTCCTCTAGTTTTCGATTATTCTTGCTTTTCTTTTTTCTTGTAAATGCTTCTTTCCTTTACATTGTTCTCACTCTCTCTATGTTCCTAAATCCCCTTCTCTCTCTCTGTCTTTTTCTCTGTCTCTCTCTCTCTCTCTCTCTCTCTCTCTCTCTCTGTTTCTGTCTTTGCGTCTGATTTATCTTAATCAGAGATGAATAAATCAATATTATTCATTCATTAAGCACACTCGCCTAATTTTCACTTTCATTAGAAACAGGTTGATTTTTTTTATTCCCTATTATTACCTTTTGAACGACTACTCTAAAGCAATGGTGGGAAAATTAATTTTACACATAAGTGGTTGTGATCCTGTCCCATTATTGTTGCCTTGTGCCAGACTACGCTAAATCTAGTAAGTGTATATGTACACCACCGGCCATAATTATTAGTCCACCCAAGTGTTTTAAAAAAAATTGATGCATTTCATAGTATTTATTGCCAAGTGAATAATTGTAAATGAAAATAAAATGGTTCTTTTGTTAATCATACAAAATAACATGTGCATCAAATGAATTTATAAATATTTAATAATTACCTTTGGTGCAGTTTCATCAATGAAAGAATGAAGAAAATTTAAAGTGATTCGGACGAGTTCACATTTTTTTCCTTGGTTAGTAAAATTTTGCAAAGTAATAATAACAAAAGAACCATTATTTTCATTTAGAAATTACTAGCAGTATAGCCCGGCTTTGCTCGGGTGTGATGAAAGGTTTAAAACTAATCCATGGTCGTAGAGCTCAGACACTTTGAACGTTGGCACGAAGAACTAAAAAGCAATAGCCGTTTCCAGTTAATGCGAAACCGTAGACTGAAATAAAAATGAATGGATGTAAGTCAAATTTTGAAGTTTGGTGCGAATCAGAAAAAAATTGTGGATTTGTATAAAGGACATACAGACAGATAAACAGACACACACACAAACATCTTGCCTTTTATATATATATATATATATATATATATATATATATATATATATATATATTATCGATTTTCTGCACTATTGTAAGAATTGCAACCTTGACACTTCTGAATATCGATTCTTATGTCTTTGTCTATGAGTGTATCAATTTTGATTAAAATCGGATCACTCCTTATAGAACCCGATTTTTTCGATTTTCGATATTTATCGAGGGTACCTCGACACAAAACCTAACTAAGAACACTAATAGACGCTTATAGTACAACTGTGTAAATGTTCAAGAAAATCGGTTCAGCCGTTTTGGAGTCTATAGGTAACGGACACACACACACACACACACACACACACACACACACACACACACACAGGCACAGACAAAGTTCCATTTATAAAATAAGTTTAGGTCATTTGATCAATAACTACTAAAAGTAGTATGAAATACATCATTTATTTTTTAAAAATGGCCGGTAGTGTACATATAGCTATAATTTAGCAAAAGAAATATTTTCAAATCAGTTTACTCACGGTTTCTCAAAGAAACCTAAGCATACCACTCTTACTCATAACACCATTTGAATTGTTTGCTTTTTATAAGAAAAAAATATTGCAACATAATTATTTTGTAAATGAACTATGTTCATTTTAGAAATAAATATGAAGCCAATTTTTCCAGTTAAAATCTTCAAAAAGATTTGTCGATATAATGTGACAAAGTGGAGAAACATGTTAAAACAAGCATATTTTCGGGACACAGTGAGAAACAAACATGTGTGTAAGAAAATGCGTCGGAATTATGTAAAAATAGATAATATATAATCTTAGTATATGCCACGACCAGAAATATAGTCTTGTATTGAAAATGTTAAGTACCATAATGCGGTACCGAGAAAGAAAAATAGAGAACAAATTTAGAATGAGTTAATTTAAAATCTAGTAGACGTTAACTGCTTCAATCACATGCCAAACCCACAGCTTTTTTATTATTTCGTATTGAAATCGTTGAGCAGCACATTCGTTCGTATAACAATACGATTTAATAGAGATTGTATATCGTTATACTTTCGTATTTGAATATTGTTATATATTTGTATAACAATACGATCTAATAGAGAGAAAAAACAGATACCTACTCGGATTGGGCAAAACCGGTAGACTTTGGCTTCCATCAAATGCTACAGTAATAATTGTTTTCGTATTGACGAGGTAAAATAGCACAATGCAGTATACGAACTAATAGACAAAAAGGAGATCTACTTGGAGGGTGGCTAATTTCAAAGACAGTTAGCGGTATCAATACGGAAATATCATTTTGGCCGTAGCATCTAAAAACTTTATTTATTACACTTCCGCAAAACTATTTCCATGTTTGTTTGTCATTCCGACCTGAATAAGCCAGCTTTAAATGTGTGAAACGCGTTGTCTAAACATATTTTCTACTTGATCTCGTTACCTCTGGGGGCAAGGTGAAATAATGGACAGCGGCTCGGACTGGGGAAATCGGAAAGCCGATTTCAAATTTCGGTAGAGTTTATTGCATTCTCTTACATGCTAATACCCTTGGGAAATGTATGAATCTATTTCTTCCCCTATATCACCTCTGCCAGCTGTGAGTAAATAGCAGGACAGACTGGTTTCTATAGCCTTGGGTGGCAATAGAAGTAAAAACACCAAATTCAAAACCAGCCTGGATGTGGATCACCCTGCCCAGAGGATAGAAATGTTTGCGTGGGGTCAATACTCATACCTGTAAAAAAGACAGTTACAGATGCATCGGTGACAATGAACCAGCCTATAGAGAGAGATGGTGAGGAATCATTGATGACCTAAGCTCCACTAGCAGAGATGGGGCTAAGAAAATTACATCCACTTTAAGTTGAATGTTATGCTACCCCTAAAATCTGTATAAATCAACATATTTTCCAATAATAACGCTGCCCAATATAAATTGCTTCTGACAATATTGCATATTTAATGAATACACGAATATTGCATTTGAATCAATGGCATCTTCCCTCAATAAGTAAATGCTGATTATGAATCTGGCACAATTCCGTTGTTTTGAAATGGAAGTGACGAAAGAAAGAATCTTAATTTTCTTTCCCTAATTAAGTAATCAATTGATCATCTTCTCGTATTTGAAAATCCGAATTATATCAGAATTTTAGTTTTTGAGTTCCGAACAAACATTTGCTTAGATTTTCAAGTTATGGTCAACATCCTTCTCGTTGAATATTCTCTCATGAGAAAGTTAACGCCCGTGTGAAAATGAAGAAGCGCTTTACACAACTTGCGAATTAATAAAGTTTCGAAAGACAAATGTGGAGTTTAGTTTTGATCGAAATTCAACGAAGAATGATTCGTGCTGGTAGGATGAATTGGACAGGAGAGAGAGCGTCCGATATGGCAAAGGTTGATGGTGCGTCAGTCGAAGAATTATGGAGTTGTTAATAGTGCGTGATACGACAGAGGCACGAGTGAAGAGTTGAACAGGTAGAGTTGGACGATTAAAGACATAAATCTGTTTGCAAAGTGAACTAAAGTTCCGCTGGGGAAAGATCGGCGCCTTCGCATTCATCCTTGCTATATTGAACCTTAAGATTTATGAAGGACAGCAATGACTTCAAGATCAATTTTATAACAATATTATTAGTTTCCTTATCATCTTTATTAATATTGATCTAGTATTGAGGTTATTACAACACTATTTGTCTAATCTTTATCTGATTTTCAATGGCGAATGCATATAGCTAAAAAGAAAAACAGCATGAAACGCGTTCTTTTGCTGTGTACTATGTCCTTTCAGGAAGAAGGCGATTATGGGCTTCCACATCTTCCTATCACTAGTAGCCCGAAACGCGATTTATCATGTTACCCCATCCAAACCCCGCGCTGTCATCACGTTGCTTTTCCTTGTCTCCTTTTCCCTCTTTCTGTCCTGTCAGTATCAGATTCCAAGACATCCTCTCTCATTACATATACCAGGAACTTCAGCTGTCTTTTTCTGATGTTAAGTATTAGTTTCCTTTTTGTTTCCATCCTCTCTAAAACCTCATCGTTGCTCACATGCTCGGTCTATTTTATCCTCAGCATCCTTCTGTAGAACATCCTTTTTGTTGCTTCAAGTCTCTTCATCTTTGGTGCAATTGTCCAACATTCTGAATACAATGTTTCCTTGGCCATGCCAATTCACCCTCAAATCTCAGCGTTCCACTTTCCGTCATTTATTAGAACACTCCCCAGGGAAAGGTGAAATTTAGAAGAATGGGTGGCGTAGTTTAATATTTTGAAAATATTTAATGGGTTGCAAAATATTAATCTACGCTCCGGTTTCTTTTCAATCTCACCTTTCCTAATGGAAACAATACTTTCCTAGAGCAACAGACACAACAAAAAAATCTGAAGAAACAGCTAATTCCCATCTATTTTAACATAACATAACAATATATTCCACATAAAAGATAATTTTCTTCAAACCTGATTTTTAAATGTTTACTGTTTTTCAGTTAATCTTATGAATATTTATGAACGTTTTTCTAATAGCCAACAATATTATTTTATATAGATACTTTATTTAAAATTAAATTTATTTCAACTCTTTGCCTTGATAAAGTCCACCGCGGGAAGAAATACGTAGGCGAGAAAAATATAGATTTTCTCTTGTCTTCTTTATTTATTTTCATACTGTTTTTTCCTCATATTATATGAGTATGATTTTGCGTGTATATATATATATAGAGAGAGAGGGGGGAGACAGACAGACAGAGACAGAGACAGGGAGACAGAGACAGAGAGAGAGGAAGAGAGTGAAAGAGAGTGAGAGGTGCAATATTTTTTCTAATTTGATAATTGAAACAGATATGATCACTTTACTTTAATAGATACTCATATTTGGGTAGACGCTCAATTCAATTATTGTACAGTATTTATTTTTGTTTATCTACCTGAATATTTGAGCAATCTTATTACAGAAAAATATGAGTTAGCAAATAAGATTCGAATCGGTGCTCGGCTGGGCAGGGTGAACCTTCGTTAGATTAAATGTTCCTTAATCGACTCGGTTACGAAGAACCTTTGCCAATCAATTAATTTAATAAGATTTCTCGAATATTCATGCTGGTACTCGAAAGTAAATTCTGATTAATAATTAAACTGAACGTTTAGTTAAATATGAGTAACCACTGAAAATATCTTTTGACATAAAATATTAATCAAGAATATTAAAAGACTTATGATACTTAAAGAAGTCAAGACGGAAAAAGATCAATTTAATTTCGTATAAAAAGAAAGATATTAGGGAGGCGACGAGGTCTCACGAATTTACAGTTGAGATAACTAGATGTAACCGTAAGTTCTATGCTGACAGTTTCTTTTCTCGAACTTTTTCCTGCAAAAATTTAAATGCAATTTCAATCGCTATCTATTGTCCTCCTGACTACTTTTTTGTCATCGCTCTTTAGCGAAGTTTCATTTTCTAAATCTTCTACTCCTTGTGTCTCAGTGACTTTACTGCCTTGCATGGGTTGAACTCTCTTTAAAAAAAAGAAAGAACAAATGTTACTAAAGAGTAAATTCGTTTTGCCTGGCTTATAAAACCCAATTAGATGCAGTCAGGCCTCATTTTGTTACCTCAAACTTTCTTTTTACTACTCTGCAGTGCTTGGCGAATTGCTTTACATTGCTTGGTCCAGACCCATTTTTTAATGTAATTACATGTTCTGAGGAAGGAACATATAATCTGTCATGATCAGCATTTTGAACAACACCGGTACGCTCAAAACCTCTGTCACAATGACTTGTAACTTCGTGCTACTATAACCATTAACGAATTCCAAACAGTTCCATCTATTTAATTTCACTCTCAAGGCTTTGGTCTACCTGTAATAAGCATTTTCGGGAACTTCCCAAATTGACCGCATGCTGGGATCACCTCTCCCAGACCGATAAAATCAATAAATCACCTTTCTCTCAAATCAGATAAGTCACATTTGAAAACTTGAGGTCAGAAAGCAAATGTTCTAAGAACTAAGCTTTAAGCGGATAGGAAATTAATTAAAATCAACCTTCTTCTTCGCTTTTACAAAAATTCACAATGACTTGTCAAATCCTGGTTTTCCCAAATAGAAAAAGGATTGACCATCTGCTTAACGAAAAGTCGAAACCAAATTTCGCAAATAGGTGTTAAAATGATTTTGACCAATGAGAGCGACTTGTAAGACTTGAAAGAACTTGGCGATCCAGTGTGAAATTCAAAAGGACTATATAAATGACCTCGGCGTCAGTCAAGAGTCAAAGATGGGAGCAGCGAAGGGGAGACACACACCAAACGACTCGGACATTGTCCCCCCTCTCTATCTCTCTCTTTCTCTCTCTCTCTCTCTCTTTCTACTTATCTATTCCAACAGTTACTACTAGAACATTTTGTACGAACTCTTGATATCTTAACTTTCTAACTGAACATTACCTCCTACAACTTATGTTATTCCTCCTTTTTATAAATTTATATTTTAAAATGCAAAATATATATTTAATTCTTCTTACGCTATTCCACACAATTCCACAAATTCCAACCTGCCGACAATGATGAAAATGATGATGAAAAACCTTCTGATAATAATACTGATGATGATAATTCTGCATAAATCTTGTAAGCTGTAGGTAGTTCGGTTAAGTTTGACACAAGGCCGAACCAAGAAACATTAACAGCTACTACGCTACAAGCTACACATGGACAATGACTTTTAGAGTCGGTATCGCCCACATACGCATAAGGACAGGGTTACATCGACGTGGTGTAAATGCTTAGAAAACTTCTTTCGCTAGGACAATCACGACTAAGCAGTGAGTTCGATCCCAAATGAATGCTCCCATATTGTTGACTGGGTGTCACATCTAAGCTAGGATTAAAATATAACATTATACACAAGCAGATGTCTTTTCTCTTTCTTTAGTAGCCGAAGTCGCCTTTCTTAGTGAAGTCGTCTTTCTGGTTGCAGTCAAATCTCATAAGAGAACCATTAAATCAAATACAAAACTGAATCCATCACCATTTTCTGGTTTGAATTATCTACATCCGAACGAATTAATTTCTCTATTAATGTATACTGACTGCTTCCACTCCCTTAATTAATTTACTCTCGTAAACGCAAGTCACGCACACGTCAAACTTTATTCCATTCGTCTTCTGTTCAGTAGATTTTACCGAGAACTCGTAATTGACAATATTCCAGCTCCTTCCAACCTGCGACAAAATGTCTGACAACCGGTCGTCCCAGCCCGACTCTTACCGGACATCGGCGTTGGGTATCAACAATTTCAGATATGATAAACTTTACGTTTATTTTCGTTTCGATATTGCGTTTTTCTTCGTTTTTTTTTTAATTCGTTTATTTTCTGAGAGAGTAAAACAATTTATCTCTTCCGATGTGCCGAGATCTGGAGTGCTGCATTCGGCTGAGGAGTCCGACGGAACATTCGATACGAGACGGCAAATATACGAAGTGGATGAAGCCGTACGAGTAGGCTCATCAAATTAGTCGTGTCTCTTGGGTAATTAGTCGGAATCTATGGCAAATAGACTCGCGCAAATCAACACTGGGACCAAGGCTATCATGAACACACAAAGGGGTGATTACGCGCGTCGTTTATTTCTTTCTCTAAAATGACAAAGCTTTTGGACTTGATGGAAATATATCTCAAATGAAATTTCTATTCGTTGCATTGAATTGTTTGAGCGGTAAGAGAAATGATTGAAAGGCGTGGCTCCAAGCGTTTTTTAGTCTCTGGCTATTCTCCTGTTCATATAGATGTTTCTTTCTATTCGCGTGTCTTTTTATTCTAATTATTTCGTAAACTAGTTCATTTTGTGCACATGTCACTTTAAAAAATGAGGATCAGTTGTGGTAAAATTTTGAGAACGTTTATATATATATATATATATATAACAACTATAGTAATTATAACTATATTAATAGTAACAGAAATAATTCTGCTAATACTAGTAATAGTTATACTATAACTTAGATCGTCTTGAATGACCAACCGAGTACGAACTCAGAGGGAAAAGGAGAGGAAGTAAAAAAAAGAAACAAACGAATTACATGAACAAAAAGTCAAATACTCGTAGGAAAGAAAAAACCCAAGACGAAAAACCTAACAGTAAAGCGCTCAATACGAGAGTAGAGCAATAAAGACAGAAAAACTATGCTAGAGCTGTATATATATATATATATATATATATATATATATATATATATATATAGTGTATTGAGGCACCAAATAATTTTCTAAACATATACTGTTAAATATAAGAGACAATTAGTGTCTGTTAATCATGAGCCGTTTTAAACGTCGGATTTTGGCTTGAATTTCAGTTGAAAATAAATACAAAAATTCTCCAACATTTGTATAATTTTTATTAAGTTGATTCTAAGCTTTCGTCTCACAGGAGCCATCTTCAGAATGGTTATTAAGACGGTAATGACAACATGGTTCTGTTGTCATTTCGCGCTATCACGCAGTTTGACGCCAATACAAGATAAATCGTCGCTGATGGTGGATGTTATTGTGTTACCGTCTTAATAACCTCTCTGAGGATAGCTCATGTGAGCCGAAAGCTTACAACCAATTTAATAAAAAATTATCCAAATCTTGGAGAATTTTTGTCTTTATTTTCAACTGAAATTAAAGCCAAAGTTCGACGTTTAGAACGGCTCATGATTAATAGATATTCATTGTTTCTTATATTTAACAGTATATGTTTAGAATATATATATATATATATATATATATTGTCAAGATATTTAATGAAGTTTGGTTTCCTGTGTTATGCTAATCAAAGTTTCCCTCCAGAATCTACCTTACATATTTAAAAGTCGATTATTAGATCGTGCTTTGAATACAGCTGCAGCATCTTTTCTGGTGTTCGTGTTATATATTTAGAGATTCTTGATAAAATCGAAAGAAGACTATGCAATGTTACTGGTCCTGACCTGGCATCTCGCCATCAGTCTCTTTCCTATCATCGTAATATAAATACTTTCATGGTAAATTTTTTGTTGAATTTTCCTTTTTTGCTACCTAAACTCTAAGAATTTAAGCTCAGTACAGGATATGCTTTATGTTACAGTGGATATCAGTTCGGAATGAGAAATCGGGAGCCGAGTTCAAATTCCAGTTGAATTCGTTGCATTCACTTACGCACAAATATCATTGGGAAAGGTATCAATCTGTCGCTTCTCCGTCCAGCTTTGAGTTAAATAGCAGGGCAGATTGGGTTCTATAGCCTTGCTTGGCAACCAGTCTACTGCAGAAATTAATGGCAACCTACTGTGGGAAAATCATCTACCCAGTCAGTCATGTCTCTTTCGACATATGATCGCCCAAACTGGTATCCCGTATGGTATTTAACTGACTGACAAGATTAGCAGTTAGGTCTCATCATTTTAGAATTGAAATGGCTATATGCAACCTTAAGTGTCTTCTATTATTCTTCTTGTTTGTGGAACTCTTTTTTTGAAGAAAAATCAACTTCGGTATTGAAAAATTTAAACGCTATGTCAATAGTTATCTCCTGTTTTTTTAAATACTTTCCTTTTATTGTTCTGTCTTCCTAATTGTCTTTTTATTTCTCATGTTCTCTAACACTCTATAACTGCATGCATCTTATTAATTTTATTGCCTTACTTGGGGTGAAATGATTAAAACGAAATCTACTAAAATTGTTGTATCTGCCCAATGAATTTTACAACTCAATACAAATTGTTCATTTTTATGCATTTCAAACTTTATATTCGTCCTGAATGTAGTTTTGCTGCCATGTCTGAGCAAGACCAGCCAAATCATTACTTTCTTTCCTTGTCAGAATTCAAATTCGGTTAAGCAGAACTTTGGGAATAATTTATTTTCCACCAGAAATCTTTTCCCACAGACCAATCGTTTCACTATTGCTACTTCAATGCAAATCACTTGACAAGATACATTCTTTAGTGCCACCAGCTCGACCTAAAAAATTATAAATTTAGAAGGTTCTTTTTATTCTAGTTATTTCGGATATTAGTCCATCATTTAATAATTCTGCTTGTTCCTTCCTTAGTTAGTTAGTTACTTAGTTACTTAGATAGATACTTAGTTCCTTCGTCCGTTACGCCACTGAAGAAAGATAACACACATACTCGCTACACGAGCTTTTCTTTCCCCTCTATCCTTTTATAATCTATAAACGCTACTCTCTACAGCTTTTCTCTCACCTTTGCCAAGCGAAAGGGTCGTAAATACTGAGAGAGTAGGAGGAGAGAGCCTATACAATTACCGTAGCAGTAGCAGCTGAAACTGGTGGTTGTAGCAGTAATTGTGTTTGTGTATATGTGTGCGTACTGTGCAATATAGTAAAAATAGGTAGGTTTGTTGTCGTATCCCGAGACCTAATAATGAAATTTCTGGCCTCTACACCCTTGGCCATGACTCAGTTGGTCTTTTCTGTTTACAATGGACACAGGAGCCATGATTTTTCAGTAATATAAAAAAAACATTTTCTCTTTCAAAATCTTTCTCAAAATTACGAATTATTTTGGTTATGGTCTGTGTATACGCCGCTTAATATAAGATCACAGTAAAGTTGCCTCTATGGGCATTATTTTTATAGATCTTTTAATAAAATTACACTCTGTGTTATCGTTATTTTATTATCCAATACCTTTATATTTGAAGACATTAATATCATTTTTAGTATGACAAAGTCATTTTTTCCAGGAACTCATAATTATCCTTCAGTAGAAATTCCACGGGTTCCGTAATTATTTATTAATCTTCACCCAGTACAAAGTCCAAGAACTACTCAATGTAGCGGATTACTTTTTGTTATATTTTTTATAATCTTTTTGTAAGAGAAATCTGTCTATATTCAAAATATGTTCTGTTATTTATTATTTTAAATCACAGTGCGATGTTGGCTTTTAAACAAGATAATTCAATCTCTGGAGAAAAGAAATTCCTTAAACTTTTTAGCATTTGTCAAAAGATACAGGTCAAGTGATAATTTACATAATTCTGTCACTGATGGGTTTGCTGTTTCGAAACACCTGATAAATAAAATTGTTAATATGATGTGGCGCACAAGGAGAATATAAGCTCTGTTTTGTGAAGACCATGTAAAGATGAGGACGGACCTGAAATATTAAAGTCTGAATTGAAATCTGCAGTAGCCAAACTGAATAGAAACAATCAGACGGCATAGTCATAGAGCTGCTGATAATCCCTGGAATAATTTGGTATAGAGAAAATTACTAAAATAATAAAATGAAATTTATAATAGTGGAGTAATACCAGATGATCCCAGCAAATCTATCTTCATATCATTACCTAAGAAGCCAGGAGCAAACGAGTGCGAACTCAACAGAACCATCAGTTTAATGAGCCATATTACAAAACTGATCGTGCTAATCCTGACGAATAGAACGAGAATCAGAATCAGGCCAGAGATAGGACAAGAACAGTGTGGTTTCGTTAAAGACACGTGAACAAGGAATGCCATATTATGATTAGGATGCTCTCCAAAAGAGCAATACAAATGAAAAAAGACTTATACCTGTGCTTTATTGATTATGCGAAGGCGTTTGACAAAATACGACACAAAGATTTGAAAGAGATGCTCGGCAGTTTGGACATATCTGGGAAAGACTTGAAAGTAATCAAGAATCTTTACTGGCAGTAAACCGCTTGCATACGGACAGGTAATGATTTGAGTAGATAAACAAGGATAGAAAGGGGCGTAAGACAAGGATGTGTCTTTTCACCGGATCTGTACAGCGAGAATATTTTGAGAACCCAAGAAGTTATGCCTGGATTCGTAATCGGAGGCCACAATTTAAACAACCTAAGGTACTCAGATGATACAGTGCTGATATCAGACACAGAAAGGAAACTACAAGACCTCCTACAGAAGGTAGCTGAAGAAAATAACAAGAAAGAGTTAGAAAAAAAACGGAATGCATGCTTATCAGTAAAAAGGGCAGCCCAATATGCTAAATACAGGTCGGGGATACTAGAATCAAGTAGGTACAAAAATTTAAATACCTGGGAAATGTTATAACAGAAAACGGAAAGTGCAACACAGAGATCCCAAGGCGAATTGGCATGGCGAAGGGAGCATTCCAGAAGTTGAGTAAAGTATTAAGAAACAGGACAGTTTCGCCAGAAACAAGGAAGAGAGTACTGGATTGCTACGTCTCCGTCCTTCAATATGGCAGTGAATGCTAGACAATATCATCAAAGAATAAGAAAAATCTTGAAGTAACTGAAATATGGTTCTACAGAAGGATGCTGTGAATATCACGGATCGAGTATGTGAGCAATGATGAGTTCTTGGACATGGTGGAAACAAAAAGGAAATTAATACTGAGCATCAGGAAGAGACAGCTGAAGGTCCTGGGCTACGCAATGAGGAAGGTGGGCCTGGAGAACCTGATACAAATAGGCCAGATAAAGATAAAAAGAGACAGGGGAAACATATTTGAAGGACCTAATCAGGTGGATGACGGAACGAGGATTGCATGGTGTAACAGAAGGCGTGCTCAGAGCCACCAGGGATAGAGAAACATGGAAAGCCATGATCGCCTACGTCCTGAAGGGACAGGACACATAAAAGAAGTAGATATGCGGAATTTCATCAAGTTAAGGCAGCGTCTCCAGTGTAAAAAAAAAAAGAATGGCTGCTACAACTTAATGTAATGTGCGTATAAATATTTGGTGTTAGTTTTTTTTTTCTATAATCATATCACCCCAAGCAATACATTTTACTGCCACTGTTTTGCAGGGGGTTACATAGGAGGAAAGTTATGAGAAAGAGTGATAGTATATAGGGGGTGTCAGGAAGTGGATAAGAGAAGAATGAGAATACTGATTAAAGTAGAGTGGACAGAGTAAGAAGCATGAGAGAGAGAGAGAGGATGCAGGTTAGTGAGATAGGAGATGACTATTGACTTTGCATTTAAATTCTTGGAGATTGTAGCTGTCAGGGAAGCCAGTAAATGGAAGAGAATTTCACAGGCGCGAAGTTCGAGAAAAGAAGCTGCTGGAATAGAATTTGGAGTAGAATTGTATTTACCTAATCTAGTGTATTTTTGTTTTTCCATTGTTCTGTCAGTACATACTTATATTTTGTTTTCCTCGATAGAACTTTGATAAATAGAGAGCGAAACCGGTTCACTCAATAGTTTTTTTTTCTGTATAAAATGTCAATTTCTACTTCTTTTGTTGCGATCTTGGTTCGTGTGGGCGGGTCCAGGCTCGATTTCTTCTTTTACTCCTCCTTCGCCAAAACAGGGCGGATTCCTGACATAGCCCGTCCCTGGTTAAGATAGACTTTTATGTTCACACAACCTAGTAATTGTTGTCCCCGGTATGTTTCCGGCATTTTCTTCTGTTATGTTCCTTGGCAAGATCCCCAACCTCTTCAGTTTATGTTGTGCCATTTTTTAAAACTGGATCAGTTATTTGATTTTCTCATTCCGTAAGTTTTCTCTCTCTCTCTCTCTCTCTCTCTCTCTCTCTCTCGCTTTTAGTGAACGAGCTGCTTGCTTGATTCTGCTTATTAGGAGAATACAGTGGCTCCTATTATTTTTCTGTGAGATGGGTGGTTCTTATTAAAATATTTATTTTAGTTTGAATGTTTTATTGTTCTTTATTTTTGTTATTGGATTCATCCCCTTTCCTCTTTATTTCCTATCACATATTCTCAGCTACTTTTATAAGACTAATAGTACATCGATATATTGTCAGAATTGTTTTGCTAGGATCCCTGTCAATATGCGGTATTGTGGCATTTGTTAAAGTTAATGGTGATGGATGAATTCTTGTGAGGATTGAGTAAACTGTAATGGATGAATTAGTCTCGAATCAGATTAGCTAGGTTTATGATGTTCAGTAATGACCAGCCTCACTACATTTCCCCTACATTATTCTCAACATTTTTCTTCAGAAACATATCTTTGTTACTTGACAAATGCTTTCATCTGTTTTGATTCTTGAGACAACAAAGATGTGGTTCTGAAGAAGCTAAGTGATTCTTGATACTGTAACACTATTTTTGCATGTGGAAAAATGTAATCTTAAAGTTAGTACGACTTAGCGAAAGAAATTATTATTAGTTGCTTTATTAATTGTGCAGACTATTTTCCGATATGAGTATAGAAAAAATGGACATTCTGACAAAGCCGAGAATAAATATGAATTCAAACATTTGCGTATGTGGAGATGCATTGTTGCACAAAATTTAACCAGCCGAGGTCAGACGAAGGTCATCATACAGGGGCCCGACAATATTTTTCGGACACTTTGAAAAAAGTACTTCAAGGTGGTTACTAATGGCAAAAACTTTTGAGATTGTAAGTACGTAGTTGAGGAGTGAAAATCCACTAATCATTTTTTTTAGTTTGGCTTTGATAATGTTAGTTTTTTGTGATTTTTGCGAAAACGTGCGCGACACTATTTTTCGGACATGACAAAAAATCCTATTTTATTAAGAACTAAGTTCATGTATATGTTGCTGTATGCAAATTTTCTGCTTGTACACTTAGCTGTCATCATTAGAATCAATTATCTGTTCTATTTTACTGGCAATACAATTAAGTATAATGAGGTAAAATGCATTCAAAAGAAGTTTGTTTGGCACGGAAGAAGCGGGACGATGGCCTCAGCATCAGAAGGATCGCCATGGATTTGAAGCTGTCGAAATCAACGGTCGAATGCATGCTGAAGACAAACTCCAAGCGGAAAAAGAAGAGAGGACGGAAAAGATCAATTGGCAAGAGGACTGAAAGGAGAATGAAGACTTTTGACATCTGGAGAAAACGTTACAGCAAGAAAAGTGAAGGAGAAATGTGAATTGGATGTAAACGTCCGAACAGTACAAAGTACGCTGCATAGGATTGGTTCTCTGCAAAGGCTAAGAAAAAAATGACACTAACAAAGAAACACAAAGGAGCAAGACTGGAGTGTGCTAAAAGGTGGTTAACAAAGCATGTTGACTTTAAGGTTATATTTACTGATGAGAAGCGTTTCAAGTTTGATGGGCCCGATGAATGGTGTACTTGGCCGAGAAGGGGTGAGCCTGCTGTACTGAACAAACGACAGATGGGAGGAGGAGGAGGAGGAGGAGGAGTTATGGTTTGGGGTATGATCTTTGCTAATGGAAATATATGGTTGGAGTGGCTGAAAGGACGACAGAACAGTGAAAGCTACAAACAGTTGCTGGACGAGAAAGCCCTACCAAGGATAAGAAGAGAGATAGGGCATGATTTCGTTCTACAGCAAGACAATTGCAGCATCCATGTGTCAAAACTCATGAAAGAATGGATGGCTAAAGTGAATATGACTACTTTGGAATGGCCTGCAAAAAGCTCAGATCTAAATTTAATAGAAAATGTTTGGGAAATTCTTGCGCAACTTGTCTATGATGGACCTGAAATAACGAAAGAGGCTCAACTATGGAAACGGATACTAGATGCCAAAAAACAACTAATAGAAACACGTAGAGATGTTATTGTACATATGTTTGATCATTATGAAGAGAGATTGATAAAAGTTATTGAGAAGAAAGGAGATATTCCAGACTATTAACAGTTTTTCAACGATGTCCGAAAAATAATGTCGCGTGTGTTTTGTAAAAAATGATGAAAAATAAATATTTTTCCTTACCTAATCGATTTTCTTCCATTTTTATTTCAGGTATTGTCTTTATATGTTTATGCTATTCTATTGAAGGAATTTCGCCACTCTATGGTATTCGGAAAGTCGAATACTAAATTGTCCGAAAAATATTGTCAGGCCCCTGTATTAGTGACAAGCAGAAGTTCTCATCCGACACAGCTGGTAACCAGCAAGAAGTGAGTGAAAAAAAAATGAAAATTCGATTGTTTGTAATTCCTCAAGCAATGGCGGTGGTTTATCACAAAACACAGAAAAAAGAAATTTTGCGTATCTGGGCTTTTGACAAGAGAAACAGATGTCAGATTTGATGACTGTAGGTAATAAAATTTCCAACATAAAAGCTGAATATTTGACGTAGTAAATTGAATCAGAAAATGAAAACGAAAAGAAATGATGGCACTATAAATATAGCCTCTTCACTGGTTAAAAATTTTATTTGCATTGACACCCCGTGTCCGTCATGCCCTCCCCAAAGAATTCGGGACAGGCATAAAAACTAAGGCCACAGGGCCGACTTCGGTTGTTGTTGCTGCGCTGAGCTAAAGCAGACAAGACGAATTTACCGCAGCCGTCACAATAAACCCCCTTCAGCAGTTTCCGTAGAGCTTCTCGTGGAAAGCTTGAATAAGACATTTTGAATCGTCACAACTCCGATTAGAGTGATAAACGTTACCAACCGAGAATTTGAATTAATGTTGAGAAGAAAAACACTACTCTTAATTGAAAACTTTCATTCCGTTGTAAGGATTAGAAATTGAAAACTATTATATTCTATTTTTTTTTTTTTGTATATAAAGACTTTTTCCGTAACTTTTTCCGTTTTATCAATTTACTTTTGGTGCCGTTTTTATTAGCGCAATTTAGAGCGCGTCCGGTTTGGTTAAAGTGGTAAAGAGACAGCTAGCATAATTTCAACGTGCCTTCGTCATGATCAACGTTCACGGCGTGGGTGAGGAAGAACATCGTTGTAATAGATAACTTGGAGGCCGGTTACTGTGTGGAAGCCATCACAACTAGTGACCCGCTAGCGTCGTCACAGATACTAAGTGATACTTGACGCGTGCTTTGTCTACTATCACAATCAGTAAGAGTAATATTGTGTATTCGGTTTAGCAATTTCATCTCTCTTGCCTTAAGGGTTTAATCAGGCAAAATATCGAATTTGAGCGCTAATTATGTGCTATTTCAGTGCTATTTAGTGGTTTAAAATGTAAAATATAATCAATTTAAAAAAACAGAATGTATGGTTGTCAGCAAAAAACAGCCTAACATGCATATTACAAATTAAAGATACCAAAATCAAGCAAGTACAAACATTTAAATATCTGGAAGGTTTTCAACAAAATTCGGAATGTATGACACCGAAATACGAAGGCGTATTTCCAAAATCAATATAAAGTATTAAGAAACAGGCAAATTTAGTTAGTAACAACGAAAAGAATACTGAAATGCTATTTAATATCAGTCCTGTTATATGGCAGTGAACTCTGGACAATCTTCTTACAGAGGAAGAAGAAATTTGAAACAACAGACATAAATTTCTTCAGAATGATACCATATGATCAATGACTATGCTTTAGCGAAAATGGAAACCAAAAGGAAAATATAATTAACTTCAGAAAAAGAGAATTGAAATTGCTAGGACACATAATGAAGAAAAATGGCTTAGAAAATTTTATTCTAACAAGTCTTACAGAAAGCAAAAGGGACAGAAGTAAACAGCACATAATCTAACTAATGCGTTTGTATAAAGGGTTGACAAACAGAGAGTAGGATATATAGCAAAAAGAAAAACATTACTAAGAGCTACAAAGGACAGGAAATTGTGGAGACCTATGATCGCCAACGACTTGAACGAACATTGCACAGAGAAGAATAAACCATATTTAAATAACACATGTAAAGTAAATACCATTGCAAACATCAACGTTGCCAATCAAATGGCTTAACTGTCAGTACGTACATAAGTCGATTCGCTCGTCTAAGTCTGGTCTTATATATTAAAAATAAAATCTACTGTAGATTCAGGGAGGCAAAATCCTAAAATAAAATAACCTGGTTCAATAATGAAAGCTTCTTGAAATAAGCTGCAAGTTTAAAATATTATGCGTAATTCTAATCAAAATAGTTCTTTCATAATTTCAGGCAGAAAGTAGATTCAAAGTTTTGCCCTTTTGTCCACTCCAGAAATTATATCCTGCTACTACTTCTGCTCTTTTTCTCATTCATACTTCTACTGTTATCTCCTGTCGTTAAAAAAACTCAAATTAAACCAGAAAATGGTGGCTTGCTTCTATATCGGGACTGGAGCTGACCAGCCGTGCCTGATTCCAAATGGAATTACGCGTCCTTTAAGACGAGGAATTATTTTCAACACTGAAACAAATTTTCTATACGCAAAACATTGCTAGTCTCTTGCTACTCTGTCGATTTTTCTATGGCAAATGTTCAGACGAGTGACATTTCTTACTTCCACTAGTTCAGATCCTCACAGCTAGGATGCTCCATGATACATTCCCTTCGACTTCCACTGAGACAACCTCTTCCCTACAACTGACATAAACACCCAGCCCATGCAATGGATATTAGGGCCTCCCTGAAGAGAGGAAGGTAACCAGGAACGTAGAACTCAGGAGAGATGGTAGAAGAGTCAAAATTAGTCTCACAGGCGGCTGTCAGATGAGTTTACTAGGAGGAAGGATTCACCGCTATAAAATTAATACGTATACCTCGTATGTTCGCAAAGGAATAGTTGAGGTGTTTTTGATTAGCTGGTTTAGTTTTGCTATATGGAGTGTATATAATCACGGTTACAGAATTGTATTATAGAGGCCTCAAGTAGCATCAGTCGGTCGCTGCATGCTGCATGTGTAGAAGGGAAACTGGCACAGACTGCAGCATAATGTGGTCTCAGGTTTTCCCACCTGGGACTCTTGCAAGGACATTCATCCATACGTGACATAGCACTACAAGAAACCCCGTTATTATTCAACTGTTCATCAGAGCAATCTCTCAAAACGCTACGCAAGTGTTTGGTCACCTAACTACCAGTCAGAAGCAGCAACCAGCAAACTGCCAACCCGGTACCCTTAGAATGAAGAGACGTTGCCAACATCCACAAACATTGCAAAAAGCTTGCGACAGCCCCTCCACCATGTTCAGAGGAAAGGAAAAAACTGAGAACTCCTTCTTACACAAGAAACAAGGCATGCACCTCTACTCCTGTTTAAAAGAAGAGGGAGGAGTCTGAACCAGGCGATAGTATGGTCTATCTACTCTAATTTAAAAACAATAACTAAGTTTTAACTTAATATAAGTCAGGAGAATCCTTCAAAACTAATCAAAGGATTTTCCAGTACCTTCCCTTACAAGTTCAAAAAAAAGAGAAAAAATAAATAAACCTTTGCTACCGCAAAAGCTGCTAACTAAATTCTTACCTGGTAAGAATCATTTATTTTAGTTTAGGTCCTCGTCTTTGATCTTGCCGCCAAGGATGGTCCTACCAGCAGTTTAGAACTCTCGACGGCATTGTTCTCAGAGTCAGTTGACTAAGCAAGTCCCTCTATAGTTTAAATGGAAATAATGCTAATAAGGATAATTTTTCTTCTCAAACTTGAAACAAAAATACCAGACTTATTTGTCATTATCTAGAAAAATAATTAACTTAAATTTCATCTATCATTACTAAAAACTGATTTTTTTAAACGGTGATGTCTGTTTTTGGCTGATCAAGGGCTTTTACGGGCTCCTTATAATTTTCATATTGTTGTTATAATCTTTGATTAGGTGAGAAAGAGTCATTACCGTTACACTCCACCCACGTCTATTGAACAGGTTAAGAAGCTCATCCCTTGTTCCCTGTTTAGGATGTGGTTTCCGGCTTTCTCTTTTCCAATCTTTTCACTATTACGTAGGCCCCTGCACATCAGTGGCGTTACCGTCTTGCTCGGGGTGATACGATTAAAAAAAAACTTTAGACAGGCTCTGTGAACTTGTTTTCATAACAAAGGACGGTAACAAGCAAATACCATTTTAGGCGTAAATGAAGAAATTATCTTTCGTCGTTATACAAATTCTAAGAAGTGACCTCAAAATCAAGTTCCATGACATTATTAGCTAAGGAAGTCCGAACTTGAAAACAAGAAACTAATTCAATTCAGAAGACCGTTAAATGTAATAAAAACCTGAGACAATTCAGAAACATACGAATGATAAACAGATTTATTTATGGTATTTCATTATTATAAGCATCAGCAGTTCTGCATTAATAACAATAAATAAAATTATACGTTCACTTTTTTCTCGTCTATGCATTGTGATCATTTTTGATGTGGTGGATCATGACCCTCCACAACATCAAGTTCTTTGTAAATCTTAGCTTTTTTCTAAAGCTCTAACTACCTGACTGGACATTAATTTACACAAGCCCTTTAGGTAAGTTACTCGTTGTTTTTAACAGTCCCATTACTTTCAATATGCCATATGTGTGTTATATTCTCAAGCACACTTTTCTCATTATGTGCCCTAGAAGTTTCATGTGTCTCTTTCTGATTTTAAATATAATCGTTCTTTTTTTTTTATCTCACTGAGGGTACATTGCATTTCAACACTCTTGGTTTTGTCCGAACGATATTTTCCTGTTTGTAACAACTAGCTTTTAAGATAGAGATAGAGCTGAGTTTAAAATTCTTAATTTTATTTAAAATTATTCAACGCTTTATTTAACAATAAAATAATTAGGTGATCCATTCCCAGTGAGATCAACCAAATGCAGACGACAATTCTACTCCTGCAGCTTCTTTCCTCGAACTTCCCGCCTGTAGAACTCGCTTCCTCATTCTTGCTTTCCTGACGGCTACAACCGCCAGAAATTCAAATGCAAGGTCAATACTCATCTATTAACCACATTTTTAAAATCATATCACCCCCAGCAAGGCGGTAACGCCACTGAGGCGCAGGGGGCTACGTAAGAGTGAAAAGATTGGAAAAGAGAAAGCCAGAAACCACATCCTAAACAGCAAACAAGGGATGAGCCTATTCACCTGTTCAATAGGCATGGGTGGAGTGTGAACCGGGCGATAGTTTAGTCTATCTACTCCAAGTAAAAAGAGTGAAAAGATTGGAAAAGAGAAAGCCGGAAACCACATCCTAAAGAGGAAACAAGGGATGAGCCTCTTCACCTGTTCAATAGGCGTGGGTGGAGTGTGAACCGGGCGATAGTTTAGTCTATCTACTCCAATTAGAAAAGAAAAAAAAAGTGAAAAGATTGGAAAAGAGAAAGCCAGAAACCACATTCTAAATAGGAAACAAGGGATGAGCCTCTTCAAATGTTCAATAGGCGTGGGTGGAGTGTGAACCGGGTGATAGTTTAGTCTATCTATTCCAATTAGAAAAAAAAAAGTGAAAAGATTGGAAAAGAGAAAGCCGGAAACCATACTTGACCCTAGTTCTTTCCTCACCACACTGTATATCCTTTCCTTTCTCTCCACGTTTGCAACTGTCATCACACCTGTATTCCCTTCCTTCTATTGCTCCTTTCTAAATGATTTGTCCTATCTTCACTCTCTTCTATCTAGTGTTTTTACTTTTATGTAGCCCCCTGCACATCAGTGGAGTTACCGCCTTGCTTGGGCTGATGTGATTTAAAAACAAAATTTTCTTGAAAAATGGATTTTATGAATTCTAAATTTTGAAGGGAAGTTTGGAGACTGCATCACATTGACACCATTTCCATTTTATTAGTTTGTTTTTTCGGAAAATGTGGCTGATTCTACATACGTCTTCACTATTATAATTAAAAGTGTGGCAAGTCTAGGAGCTCAGATCTAAAAACATATGAACCCTTAGCCTCTACTCAATATATAGAAATTGATAGAAAAACGCAAAATAAATTCTGAACAAAAGAAATGATTTTTACAAAGCAAAAAAAAAAACAAAAAAAAACCCGGACTTTTAGTTTAACTGAACAACATAAATAACCTTAAAATTAATATATTACATTGTTATAATTTGCCCAGTAGAGTCCAGATGAGGAGCGAAACCGGTCGCTTCGCTTTTTGTTTTACTATTCATAATGGGTGACCTTATGCTGCACACATTCATCTCTGTAATATATATATATATATATATATATATATATATATATGTATATATATATATATATGTATATATATATATATATATATATTAATAATCTCACCCCAAGCAAGGCATTCCACTGCCACTATTGCGCATGGGGCTACATAGGGGAAGGTAAAGAGAAGGAGTGGTTAGATATAGGAGGAAGGCGACAGATGAGAAAGGATAGCGAGGATGAGGGTTGGGCAGATGGGAAAAGTGTTTGATAGAATGGGAGCAGGTTAGGTGTTAGTGTGTTAGGAGGTGTCTATTGACCTTACATTTAAACTCCTCGAGATTGTAGCCATCGGGGAAGCAATATATATATATATATATATATATATATATATATATATATATATATACCGAACGCCCATAGCCCAGAGGTAGAATCGCTGACTGATGCCAATTCGGTCGGGTCTCAATCCTGGGTTAAAAAGCAATCGGAGACTAGCCATGCTGATGAGCTGTGGTACAGCGAAACAGATCTGTCTGCGGATGACAATATATATATATATATATATATATAAATATATATATATATATACTTCTTACTATTAATTCATTTAAATTTTCTTACATTTACCAGTTTTCCTATATTAGTATTTATCTGTTATTTATTAGTATTGCTACTCTCCTTCAGCCAAAGCTAGCTCAATACACTCTTCATTTTTACTATTATTTTATTAAATAAGCTAAGATCTTTTGTCTTATTTTTGCTTTCTGTTTTTTGTTTAACGTAAATTTACATTTAAGAAGAACGTGAGAACGAGAGCTAGTAATAAACTTCAATCATACCGAATGCATTGTCATCAGCAAAAAGAGGACCCAAAAATGCCAACTACAGATCAGGGATAATAAAATAAAACAGGTGTAGGATATTAAATTCGCGGGATTTGTTCTAACAGAAGGTGGAAAGTGTGAAAATCGAAGGCGCATTGGCATGGACCAAGGACACATTTCAAAAGCTAAGAGGAGTGTTTAGATACAAAAAGATTTCATTGGAAAGAAAGAAAGGAGTAATGGACTGTTACGTAATATTTGTTCGTCTATATAGCAGCGAATGCTGGGCAAGCTCTTCAAGCATGAAGAAGAGATTCGAAGCAACAGAAATGTGGTTCTAGAAAGGCTGCTGAGGTTAACGTGGACACAACTTGTTAGTAACGACGAGGTTTTGGAGAGTATATGCAAATGAAAGAGGAACATACTTAGCATCAGGTAGAGACAGAAAGTGACATATATTGAGGAAGGAGGCTTTGAAGAATCTGTTACTCACAGGGTCGACGTAAGGAAAGAGAGACAGGGGAAAACATCGCGTTAAATATTTGATGTGCTTGAGCACTGGGTTTGATAGAGAAGACAATATGAAAAATGTTAATAGCAAATAGAAGACCATGATCGCCTACGTTCTGAAAGGACACCGCACATAAATATAAAGAAGAAGGTACGTATTCATCTTTCATATTTATGTTTTTATTCCGTTGCCAAGATTTACAACATGTGGAATACGTACTTAAGGTATCAGACAGCCCTCTCCTTAAAATACTGGGAATTGAAGGAAGAAGGCTAAAATCCCCAGACTAAGTGGAAGCTGATAGACACGAAGTCTAGGTGCTAGACTTAATCTATGTTTAACAGAAAAAACAGAATTTTGAAATTTCAATATCAGAATAAACTTCTAAATAAGCGTAATGAATTTATTTGCATGTGACGTCACCGTAGTAAATTTAAATTTCACTTATTATCTCCTTCTTTCATTTATTCATAATAGATTTTTTCTTCTACATAGAGGAAATTTTAAAATTTGCAGAATCCGTAGCTTTTCCCCTCCCACCTACAACCATTAACTCACTGGTCAAACCACCTGCCTTCCACTACCAAAAGAAATTAGTGTTACGGTCCACCTTGGGTTGAGCCTATTGTAACCAACATTCCTCTCCCATTCATTTACTAATCCTTGCTTCCGTAAAAATATTGTTCTAGATTCCTTGGTTGAATGGGGTTGACAATGCAGGTCTCGAACTGACATGTTGAAATAGCTATCCCCACTAAATGTGATTTGAATTTACTGAAAAATAAATAAGTATCCGTTCTGTAAATTAAATTTACATTAAGCTCTCTGTTGGATCAGTTTTAATATTTAATCTAATATTACTGGATTTTTTTCTAATTATTTACCAATTTTATCATGCATATTTTTACTGCTCTCTCTCTCTCTCTTTCTCTTTCTCTCTCTCTCACTCTCTCTCTCTCTCTCTCTCTTTCTATATATATATATATATATATATATATATATATATATATGACGTAGATGATCATGGCTCTCTACAATTTCCTGTCCTTCCTAGATTTTAATGAATTTTGACTTCTTGCTATTTCTCCGAAGACATTTTTGTCATGTATTTACCCAAGCTTACTATGTATGTTATACTGTCCTTTCCGCCATTCCTTCTGCCCTCAGTCTGTCCTATTAGTGTCAAATTATCCAAGCCCTCTTTCCTCGTTATGTGCCTTCGAACTCTCTGCTGCCTCTTTCTTATATTGAGGTTATGTTTTTTTCGTTCCTATTTTCTCTAAAACTTCGGCGTTACCCACATATTCAGTCAATGATATACTCAGCATCCTACTGAAGAAACACATTTCTGTTGCTTCGAGTCTCTCTTTCATCTTATAGAGATTGGCCAGCAATTACTAGAATATAGGAGGATAGATATCACGTAACAGTTCAGTACTCTTTTTATTGCTTTCTAGCGATCTAATATTCTGCCATGCTTTTAAAATGAAAATATTTTCTTTCATATTATTCGCTCGTTTCCTATTCGTGACAGTGTAAAACGTTGTTTTCGATCTGTATTCATATCCATTTACCCAAAACGCAATTGTCGCTTGGAAAGAATGCGTTTTGTTCCCTGGAGTTTTCATTTGTTTCTTTATTTTCTTTAATCCCCACTAAAATTTTTTTTTGAAATTCTTCCATATCACCTTTCTTTGACTGAAGGAAACGGACGATAGAAGGAGAACGTTAGGCAAATTCCCTTCTTTGTAAATATGAATGAAATGTGTATTTTCAATTTTATTTCATATATTTTTGAACGTTTGTCTTAGATCTTTTTTCTTTTCAATACAGCATTTCTCCATTATATTCTTCAATCATCAACATGACACTCCAAATGAATCTCTGGCCTGAGTGGCAACTTTTCGAATAAAACAAACCTAACGTGAGAATTGACGAGATCTTATTTCAACGAAATCAAATTTTGTTTAATCTTGGAATGGTGAGTGAAAATGATTTCATAACAGCAGAAATAGAGTCCATGAAATGACCATTATTTTGTCAATGGTATGAAAGGTTTCTCCTTACTAAAATATTTTTTAATTCGTTAGAATACCTCGCGCATAAGTCTCGTTTTATGGCCTCCTAACTGTTGAGCCGATTCTACTTGATGTAAGAAATTACCGGAGAAGCCAAAATAATTTATCGTCTGACATGTAAAAGAAATTGCAAGACAGTGATGAGAATGGTCTCTGAACAAATAACAGTAATTCACTGGAAAAATTTCAAAAAGTATATCCTCTTTAATCATGATTTCTCTTTGTGTTTGCAAACACACACACACACGCAAACACATACGCACAGATAGATAGATAGATAGATAGATAGATAGACAGACAGACAGACAGATAGACTGATAGATAGTTATAAAGTATTTGTTGCCTGATAGATAGATAGATAGATAGATAGATAGATAGATAGATATAAAGTATTGTTCTGCCTGATAGATAGATAGATAGATAGATAGATAGATAGATAGATAGATAGATAGATAGATAAATGTAAAGTATTTTTCAGCTTAATAGATAGATAGATAGATAGATAAATAGATAGATAGATAGATAGATAGATAGATAGATAGATAGATAGATAGATAGATAAAAATATTGTTTTGGCACAGAACTTTTTTAAAAAAATAGACGCAAAAATATTCAAAATTATAGCCTTACTTTTAAGTGACATGCTCACTAAGCATGAAGAAACGTTGCATTAGCAAAAATTATACTAATAGTAGTTTCTTTTAATAGAATTTTGATATTGTTTAATTACGAGAACTCTTTTTTGTTGAAGAATTTTAGTACATTTCATTAGGCATCGAAAAATATTTAAGTTGTTTTTCAGGGAGTATATATTAATATTTATATTAGCTACAGAGAATTTTTTCATTGGGAGAACATTATGTAAAATATAAGAGGTGTGAAAACTGAAATGTTCAGTGATGGAAAATGGGAAACGAGCTGCTAGAGACTGATCACAGCAAGCACTCTCACTGTTTACACAGGGAGAGTCTGCAAGAACTGATATAAACAAACTCCAGCACCTTTAAATGAAAAAATGAATTTGAATTTGCCAATACCGAGGGCCAATATATATTAAACTCTATTGAACTCTTTCTATTTCTATATTCCCATCTTTTAAAAAAATATAAGTGATCTTTTTAATCACTGACCATTTCATTTTCACACTTATTACATTTTACATTAAGTTCTTTCAATTAAAGACTTTGATGAGTAAGATCTAAACCGTTTGTTTTTTTTAATTTTGATCGTCATTATGCCCTGTAACTTTTAAAGCAATATATATATATATATATATATATATATATATATATATATATATATATATATAAAGAAAAACGTACGAGAAGCCATGAACGTTTTGTTTAAAGCGTATATTTATTGTTGCTATTATTATTAATGCTACTTGCTTTTTGTGTTATATATTAGGTGGCAATAATGGTATTTGTGTCGATACACGTATTTCGAGTCTTGTTATATCCCGGAAGGGGATAAACAGAGAAAGAATAGTGCAAGAAATAACTCTTAACACTGAGGAAATATAAATAGAGATTTATTATACCTCAGTACAATAAACGAAATACAAGTACACCAACGAACATTTAACATCAATAACATTTAAGAAGGCAATGTCTCTGTATAGGACGTATGCGTCCGTCCTGTGAAGAAGGCTTCCGTCTAGTGACGTCCAATTCTCGTCTGAGGTCGATGGCTCTCGATCTCTCTCGTATAATGACGAAGACTCTCGATCACTCCCATGTAATGCCGAAGACTCTCATATAGTCACGAACACGCTCGATCTCTCTGTAGTTCGTTCTAGTCCCGGTCTTTTATAACCCGGGCCATACCCATGCCTGTGTAGGACTGGATATTTCACTACAACAAGTCTAAAGCTGACACTCCTCGGGTGAATAAACATGTGAAGCCACACAAGTTTATTGCGTGGGAATAATTCTGAAACTGAATGCAGTTTTTTGGCGATTTATTGTGTTATTTGCGCCACTGGCGCGCATGGAGTTATAATTGATAAGAGCGAAAAGTAAAGGAAACAAAATGCAAGGGGCTGGTCGGCAAAGGATAAGAGAAAAATAGCAATCAAAGGGTTAACAGGTAGCAACTGACATTCTACTTAAAACTTTGGTAATTTTAGATACTAGGGAAGCAATTGTGCGAAAGGGAATTCCAAAGTCGGGAAGTGCGAAAAGAAACTTTACTAGTAGAAGAGGTAATTACCTTTGACTGTTTTCACTGTAAAAGTGTGGGATCTAGTTGCCAGTCTAGTATCCAATCAGGATTGATTACATTGCAGATCCTTCTAGACTTCTTTGAGCACCCCGAGGTGAATAGTAGGAGCGGCCGACCAGATAAGGCAACAGTATTCACTGCACGGATGAATGGTAAATTTCTATAGGTGCAAGATGGATTCTGACTAGAAAAACTTCACGGCCCGACAAAGTGAAGCAAACTTCGTATCATCAGCGGTGTGTGTTGATTCGATATAGTTGTAGTTCTTGTGGTCGGCTGTGAGAGTGAGGCCGGGGTGACGCAGTGTATCTATTTTTTCTATGGGAGCCTAGTGTCACCCGTACTGATAGGAGGTAAGAGAGTTTGTCTATGGTGATTAAAGAAAAACAACTTTACAAGCCACTTCTTGCTCTAGTCCATCACAAGAAGATCATTAATGAAGATCAAGAAAAGCGTAGGACCTAGGATAGAGCCTTGTGGGACACCCGCGTTCGTGTGATAGGATCTGGAAGCATGCCTGTTTAATACGACCTTTATTGCACGATTTGACAGGAACAATTGTATTAGATCGAACAAGGGTGACTTTATACTATAGCCCTGTAGCTTACGCAGAAGGCCGGCATGCTAAAACCTGTCGAACGCTTCGAGATATACAGAATATGTTTACTTATGTTTATCTGGGCCTTCGTAGTTTCATAATTTGTTTATTTTTACTTATTGTTTTATTAATTTATTGGTTTGGAATAATTTTTTCATTTTTTATATATTTATTTCATTTTATTTTATTGTTTGTTTATTCGTGTTCATTTTAAGAGTTTTAAGAAACGAGTTTTAAAAACGTAGTAAAATTTCTTTTATATACGCCCTACCCATGATAGTGAGTGCTTGAATCCATAAATTTAACACACTTGAATCTATAAATTTAAGATTAGTGTATCAAATTTGATTAAAATCGGACCACTCCTCCTATAACCCGATATTTTCGATTATCGATATTTATCTGGGGTACCTCGAAACAAAACCTAGTTAAGAACACTCGCAGACGCTTACAGTACAAGTGTGTAAATTTTCAAGAAAATCGGTTCAGCCGTTTCGGAGTCTATAGGCAACGGACACACACACACACATACACACACAGAAACAAAGTTTCAGTTATAAAAAGTTTACATATATATATAGTTTACAATAATATATATATATAGTTTACAATAAAACAATAAAAGTTTACACACACAGACACACACACACACATAAATATATATATATATATATATATATATATATATATATGAATCGCCGACTGACGCCACTTCGGTCGGGTTTCAATTCTGATTATTTCTCTGGAATGATGGTAGACTTTGAAAAAACAGTAGCTACTCTAGCATGTACGCATCACTCATTCAGTAATAAATCCGAGCACACTGACTATTGGTGTATGATAAATCATACGCTAAAAGTCTGACCTTCTACCGAGCGCCCATAGCTCAGCGGTAGAATCGCCGACTGACGCCAATTCGGTCGGTTTCAATTCTGGGTAAAAACAATCGGATGTCTAACCGTATTGATGAGCTGTGATACAGTGAAACATATCTGTCTGCGGATGACTGTATGTATATATATATATATATATATATATATATATATATATATATATATATATATATATATACACGATTGAACTCCATAGAGACGAAAATTTTAAAACAATTTCAGTTCCTGCTATATAAGCGTGACACTTCAGAAATTAATTCAGTTATTTCGGTGATTGCATATATACAACACGTTAAAATTTCTCTTCTCTTGTTCCAAGCGCCTATGGCTTAGGAAGTACCGAGTCCGGCTGAAAATAAATCGGTCGAGTTTCGATCCCGGCCCAGTAGATGTGTCTAGACACACTGATGAGCTGCGAAACAGGCTTGTATGTGGATGACCAATATATATGTATAGTTTTTAATTGTGGTCATGTTTAGCGCTGTTATTTTTCAGTGGTTTTACTGATGAAATGTATTTTGGCAAGTAGGTTTTTTTTATCGTAAAGTATTACATACCGGGGTGTAGATAGAGCGTTGATATATATATATATATATATATATATATATATATATATATATATATATACGTTAGCGTTCTTTAAAAAACGGTAAACGGTAAAATCATTTATTGCAAATCGCCTGAAGACACCATATGGTAGAAACCGAGGTCGCATAATAACTCGTTTACAAAAGAAGAATACACACACACACACATACACACACACACATATATATATATGATGCTAACAGAATAGATGGATAGGGAGATATAAACATAATGAACAGGCAGATATGAACAAATTAGATAGATAGCTTTACTCTTAGAATTTATGTCACGACTTGAAAAAAAGAATGAAATTGTTTAATTTAAATAACTTGTTCCTAAAAAATGGAGGATAAAAGTTATTTAATATAACTGCAGAAAGTAAAATACTTTATCTGAATGTCTAACTTACTTTTGTATTTGAAAGATAAATTCAGTCTCATGCAGAGAGTCTGTGGTTATTTCTTCATTTCTATGCATGAACATCTTGGTTTTTAACAAAACTACAACAATTCATACCTCACTTTCATTGTCTGTGATTATATCAGATATAAATTCTAATTTTCACAGCACGTGATCTCCGTGAAACATCTTTTTCATCGAAATATTCAACGTTTATCTAATAAGCTACTAAAGGGATACCATTAGGTACACTCTTATACCTAATTAAACACAGTCACACATATGTGTATGTGGGGGGGGTGGAACCTTTTATTGTGAACGATAAATGAGGGACAGCAGTGGATGGTGCCTTTTGTTTTATGATTATACATCCTTACTTTGTGCGATTGTGAAGACAATCTGGTAAGGGGAAGACGTTTTAATTTCTGTTTTCTTGAGTGCGATATTAGTCCGGCGACAAAATTTCATTGAGAAATGAAATTTATTGAAGCCGGATTTTGATGGCGCCTCTGCTTCAGAGCTTGAGGCAGCTGATCACGATTTTCAGTCGACTGTCTTCAAAACCCTTCAACTTAATGAGATATGTCTTACGCTATTCCTTTCTGTTTGATGCTTCGACTTCACAGGTTTTTAAATCAAATTTATAGGTTTCATTCAGTTTGTCTTTGTAGCGTAAGAATAGGCATCTATATGAACGCTTGGAGTTTGGTAGTTGTCTATATAGCACCTTTTTTGGATTTCTATGCTCATTCATTCAAATATGACCAGCCCACCAAAGTTGTATCTTTGCTAGAATACTTAAAGCATAATGGCTGGAAAAGCCAAACAAACGTCCGAGATATTATCGAAATAAATCTAACAGCAAAACTAATGCCAAAACGTTGAGGAGAAGTCCATGGTTTTGTTAGAATCTTGCGTCTCTGATTGTAAACTCTTCCTAATGACAGCAGACAATGCTATTTCGTTTGTTTTTTTGGGTTTTTTTTTGGGTTTTTTTACTGTAACTTTTACAATATTCTAGTAGCCATTCTTGGCATTTTGTTAGATACTACGGTTTCTGGTTGAGATATTAAAAAAGAACGGTCATGAACAAATGTATTCCTTCATGGTAGCATACAATGATATCTTAATTCCGTCTCTTCAAACGTTAGGTCCACCGTTACAAGATTCTAGCTGTCAGTTATGTCATTTTGTCAGAGTCTTGGGTTTCGAATTTAGCCGCTAAAAGTAATCGTAAACAAACCGTTTTTTTCTAATGTTAGCACTACGGTTTAAAAATTATAACATTCAGGCCTCTGATTTTGTTAGTCTCTTGTATTTGATGTTTGTAGAGTAGACATGGAAGGTTTCTTTAGAAAATGGGGGACTTCAACGGGCGTATTTAAGTTATCGCATCTGGTGTTATATTAACAGCTGATTGGCGAGAAACCAAATATGTTTTTGTTTTTGTAACTCGTTAGTACGAGAACAAAGCACTTGAAAATTTCTATTACCATTATCATTCTGTTTAATTTACAGGAATCAGAATACAGACATGAAAAAAAGCGTCTAATCCTTCTTCTTCTATGTGCCTTGTCCTTTTAGGACGTAGGCAATCATGGCCTTCCAAGTCTCGTTATCCCTAGTGGTTCTTGGCACGCTTTCTCGTGTAACATCTCGCAACCCTCGTTCTGTCATCCACCTGCACATGTCCTTCAAATATGCTATCCGCTGCTTTCTCCTGTCTCTGTTTCCCTCTATCTGGCCTGTTAGCATCAGGTCCTCCAAAACCCATTCCTCATTGCATGTCCCAGGAACTTCAATTGTCTCTTTCTGATGCTCAATATCAATTTCCTTTACGTTTCCACTCTTTCTAACACCTCATCATTGCTCACATGCTCGGTCCATGATATCCGCATCATTAGAAAAAGGGTAATATACACACAAGAAAAATAAAATATATTTTTTTAATAATTTCGCCCTAAGCAAAGCAATAAAAATCACTAAAACGGAATGGATTATTTAGCATGAGTTTGAGTTTTGTTTCACGGTATATCTACCTCTATGGGTTATTTAATGCCAAAAAAGTGGAGTTTTAAGTTATTTTTTTTAAATGTTCGGTTATAGTGAGAAGGGTGATTTAGTCAGAGTATGGTGAAAATTTTTTTGTATATTTTTTTATTTTAGAAAACTAAAGACGTCTTCTTGTCCCGTATTTAAAAATGTATTACTGGTAATATTTTCCCTCAAAAATGTATTATGGCAATAATTTTTTTTCTTTAAAAATATGTTACAATAATATTTTTTCCTTCCAAAATGTATTGTTGGTCATACTTTTCCTTCAAAAATGTATATATATTTTTTTTAAAAATGTCTATTTTTATACTTTTATAGTGTTTTGTCCCTAGTTTTCTGTATTAACTATTTACCCATAGCTAGGACCTTAACAGCTACTACCACTCTGTGTCAGGGTGGATTTGAGAACAATATCAGTTAAGAAGTGGTTCCATGCTCGTCGCAGTCTCCCAATCAGAGGCCTTGCTGCCGGATGCAGTTAACCGTTATACCCGGGAGCGGATTACTTAGTGTTATAGAATATAAGTAAAAGCACTATTATGGATAAAGAACAAGTATTAAATGGAGAATGATAACGAATGCATTTAATATTATTGAAGATAAAAGTGGACTGGGAAGCAAAACCTAGAAGAGAGTTCCACAAGAGAGAAGTGTGATAGTAGAAACTGCTAGCACAGAACTTGCAGTTAAATATCGTTATTGTATTAGTATATAGCCAATATGCCATTGAAAACAAATTCTTAAGAATAAATCATGATTGAGGATTATTATCCAACAAATACATTTAATAAGACCAAAGTCTATTTCAAAATAAGAAATAATTAAATAGTATTAAAGCGAATCAGCTCAAAACGAAACACTTTTAGAAAAATGTATTTTCTGTTACGAAATAAATTCTATATAATTCTGTATTAAAGAACTTTGTGTGGCAACGTTTAAACTTTTTTCTTTATGGCAATTCAACTATTTGTCAGATTCAAATTATTTACTTTTCTTGGTAATCAATGGAATTTTCTCTTCTCTACGCAAGTTTGAAAAAGATAGAAAGCATGGTCGTCAGCAAAAAGAGGATCCCAAAATGCCAACTACACGTCAGGGATACTAAAATCAAATAAGATCAGAGTTTAAGTACCTGGGAATGTTCAACAGAGGACGAAAACTGTGACACAGAGATGCGAAGGTTCATTGGCATGGCCAAGGACGCATTTTAAAAGCTAAGCAGAGTATTGAAAGACAGGATGACTTCGTTGAAAACAAAAAAAAAGAATACTGGACTGTTATGAGATATCTGTCTTTCTTTATGGCAGTGATTGCTGGACAATTTCCGAAAGGATGAAAGAGTAACTCAAAGCAACAGAAATATGTTTCTACAGAAAGTTGCTGAGGATGCCATGGACACATCTGAGCAACAACGACGTTTTAGAGAAGATGAAAAAAAGGAAAATTGACAACAGGAAAAGACAGCTGGGGTTTATTGGAGACGTAATGAGGAAGGAGGGCTTGGAGAATCTTACACCTACAGGACAGATAAAGGAAAAGAAAAACAGGGGAAAGCAGTGCGAGACATATTTGATGGGTCTGAACATATCGATGGCGCAACGGGGTTTGGGTGAAATACCAAGAGCAAAAATATTAAGAGTGACATGATACAGAGGCAAGTGGAAACCTATGATCGTCTACGTCCTGAAAGGACACGGCACATAAGGAAGATGTGCCCATAAGCATTCGATCGTAATATCTTTTAATAGCTTTGAGTAATTGTCGACAAAATGGGAAGTCTAGGTTTTATTATATAAAAAAAGATTCTGTTTATTTATTCATAATAATCCAATAATTTAATCAACAAAATTGATGCTGCTGACGTCACATTTTTTCAAATAAAATTACTAGGAAGTGAGGCTCTTTGGACTGTACTTGGCTGAGATTCTTCCGTGAATAAAATTATTTTCTGACAAATATATTTTGTGTTAATTTTATTTTGAATTTTCTTTCTTTCTTTTTTCTTTCTTTCTTTTGCATAAACACCCTTGTGCAAATTAATTGAAACAACTGCTTTAGTTGCTTTTCTTTCAACATAGGTCAGTTTTAGACACACTGGAGTGACATGGTGTAATTGATCTTTTTCCTCAGATTAGGTTATTCGCAGTGGTATAGAATAATATGAACCTGCTTTCAAAGTGTATGATGAAATTTGTTTCGCCTTAAAAAATATTGCGTCATCCATGATTGCATCAGATTTTTATCACCCCTAATCTCTACTGTCTCGACTGTCGATCAGTTGTCCTACAGCTATTGTCTGCAATGGACGTTACTCCAAGGAGGTGACGAAAATTGTAACATGGACGAACACACTGTCAGGCCTTACAGAGAAATCGGAGATATTGTTAGATTCATCATTTCAACTGTCAGTGGTTTAATCAAGGCGAAGAAAAAACTCGATCCATCAGTCCAAAACATAAAGTAAAATGCAGTCGAAAGAGAAAAACAACGTTAAGTGACGACGTATACGTAATCATGGAAAGTGTGAAAGATCCTAGGAAGACATTATGTGTTTTGTTTCAATTAATTTGCACAAAAGTATATCTGTTCGGTTCATTCTCTATTCCCTAAACACTCCCTTTGTTTTCTAAAAGCTTTTTTGTTTTTTTTTCCACTTGTACATAAATCTCAGACGTTTTTTACTACTTTAAACAATGTTTGTTTTTGTGAACATTTTACAGTTTACGAAATAAATAAATCTATATATATAAAAAGCAATCTGTGAGTCCGTGTATGACTGTTCCCTATGCACGCCTACATTTTTTAAGCTACGCCATTCAAACCTTCTAGAGACATATCTACAGGGAAGCCAGGTGGACATATACTTTTTGAGTTTAAGTTCAGCAATTTTCCCTTTCGCGCTTTTTGGCCAATGGAAACGATTGTTTACATTTGCTCCATAAAACATCAAAGATCTAAGATGGTTGATAAATATGTCACAGAAATCAAATTACACATGTCAAACACTACTAAAATATTTTTTATTAAAAAAAAAATGAACCTTTATATTTAATTTTTATTCCGACGTTTTACATCACAGAAATCAAATCACACGTGTCAAAAGCCACTAAAATATTTTTTATTAAAAAAAGAAGAAAAACATAAGCCTTTATATTTAATTTCAATTCCGACGTTTTAAAAATTCATTTGGTCAACAAAAAATGTGAATAATCTTACCCGTAATTTTGAAACAAAAGAAATATTTTTTTTAGAAAATGTGTTTTTTTACGCAAAAACAAAATATGTAAAATAAAAAGTGGCATCTTCTCCTACTACTAAAATGTTCTGAGTTGCACGGGCAACGCCGGGCTATGATGCTCGTAAATAAATAAAATTCAGTCTTCTTCATTATCAAATGGAGACTGTGGCGACAAGTTTCCTGAATCAAGTAGGAAGAGTATTAAGGAGGTTGCCAGCAATTATTTTAGATATACCCAGGCACAAACATTGCAAAAAATACTTTCTAATTTGAATTGTGTAAACAAAAATAAAGTCTGTGCTTAAATTCAGAAAGAGACAATTGAAATTTCTGGGAGGATAATAGGAACCAAAGACTTGAGTATTTGACACACTGAATATATAGAACGCATAAGAAGCGGAAAATCGAGGAATTTGCAAAACAAACTTTCGTATGTAGAAATAAGAGAAGAGACTAATAGGTAAAAGAATTACACAACTATTGCTTATAGCTACAAAAGAAATTTTGGAATGTCAGTACCAACCAGAAGCTTTCTAAAGGGATATCATCACCCCATTATGATCGTGGGTCCTATGGCCTGTTTTTGGTCGTAGGGAGTCTGAGCAGCTAAGCACCTGACGAGTTCTCTCCATACATTTAGTTTGAAGGCGGAAGAGATATTTATTCATGCTTCAGCAAATAGAAGTGACGGAACCCATCCATATCAAGGTCGAGAGTAGCTGTTCACCCTATCTACGACCAAAACAGTCCATAATACCGATAATCATAATGGAGTGGTGATATCGATTGAGGAAGCTGGGTTTTACTGGCTTTTCAAAATTTATTTTCCACCTGTAAGCAATGGTTGTGTTATTTCTATATCTATTAGTTTCTTCCCTTACTTCTACTTACGAAAGTTTCTTTTGAAATTTCCTCGATTTTTCCAGGTCCATTTATTATTCTGCTACCAACGATTTTTTTTGTTTCATTTTTTAAAAATTTTCTGCAGCCTGCTTTGACTCATGTTCATTGTCTCTGAAGATCCACGGTGCATTAAAGGAGACAGCTATAGAAAACTGCTCTTTAAGAATCCCTCCCAAATCATAATAATGATACCATAAAAACCACTTTTCTGATGATGCCATTACACGACATGAACATTACTCTAGATAATTTTACTTGCAGTAAAGAGTTTTCTAAATCAAAATAGATTACTGTGATCTATTTGGCTTTTCGAAATCAAATGTTCCTTTTTATAACGACGTTCGCTAGGGCCCATCCGTCGTAGTGTAAGAGTTGGTAAATTAGTCTCATAGAGATTTATAACTGAGTTAAGATTGCAAATTGACTCTGAGTTTTCTATAAATACGGTTATATGACAAACATAAGCTTAGTTTAGTTACTCAAGGTTTACTGGTCAATAAAAAGTCAATTATTTAAGTGCCATTCGTGATACACGCTTGGGCGATCATCTGTCTTCATAATTCATAGTCTAAAGGTAATATTAAATTTCACCATTCAAGACAGGAAAGTCAAGAAATGTAAAGGGTTGAAGTTAAAATGAAAATTAAAAATGAGTTTTGTTTAACGGCATATCAACCTATGTGGTTTATTTAATGCCAAAAGGTTAGTGTTTTAAGGTATTGTTTTAATATTCGGCTATAGTGAGAAGGTTGATTTAGTCAAACTTTGATTAATGTTTTTATTTTAGAAACTGAAGATGTCTTTTAGTTTTGTATTCAAAGATTTATTGCTGGTATTATGTTTTTCCTTGAAAAATGTATTATGGCAAGACTTTTTTGCTTCAAGATTATGTTATGGTAATATTTCTTTCTTCAAAACTTTATTTTTGGTAATATTTTCCTTCAAAACTGTATATGTTTCTAGAAAAGTCTATTTTTATACTTTCAAAATGTTTGACCCCAGTTTGGGGGTTAGCTATTTGTCCATACTCAGATCCTCACCCCAGGTTAGGGTGGACCTGGGAACAACAAAAATTAAGAGGTGGTTCCGTGCTCATCACAACCTCCAAACCAGAGGCCTTACTGCCGGATGCTGTTCATGGCCATACCCAGGACCTTAAGAATTATTTGCGGAAGAGAATGCATTAGGAAGTGAAGATTATAATGGCAGTTATGGAATATGATGATTTATTTGATGAGGTAAAGATTAATGTGTTCAGAGAAATTTAAACAAAAGAGTCTTTTCCACAAAGAGATATTTCTCGAGTCTGAGTAGAAATTTCATGGTACATTTGAATCACAGAAAATGAGATTGATTTCGTTTTTAGGAAGTAGCATGGCGTATCCTAGCAATAAAGATGGAGCTGGTAGAACAAAAAAATGGATCTTTGAACTTTCGCAATGGAAATAGCGATATTGTATCAAGAGATTTGTGACGTCCAATCATTGGGATAGAGATTGTAGCGTTTAAATATGATTTTTCCTCTATGAGACTGCGTAAAAGATTCTGAAATGTATCACGGCTGAAAAGAGAGGACTGGGCAGGTTCAGTTCACGTATGGGAGAAATACTCCATTTTCGATCTAATCTGATTTTTTTAAAAGGAACCGAAAGATTCAAATATTTCTTGAATGCAATATAGACGGAGGAATTAATCATAAGATCTATTTTTTTTCATTCTGGTGAAAAGCCTATTTGAACGTAGGGTAAGTGGCAGGTTTTGTCTTTCTTTCATTTAAATTGAATTTACACTCCCAAAGATTAAAATTGACTGTGATGCCAGAAACCAAAAGAAGTTTCCATAAACGAGGAGTGCATGAAAGGAAATGTTAACAAAGAACTTACGGTTACATTTAGCAAGTTCATAATATAATAAGACCTTGCCACAAATTAGTACTAGGCTGATATTCATAGAGAGGATTTTAAGTATTCAAATGAATTTATTTTTAAATATTTTCATTTTTACTTAAATGCAATATAGACGGAGGCATTAATCATACGATCTAAATTGTTTCATTTTGGTGAAAAGCCTATTTGAACATAGGGTAAGTGTCAGATTTTGTCTTTCTTTTGCCGTCTCAAGTAGTGACTAGAATGACAGGAAAATCTCAACGAAGATGTAAATTTGATAGATATAGGCAGAAAAATGTCTTAATTCATAGAATAGAAGTGTTGGAAATCATCTACTGCGTGATGGAATATGGTGCACTTGTGAGGCGAAATGCAGACAACTACAGAGAAATGTTTTCTAAGAGGGCAAATTTAAGATTGGAAGAAAGATCCATAATGGAAAGGCAGAGAAAACAGCGAAAGTAGAGACTTTTACGGGGATGAACACTATAAGAGCAGAATTTCAGGAAAGGATTCATCACTAAGAATATTTAGAAATGAGGAAAATTAGCTAATTTTACAAAACTTTAACAAAACGATATTTTTGGCCACATTGTAAAGAAACAGTGCCTTTTAACTAAAGAGAATCCATTTTTAACGAATCCAAAACGAAACTACTTTTATTTAACGACAATCAAGAACTTTTTCTTAGTCTCATCAGCATGGCTGGCTCTAGACTCCAGGAGAGTAACACATAGTGGCTTCTTGACTTCACATATTTGACTGACTTGAAGTGAAGTCACTACATCGAACCAATGGCTACATCTTCTGCAAGGAGAACTAGGTCATTGTATCTTAAAAGTTTTTTTTTCTCCTCAGAACACCAGTCTACTGTTGAAATAGCTAAATGCAACCTCACTTTTATTCTAACAGCTTCTTTTCTCGCACTCTCCACATGTAGAACTCCATACTGTTTTCTTACTTCCCTGATAACTACAATATTCAAAAGTTTTAATACATCAGTTTCCATGTTTTTGAATCCCGTTCATCTTTTGTCCTTTTCTCAGTCCTCCTTATTCTCACTCTTTTCTTTCACTTTCACACCGTATAACCCCATGCACGTTACTGGCATTCTCACCTTGCTTGGGGTGAAATGATTAAAGAAAATATATCAATTCACTCCGAATATTTAAGATAATGGGAGATCTGAAAATACAACTTCTAACCTTTACTCTCTTCACCCATTCAATTGAAGCTATTTATAAAAAAATATTCCTGATAGTTGAAAACATTGTTTTAACTCCTTAGAAAAATGTGTAACCTATTTTTGAGCTGACTTAAGTAATGTCAGATTTGCATTGAAATCTCAAAAGTATGTCTAAGATTTAATAATTCTTGCAGTTGTAGATAATTACAGGTTTGCAAAGGATACAACGGAGGTGGATAATCAAATACAATAATGGCAAATGCACCTTCCAAGTGGAAAAAAACAAAGAAGGCGTCTCGCCATTTTTCATGAAGGAATTCAAAGCACGTCTGAAAGAGACTTTCCGGCTCGTTTTCGTATAATAAGACCTAATTGCTCATTAGCTGGTATGTATAAACAAAAGCAGTCTTGTTATAATATAATATACATATGTATTCATATTATATATATATATATATATATGTGTGTGTGTGTGTGTGTGTGTGTGTGTGTTTATGTATGACTAGTTATTCACGCAACACGCAAGCAAGCGCACACACAAACAAACACACACTTACACATAGACACACACACAAATATATATCTGTGCAAGAATTTTTAACAAAATTATTGATATGAGTGTATGATTATATATGGGAAAGTTTAGAACTGTGTATGTTTGTATGTTTACCTATGTATGTTTATGGATGAGTTTAACCTTACTACCTACGACAGAAGTCACATAATTCTAATCTGAATATCAAAAAACAAATATATATATATATACATATATATATATATATATATATATACGCTACCGGCCATAATTATTAGGCCACCTCAGGTTTTTAAAAGGAATTATGTATTTCATACTATGTTTAAGTGTTTAATTCTAAAGAAAAATGGAATGGCTTTTTTGCTATTATTACTTTGCAAAATTTTGCAAGGCAAAAAAGCTAAGATGAACTCGTCCGAATCACCCTAAATTTTCTTCATTTTTTCATTGATAAATTTGCAATATAGATAATTATTAGATATTTATAAATTCATTTGATGCACATGTTATTGTGCAGTATTAACAGAAGAACCATTCTGTTTTCCTTTACAATTATTCACTTGGCAATAAATGCTAAAAGATTGGTTGAAATACATCATTTATTTTTAAACACTGGTGTGGACTAATAACTATTGCCGGTATTGTATGTATGTTTATGAATGGGTTTAACGTTACTACCTCCTACAAAGTTGAAAAATTCCAATCTGAATATCAAAAAACAAATATATATATTAGTCACCCACATACAAGCCTGTTTCCTAGACACATCCACCTGCTTCTGGCCAGGATCGAAACTCAACAGACTTGGTGTTAATCGTAAGCCATAAGTCCTTGAAATCGGTGAAGGGAAAATTTAACCTGTTGTATATTAGCACTGTATACACACGCCAGTCACCGAAAGAACTCAATTAATTTCTGAGTCACGCTTATATAGCAGAATTGGAAACAGTTATAATGAATATATATATATATATATTTAAAAAGAACAGACGTCATATTATTTAAACCCGAGGAACCTTTCGGCCAACTCTTATCAAAGGTTCCCGTTGGCTTTAATTTTAAGGGAAATAAGGAAAAGGACAAGGCAAAATAAATTACTTACAATGCTGGGAGATGATGGAACTCGTTTAAAAATAAATTTAATGAAAAAAAAAACACATAAAATGTAAGGGGGGTGTACACATATAATTCCACAAGAGTGTTTAAAAGTGAAAAAATGTTACACTCACAGACTCACCAGCAAACGATGAGCGTAAAAAACCGCTCTTTCTGTCTGCACAGGCTTGGCTGTTGAAGGTTCAAGCAAATTGCTTCCAAAATACGAAGATGATGTGTAGACAGAGCGCTGTGCAAGACAGTAAACCAGCTGTCCTCATATGCCGAGGCACACACTTGATTGTCTAAAAGATGTCGGCCAATAGCGGAATCCAGAACAGATTGTGTTGTTCTTATAGGTCTGAGAGAGCCATTGAAACGTATATTAACGGGGACGTGTTGTGAAACCCGCGTCTCTAACCTCAGATCGGTACGTCCTATATATATATATATATATATATATATATATATATATATATATTTTTGCTGATATTTTGTAATGAAATATTCATTATGCTCCCAGCTCCAGTAAATCTAATTCTGACAATGGTAATATTCTCTCAATAAGCCTAGTTACTTGTTCACTTTTCACGTCTCCTGGAAATTACTAATGAGATCGATACTGAGCATATTAACAGATTTTCGTTCAAAACGTACAGATATTGTAAATAAGATCGCTAGCTATTGTTTTAAACATTTTTTCGGTGTATGACTTTTTTCTAGGATGAGATTAACCATGTCTAGGTACGATGTGGAACATGTTACGTCGTACTAATTAAGAAAGTCTAGTCTTTAGTTGACACGTCTATAAAATAAGCTTAGGCTATAATCATGCGCTCCGGTTTATATCACGTTTTAGTGTTAATATCAGCAATGATAACCTTATACGAGGGCTCCACTCTGCAAACTGATAGAAATGGCTATGAAATCATTTCATCAATTATCAGGTTATGACTGTTTAAATGAATAAACATCTCCAAGTAGCGTCTACTAATATGCAAATCAAAGAAAATTAAAAAAATAAATGACTGTGTACACACTATCTATGCTCCCTGACTAACGTCTCTGCATACAATAATATACATATTATTACAACAATTGTCAGATTATTGACCAGTGGACTATATTCTATCCTAATCTATTTTTTACCCTTGCATATAAACTGAAGTAGCGTAACTTATACCCCGTATCAAAACAGTTTATAGAACTTGTATTAATTAATCCCTTTCCCCTCTATATGTTAAATAGTAGGTCACACTTGACTGTTCAGTCTTCGTTGGCTACCAGTCTAGGAGAAGAACAACATTTAATTGTACGTGGCCCTGGAGAAATCACACACGATAAAACTAAAGAAACGATCCTGGATTTTACAGTAACTCTATAATCCAAACTGCAATCTTTTAATGATTAAATCAATAAGTGAGCATAATCTAGAATGACTATAATCTCGGTAGGGTTATATTCTGGACTATAAGACCAACGTCAATAAGTAGGTTCAAACGTAATCATCTTACTCAATATTTCACTTTTTTCACATCTTTTAACTCCTGACATATACAAATACACCAGAATTTTCTTTTATGCTCTGTATTTTATTTTCCAATGAAGTATGAATAAAATCCAAACATGTTAATGTTATAAACATTTCCTTTTTTCTAATCCTATTATTCTCTCGGCTTTTAATCCATATTCGATCCAGATTTAATCCCAAACCGTATGTGTGTGTATGTGTGTGTGTGTGTGTAAAGAGAAAAGGAAAACTTAATTTAGTTAATGCGTTTCGTACTTTGAAGGACAGGCCAAATGCAAATTCTCAGAGGACGAAACGCGTCGGCTTAGATCGTTTTCTTTTATGTGCACTGTCTTTTCAGGACGTAGAGGATCACGGCTTTCTACATCTACCTATCCTTCGTGGTTCTTAGCACGCTTTCTCCATTTACACCACGCAACCCTCGTTCCGTCATCCACCTGATCAGGTCTTCAAAAATGTTATCAGCTGCTTTCCCCTGTGTCATTTCCCCTCTATCTGGCCTATTAGTATCAGGTTCTCCAAGCCCTCCTTCCTCATTGCCTGTCCAGGAACTTTAGTTGTTTCTTCCTGATGCTCAGTAATAATTCCCTTTTCGTTTCCATACTTTCCAAAACCTCATCATTGCTTACATGCTCGATCCAAGATATTCGCAGCATCTTTTTGTAGAAACACATTTCAGTTGCTTCAACTATTTCTTCATCTTTGATGATATTTTCCAGCATTCACTGCCATATTGAAGAACTGACATCACATAGCAATCCAGTACTCTCCTCTTTGTTTCTCGCGAAATTGTCTTGTTTCTTAATTTTTTACTCCACTTTTGGAATACTTCATTCATTATGCCAATTCGCCTTCAGATATCTGTGTCGCACTTTCCGTCTTCTGTTTGAACACTTCCTAGGTACTTAAAATTTTATACCTTCTTGATTGTAGTATCCCCCACCTGTCCTTGGCATTTTGGGCAGCGCTTTTTGCTGATGAACATGCATTAAGTTGTCTTGCAGTTTATTTGTAGTCTTTTCTTGTCACTCTCTTCAGCTACCTTCTGTAGGAGGTCTTGTAGTTTCCTTTCCGTGTCTGCTATCAACACTGTATTATCTGCGTACCTTATGTTGTTTAAATTGTGGCTTCCGATGATGAATTCTGGCATAACTTCTAGGGTTCTCAGTATAGTCTCGCAGTACAAGTTGAATAGATCCGGTGAAAAGACACATCGTTGTCTTTCGCCTCTTTTTATCTTTGTATATTTGCTGAAATCGTTACCTGTCCGTATGCAAGCGTTTGGTTGCTAGTAGAGATTCTTGATTACTCTTAGTTTTTCCCAAATTTGTCGAGCCTGCCGAGCATCTCCATCAGTTAAGTGTTCTTTTGTCTTTACTCATATTGTCATTTTCAAGAATAGTCTATCTGAATTTTTACACACACACACACACACACACACATATATATATATATATATATATATATATATATATATATTATAAGGAGGTTAAAGAACTTCTTCTTCTATGTGCCCTGTTCTTTCAGGACGTAGCCGACTATGGCTTTCTACGTCTCCCTATCTCTGGTTGCACTTAGCAGGCTTTTTCCTGTTATACCATGCAATACCCGTTCTGTCATCTACCTTCTCAGGTCCTTCAAATATCCGCTGCTTTCCCCTGTCTCTTTTCCCCTCTAACTGACCTGTTAGTATCAGGTTCTCCAAACCTTCCTTCCTCATTGCATGTCCCATGAACTTTAGCTGTCTCTTCCTGATGCTCAGTAATAATTTTCTTTTAGTTCCATCCTTTCCAAAACCTTTCATTGCTCACAAACACGATCCATGATATCCCTGATGTCCGCATTGAAAGAACAGATGCATGAAAAACCTACTATTCAGTTGTTTACTTTTATAAATTATGCTCATTCCAGAGCAGAGTTTAATATTGTAATTTTGTTATTACATTGGTTTTTAAATGCATTACATCGCTACACAAATCTTTTCATATTTTAGAACAATATTCTTCTTCTTCTTCAGGTTATAATATAAAAATAAACGGTGAAATTTTTTTATTATTATTTTAGAAAATAAGACGAATTCATGGCTATTTAGAAAATTGAGAAGTGGTGGTGTGTGGAAGTTAAACAACTGACACACCCAAAATCATATAGTTTAACATCCTCCAACTATCCATCCATAATTTTCTTAGTAACCATAAATTCATCTTTTTCACAATTTCTTTTAAAAATATCTCCTGAAGAAAAACAATATGGTACTGAAACACGAAAATATTTGTAAGTTGCTATAATGCTTTTATAAACCATTGTAATAACCACTGTAATAACATATATATATATATATATATATATATATATATATATATATATATATATATTATACTCTAAGACATACTGCACAAACTAGAATCTACTATAAAATTGTACATTTTTGTACACTTTGTTTCAACATTGCAAGAACAGTATCTCATCAGGTAATTAATAATTGTTAATTACATGATGAAACATTGTTGTTTCAATGTCGAAACAAAATGTACAATTTTGTAGTAGATTTTAATTTGTACATATTCTTATGTGTAATTTATAATAAAAATTTATTGCCCCATTTTATATTGAGCACTGTTTTAAATAGATGTTTTCAATGTTGCAAATATTTTCTTCGCTCGTTATTCATTTGGATATATATATATATATATTTTACAAAATATTTTTTTATTTATTACAACTGCAATAGGTAATACATATTTCACCGCACAATGATGTTATTATTGCGACTCGTCTGACCCAAATGGTACGACAGTTGATCTTCAAAATATCCCCTACAATGTTTTCTTACACAGACGCTCACACAAACATATATATATATATATATATATATATATATATATATATATATTCATCCGGAATAAATTCGCTGTCAATTCCTTTGCTATATTATAATGTACGGCCAATTATTTATTATAGATATGACAGATGAATTTTTTAGAAAATTGAACTTGAATATCAATTTATATATAGAAATTTACTGTATGTACAACTAAAGTTCTTTATGTTTTTAAGGGAACGGGTGACTGGAAATATGGAAGCAGTGTAATATAACAATCTGGCCCCACCCGAGAAAGGCTGATGCAAGCGGGGGTGTTTCCGGTCGTTGAAAGAAACGGATGTTTGTTTGACCTTATTTCCGGCAGTAGCGGAAATGGCTTCAGAGGCAAACAGAACAGGTGTCTCTGAGAATTACGTGGGCGTGCGTGGGCGAGGCAAAGCCGGAAGTCCCGGTTTGGAGATTATAAAAAGACCTCGGCGCACGGATTTCACCAGACAGAGAGACCAGATTAGTAGCAGTAGAGGAGCGACAGAGATCGGCCGGTGAAGAGAGACACTCCCGTCAACCTTAGAAGCGCACTCTCTCACTCTCTGTTCCCTAGGCTACACGGTTCATCGTCATTAATAAAAATATCACTTATATTTTTATATATATGCGTGTTTGTTGTATATTGCTATATAACAGCAGGAGAGGCCAGTCATTGCTGCTGGACGATTTTGCAACTACATCACACGTTAAATCTAGCCACCTAACACCTCAGACTGAACCCCAACATCTTGATCATTGGGTATGGGGAGCAGTTGGGTGAGGAAATTTTTGGTAAAGCCAATGATTAATTGAGGGTAAGAATTATAGTTGCATTTAACAATTTAAATAAGCGACCGTTTAGGGGTGTTTCAAAAGATTCCAAAGTTGTCTTGAAGCCGTGGCGTTTTTTGCATACATTTCTTCTTTAGTATTTCAAGATATTTTTGTGCAATTTTGGAAAATATATCTGTGTAACCCTGGGTGTGCGTTGTACTGCAGTGGATATCGACTCGGAACGACAAATCGTGGTGCCGATTTCGAATTCCTTGCATTCACTTACGCACAATTACTCTTGGGAAAGGTATTAATCCGTTTCTTCCCTCCAGTTATGGGTTAAATAATAAGACAGATTGGGTTCTATAGCATAGTCTACCGCAGAGAGCAATAGCAATCTACTGCGGGATAATCTTCTGCCCAGTCAGTTATGTCTCTTTCGATACATGATTGCCCAAAGCGTGTATCACGTATGGCACTTAACTGACTGTTCTGTGAAAATGAGTCGTCGCTATATTTTTACTATTTCTGCGTAATTCGAACGACAATTTATCCATCGCATATGTATATTGAGTTACACGATATCTTGTTAGCGTATGTACGTGTTCCATCGTAAGTATTAATAAGCATGAGGCAGAAATAAAATAGACAAGACGAGAAACACTGAAGCAGCCTCTAATTAGCGATATTTGCATGATTAATCGCCTGTTGAATTATTATTTCTAAAATTAAAATAATCTGGAAAATAGCAAACTTTAAAAATATATATATAAAGCAACAATGAACACAGTAATGTCACTAATAATATATTTAGTTGAAAGACTGACATCGAACAAAAACAGCCACATTGGAGTCAAACGTCTTTTATGACCAGGACAAAGTTTTCATTAATGCTGTCTTCTTTTAAAGATCTGAGTTCAACCGGAAAAAACAACTTTAATTTCTATAATCATAAACTTTCTTGAAAATATTACGTAATTTTGGGATGGGTGGAACCCATTTGTTTCCATTCAATGTTTATCTCTCACTGATTAAATAATTAGTACAGTTTGAAGTCCTGTCGAGACTCTTTCAGTACTTAGGTGGGTGACCACTTGGGAATACCAGGTGCTGTTAGCGTTTACGGATGTGCGTTGTGGTGCGGTGGATGTCGGCTTGGAGGGGGAAATCGGTGAGCCGAGTTCCAATTCTAGTCGAGCACACTGCATTTCACTTGCGCACTAGTACCCTTGAGAAAGGCATTAATCCGTAGGTTCCCTCCAATTATGGGTTAAATAATTGAGGTCTGCTGTTCATGCGATCTGTGGCGGATTTCTGCACCGATTGTTATCAGCAGTTCCAAAAAGTGTGGATGATACTACACAATGCCTTCACCACTGTAAACAAATCTCTGTGTGGATGTCTTACTAAGGTTAGACCCTCATACATCGAAATCGATGGGAGAGTCCATGATATATATATATATATATATATATATAAGGTGAATAGAAGTATATATATATATATATATATATGAAATATATAATTTCAGTTTGACGGATGTAGATGACATTATCTTTAAGTGACATGAAGTTGGTCCCAGTCGGCTAAAAAACGGACGAATTGGTTAAAAACGTAGGTTAAATAACACGATAAAGGAGTAACCCGAAATTCTTGATAACAAGTGCATTGAAAGCCGAAATAATATGGTAGTTATTATTATTGTCATAATAATAGCATACGGCAACTCAAAAGCTATTAAGTTTTGGTCTTCAAGACTTTATCATCAGGCAGTGAAAGTGGTTTATACAATGAGTCATATATATTAAAGTTAATAATAAACTCGGTCATATAGTTTAAAAGTTATTATTAAACTTGCAATATATATCTATTAGTTTAAAACACCTATATATATATATATATATATATATATATATATATAAGTGTTTTAAACTAATATATGCATATGCACATACACACACACACACACACAAACACACACACACACGGTGTTGTTATACTAAACAGACAGGATTATCTATCTAAAATGCATAATATTTTGAATAATCTTTCTAAGTTCACTGTTATCGTTTCTGCCGATACATTTGATAACACTGGTAAGTTAGAAGCCAAAATTCAACGTTGGCTATTATCCTTGTATAAGAAAAATTTGATTTCCAAAGACATCTACAACAGGATCAGGCCCGTAGGCTCGCAACGCCCTAGGATGTACGACCTTCCAAAAGTCCATAAGAAAGGAGTTCCCCTTTGAACTATATTGTCTATGGTGGGGTCTGTACAGCATGAGTTGGCTAAGTGGTTGGCTGAGATTCTCCAACCTCTGTATGATGCACTGTCTACGTACAATGTCCTCGACTCTTTCAGTTTTTCTAGTTTCGTCAGAAACTTAGATTTTTCCTCAAAAGATAAATTTATGGTCTCTTTCGACATAGTCAGTCTGTACACGAATGTTCCGTTACAAGATACCATAAACATTTGTATAGACATGTTGTATAGAGGAAATTTGGGCCCCGCAGTGATTCACGAGTAGTTATTCTTAGAGTGTGTGCGGTTGGCTACAGAGGGAGTCGAATTTAGTTTTGACGGGACAATGTATGCACAGACGGATGGCGTTGGGACGGGTAGTCCTTTGGGTCCTGTTCTTGCAAATATTTTTGTGGGATATCATGAGCGTGTGTTATTTGAGAAGGTTGATGAGCCTTTAATATATCGACGTTATGTTGATAACACGTTCTCATTATTTAATAACGCTTCTGATGCTGAACGTTTTTTAGTTCAGTTAAACTCTTTACATCCCTCTCTTCAGTTTCATATGGAGACAGAGAAGGATGGATGTCTCCCATTTTTGGATGTCTATGTTCAGCGTCGGGACGAGGTTTTCGTGACTTGGGTATTTCGCAAACCAACATTTACTGGTTTGTACACTAATTGGAACTCATTTGTTCCTAAGTCCCCTAAAATTGGTCTAATAGAAACTTTGGTTCACCGTCCCCTAAATATTTGTTCTCCTGAGTGTTTGAGCAGCGAATTAATTCGCTTGCAACATATTTTCGAAGGTAATGGGTACCGAATTAATGTGGAAAAACGGGTTATTGACCGTAAGATCAAACGTTTTAAAGAACCAAAAGTTGAAGGGCCTAGTCGCTGTCCTTTGTACCTAAAGTTACCCTGGCTTGGAAGGAAATGTCAAACTGTTACTGATGAAGTTTCGGTATGTGTTTTGTCCGGTTATTTTTCAGTGCAGTTGCGTGTTGTTTTTAAGACAAGACCTGTGTTTCCATTTTTCATTAAGGATCGGTTGTCCTATTTTCGGAAAAGCTCTGTTATTTATAAATTTCAATGCTGTTGCGATGCGGCATATATAGGACGAACTAATCTGAGGTTGGAGACACGGGTTGCGCAACACGTCCCCGCGAATATACGTTCAGGTAGCCCTCTTAGAACTATAAGAACAACCCAAGGAGTTCTGGATTTAGCAATTGGCCAACACCTTCTGGACAATCAAGCATGTGCCACCTCGTATGAGGACAATTAGTTTTCTGTTCTGCGCAGTGCTCGATCGGCATATCATCTTCGTGTTTTGGAGGCTATTTGCCTAAAGATCCAGCAGCCGAGACTGTGCAGGCAGAAAGAGCATTTCCTTCGCTCCTTGCAATTACTGGAGAGTTTTGTCCTTGTTTATGACCCTTAACAATTTAAGCCAACGAAGCACTTGATAAGCGTTGGCCGAAACGTTCCTCGGGTTTTGGAATAATTATGACGTCTATTCTTTTTAAAATTATCTGTGGTTTCTGTGGGTGCAAATCATTATATATATATATATATATATATATATATATATATGATTAATGCAAGTAAGGTAGTCACTTGATAATATAAGTGGTTTGAAATATATAAGTGGTCACTTAATATAGTGGTATTGTTAGTGGTTTAATGGATATATCTTCCAAAGTTTATTATTTACTTTTTATAGAAAGTGCTGAATATAGGAGTAGACATTTTGTAGATATATAGTTATTATTATTGTTATAATAATAGCCTGCTGCAATTCAAAATCTCTTTTAGTTTCGGTGTCCAATACACAATTTATTCACTGGGTCATATATAGTAAGCACGTTTTTAGAGTGTTCGAGTTGATATTACTAAGTGTTGTTTTTTCTTTTTTTTTTATCAAGAATGCCTCCATCATTGTTAGTATTATTCTGTATGTGGATGATGCTATAATATTTGTGCTGGCAGTAAGTATATTACGGATAAGTTTTGGTAGATATCTGTGTCTGCTTAAACGAGATAGAATTGAGGTCTGTTCAGTGAGATGATGCGTGAGACTTTAAGTCAATTTCGTAGTTTTATGACTATTATAACTACTTTTCTTGGGCCTTTCCCAAATATATCGAGGCTGCCGAGCTTCTCCATCAATTCTTTGTGGGAAAGACCTAAAAGTAATCAAGAATCTCTACTGGCAGCAAACCGCCTGCATACGGACATGTAACCAATTCAGCTAATATACAAAGATAGAAAGGGGCGTAAATTTACTGTGAAACCAATAAATTGTAAACGCAAATTCTACTCCCTCAGCTTCTTTTCTCGCACTTCCCGGCTGTAGAATTCCCTTCTGTTTACTTGCTTTCATAAAAGATACAATCTTCAAGAGTTTATTTGGAAAGTCAATAGTCATCTCCTATCTCAGTTACCATGCTCTTTTCTCCGTGCATTCCACTCTCATCAGTATTCTCATCTTTCTCTTACCAACCTCCTGTCACCCCTATAACCTGTCACTCTTCCTCATAACTTTCCTGAAAGTGACAGTAAACTGCCTTGTCTGGAGCGATATGATTATAAAAAATACAAGGATGTGTCTTTTCACCGAATCTATGCAATTTGTACAGCAAGACTATTCATAGGACTCTAAAAATTATCCCATCATTCGTCATGGGGGGGCCACAATTTAAATAGCATAAGGTATGCAGATGATACGGTGATGATAGCAGAAACAGAAAGAAAACTACAAGACCACCTATAGAAGGTAGCTGAGAAGAGTGACAAGAATGGACTACAAATAAACTGCAAGAATAACGAATGCATGGACATCGGCAAAAAGTACGGCTCAAAATGCCAAATACAGGATGGGGATACTAAAATCAAGCAGGTATAAATATTTAAATACCTGGGAAGCGTTTCAAAATAAGACGGAAAATGCGACACAGAGATCCGAAGGCGAATTGGCATGGCGAAGGAAGCATTCCAGAAATTGAATAAAGTCTTAAGAAACAGAACAATTTCGCTAGAAACAACAAAGAGAGCACAGGATTGCTATGTGCTGTCAATTCTTCAATATGACAGTGAATGCTGGACAATATGATCGAAGATGAAGGAAAAACTTGAAGTAATTAAAATGTAGTTCTACAGAAAGATGCTGTGAATATCATCGATCGAGCACGTGAGCAATGATGCGGTTTTGGAAAGGATAGAAACGAGAAGGAAATTAATATTGAGCATCAGTTAGAGACAGCTAACATTCATGGGATATGCAATAAGGAAAGATGTCTTGGAGAAATTGATGCTATCAGGCCAGTTTGAGGGGGAAAGAGATAGGAGAAAGCAGAGTATAACATATTTGAAGGACCTGATCAGGTGGATGACAGAAAAAGCGTTGCGTGGAGTAATAGGAGAAAGTATGCTAAGAGCCACCAGGGATAGAGAGACGTGGAAAGCCATGATCGCCTACGTCCTGAAAGGATAGGGCACATAGAAGAAGATAACTATTTACGAAATTAGAATGTAGAGCAGAGTTCTTCAAAGGATATTTACATTCGTAAAAAATATTGGTTTTTCTGTAGTTTATGTATATATATATATATCTTTCTCTCTCTCTCTCTCTCTATATATATATATATATATATATATATATATATATAATGTCTGATTTAAATATATTGGGACTGTTGCAATTGTAACTGATCTAAAGCGCGCAAAATAAAGTCATTTGGTACAGACTGACCGTGAACTTTATCGCGAATGCATAATAAGTTATCACAATATCGCTACTTCAATGTTTATGACATTGCTTTTAGAGAAAGTGTATAAAGTATAGTTATCTCAACATACCACATAGATTATATCAGTGTCCATGGATTGTGCAGTAGATTTTAGCCGTTCGCTACATTCTCCAAATCCGACAACTGCCATATTTTCGAGATCCGTTTCTTTTACATCTTATCCGTTTCAAATATCTAATCCGATTTGAAAGGAACAAGGCTTCGGGATGGCGAGGAAGTGAAAAAGATGCGACAAGGTAGCCGCTCGCTATCCCCAAAATGGTGTTTCCGAAATACATCCATCAGTATAAAATTGTAGAAAAGGCGTGCGTGTTCCTTTCAATCGTTGGGGGTCATCACTGAAGCCGGAGTTGCGTGTTCCTTGTACGTCGCTATGGAGTGCGTCAGCTATGCGTGGTACAAGGCCACTTCCAAACATAGCCGACAATCCCCGCATTTAAAGATTATCAGGTGGTTGAAAAAAATAAGTGGAATTTTGTTTGTAAATGTATAACAAAAATGATAATGTTCGAATAGATAATGTATATAATTGATTTTCAAAGTGAAATGTTAGTATTTAAAATGTCTGATTGTTATCAAATAAGATGAAGCATATGGGTATGTTGAGAATGGAGAAGAAGAAGTAAAAGCTATCAGTACAAGAGAAAGAAGAAGAAAAAGAACAAGGTGCGACCTGACCTTATCTCCGGGTCGATTTGAAGTTGAAGTTACAGTTTCGTCTCGCGGATCCCATCTGACTCTTTTGACCGGTTACAGAATGTCCTTAAGTAATTAAATCTGGTCATGTGACCGACTCCAGAGAGCATTTTCGCTTTTAGATGTGAAATAACATCAGTATGAATTTTCTGTTTTTAACCCAATCAGGATTCAGGATTTGGTTTTCGCACTGACTTGTGAATAGTCGTTTGAATCCATTTTTGCGGGTGTACAATTTTTACTTTGGATTTTTCCCACGTTCTTAGTCGTGGTCAGGGTTTTTCAAAAATGTTTTTAATTCTTAATTCCTTATCCGCCATAAACTAAATTGAATAAAAATGTGTCGATTCAAAAGGGAACTATTTCGAATGTGATTAAATTTCAAATTTATGTGTTGTAGTTTTCTTTTTGTAGCACCAGACTTCATGGTTATAATAATTCATTGAAAATGTTCAAAAATCATTAATAGTAATAATAACATTAATATTTATTAAATAGTATTTTTTAATCGCTTCATCCAAAACCAGGCGGTACCGCCACTGATGCACATGAGCCTACATAAGAATAAAGGTTTAGTCAGGAAGAGAGTGAAGAGAAAGACGAAACAGATACAGTGGGTGTCAGAGAAAGGGCAAGAGAAGGATAAAACCACAGGTATGAAGACAGTTTGCGAAGGTAGAGAGAAAGAAAAAGAACAATATATACGGGGTGATGTAGAAAGTACTGAAGTCAAGATGGGTATTGACATTGCATTTAAATTCCTGGAGGTTGTAGCCGTCAAGAAAGCAAGTATATGAAAGGGAGTTCCACAAGCGGAAAGTGCAAGAAAAGAAGCTGAGAGAGTAAAGTTGTCGGCTGCATTTAGTTGATCTAACTGTAAATGGATGGGAACTTGTTATTCTGGTTGCTCGTGTAAGTTCTTGTGTCGTAGCAGAAGCCATGAAAATATCTGTAAAATAGACAGAGGGAAGCCACATCCCGCTGGTGAGAATTTGGCTGGAGTCGAGCTGCCAAGTCGGTACCTATCACATTACAGATTCTCCTTTGGAGCTTGTCGACAACACTGAGATGAACATCAGGGGCCCATATATGGCAGCAATATTCTATGCAAGGATGGATGTTTGATTTGTATGTATGGAAAATGGATTCATGCCGTAAAAAAACTTCCTGGCCCGACACAGTGACCCTACCTTGCTAGTAGTGGATTTAGTATTACAATAATATGCAAAACAAGCATAATGGAAGCAATCAAAATAATGTGCACAGACCGGAAGTTTCATGAACAAAATTGTAACAGAATACTTGTTATTTAACCGATAAACATCAGTGTTGTCAGTCAAGCACTGAGATCATTTTATCAGATTTGTAACATCTTAAGTTTGTAGATGAAAATAGGCCACTAATCCTAATGCGAATCTGCAGCTATCAATGAGAAGGCCACGTATTTTGTCTCAAAGACAGATCTAAATTCATAATTTTAAAACAATTCTCGTAAAAATTCGAGAATTTAATATATATTATAACAAGCAAAGGTTGTCACGAACGTTACAACCCTTAGCCAACATATAGAAGAATATAGTAGATAAAAAAAGGCAAGATTTAATATCTTCCATTCTATATTGCAGCTACAAAACCAAAAACAAAAGTGCATTAATAAAGAAACATTTTTGTCAGCAATGTGAAAAGTCTATTTATTATATAAAACAGAATTTCGTCCTTCAAAATAGATTTTATCATATTTTTTACCATAAGCGACAGATAAAATTAATGACGACCCTTGATCTCTTACTTTTATTCCGGGTTTAAATGGTAATCTAATAAGCATTTACAAACAAGTAAAACCGCTTTTAGTAAAACAATTTTAATTTTAATACTCAAGGTGTTACCAAAAATCTTTGCTAAGCAACGAGAACAGTCACCAAATTGTAATTCGGTTCTATGACGTCACATCCGAAATATTAACAGAACCATATATTTAAATGCAAATTAGCAGATTTAAACGTCATTTTATTAAGTGAGCCGAAAGCTTAGAACAAGCCGAATGAAAAGTTATCCAAATGTTGAAGAATTTTTGTCTTTATTTTCACCTGAAATTAAAACCAATGTTTAGAACGGCTCAGGATTAAACATAACAGACATTCATTGTCTCTTATATTTAACGGTATATATATATATATATATATATATATATATATATATATATATATATATATATATACATATATATATATATATAATCTCCGAACAGATGAAGAACTGACTTTAAGCAACAGAAATGTAGCTGAGGATACCATGGACCGAATAAGTAAACTACAACGAAGTTTAGAAGAAATGAAAACGGAAAGGACACTTATTAATTTGTGGCTATGTGGGCTGGTTAATATTTGCTTGATTCTGTCTTGTTTCAGACTTAACCGTTCTCCCTACAGCTTACAAGTTTTATGCAGATTTATCATCAGAAGGTTTTCATCAGAAGGTTGGTTGTCGGCAGGTTGGAATGTATAGAGTTGCGGAATAATAATATATACATTTTTCATGTTAAATAAAAATTTATTAATAGGAAAGAATAACATGAGTTGTAGAAGTTAATGTTCAATTAGAAACATTATTAAGAAGTTAAGAGTAGAGTTCGTACAAAATGTTTGTAGTAGTAATTGTTGAGAGAAAGAAGGAGAAAGAGAAAGAAGACAATGTCCGAGTCGCTTGAAGTTGAAAGTTACATTTTAGATGTTTGTCTCGCGGCTCCCAATGACAATATGAATATTGAGGCTAAACAGGACCTTTTATAGTACTCAGATTTTTGCACTTGCTCCCGAAGTCCTCAAGTCTTGCAAGTCGCTGCCTTTGGTCACAATCATTTTAACACCTACTTATGAAATCTGCTTTCGTCTTTTTCGTTAAGCACATGGTCAATCCTTTTTCTATTTGGGAAACCCAGGAATTCACACGTCATTGTAAATTTTTGTAAAAGTGAAGAAGAAGGTTGATTTTAATTAATTTCTTATCCGCTACAACTTAATATCATAAACAAAGACAGTTAAAATTTCTACGGCACGTAATGAGGAAAGAGAACTTATAAAACATGATACTCACAGGACAAATTGCAGGAAAATGGGACTGAGTAAAAAAGGCATAAACTACATGGGTGGCTCGAGTAAATGTATTGCAGAACAGGAAACATGATCGATAAAATGAGAAAATTTATTAAGAATTTCAAAACGGGAGATAGTGGATACCCATGATCACTAACGTCCTGTAGGCACACAGTACATAGATGATTGTCAAGCGTCTGTATTTTAAGTGAGCAAAGCAAAGGCACGAAATTTTTTCCGATGATCTCAAACTCATGACACCAGAAGTTTTTAATTGTCACCCAGAAGAAATATTCAGTTACATAAGATTAAAATAAATGCATAGAAACAGATATTAAAGTCATTTTTCGTGATGTTTTGAAAACGTTATTTTTGTTTGCTTTTTATTTAACTATGTCAAATGAATACAAATGACCGTAGCTGGAACGATAAATACAAACAAAATTAACGACTATAATTACCCTTTTAGTTTAAGGTTAAAGATACTTCCTAAAGTGGTGGGGGCGCTGCTAAAAGTGTACAATATTTGGCTTTGATCACATTTGGCATCGGCTGTCTCGGCTCTGTTACGTTTCGTAAGTGTTGTTGGAAAATGAGCGAGTCATTTGAGTTTTCCCTTCCTTTTCGCCCGACACACTTTCTTGTTTCCTATGATTCGTGTGTCTGCCCAGTGTTTCCTATTTTCCATTTGAACTGTTGACCTCTCTCCAACGTTGAGAATTTGCTGAATTTTGTCCCCACGCAAACAATTGTAGAATTTTGATGAACTTTGATTTCTTATTTTATTTCCTTTTACTTTTTTTTTTATTTTTTTATTTTTTTGGCACGTGGAAAGAACCACCAAGATGAAAGAAGGCAAACAGAAGAAATAAATATAATCATAAAACGTCTCTCTCCCTTGCTCTCTTCTTCTCTCCCTCCTTCCATCCATCTATCTATCTATCTATCTATCTATCTATCTATCTATCTATCTATCTATCTATCTTTTGCTGTTTTGTAAATTTTAAAGAAATATTTTTAGTATTTTGTGTGGATGTGCGTTGTGGTACAGTGGATATAGGCTCGGAACAAGAAACCGGGGAGCAGAGTTCGAATTCCAGTTGAATCCATTGTATTCACTTTCGTAAAGGTATTAATCCGTCTCTTCCTTCCAGCTATGGGTTAAATAGCAGGACAGATTGGGTTCTATAGCTTTGGTATGCAACCAGTCTACCACAGCAGTGGCAACCAACTGCGGGATAATCTTCTGCCCAGTCAGTCATGCCTCTTGCGAGACATTATCGCCCAAGCGTGTATCATGTATGACATTTAACTGACTGACTTATCTTTTTCTCGATATTATCGTCATAAATATTATACTGAGATACAATATATATATATATATGACTCGATAATACTCAAATAATTGAATACAAATATGATCATCCATAAAAAATAATGTTTAAACAAATAAATTACTTTTTTGTATAAATGTATTTTAGTCAATATATTCGATATTAGGTCATTATCAAATGGTAAAGCTTGTAAACATTGTTTTCAACATTTATGCACATGTATAAATATTTTATATACTTTTTATACGTATGAGTATTTCATATACTGATAGAAGACACATACACAAATACATACACGCACACACACATATATATGTGTGTATGTGTGTGTGCGTGTTTTGTCAGTGGTTAAAAAGTAACTCCCCTTTTTAAATTTTTTATAGAGTATTCATTAACTATAATTTTAACATAAATGGATATAAGAGAAAAGGGTTCAGCATAAGGTTTTATTTAAAATTCGATACGGGTACTAGTTTACTAGCAGTTTCTAGAACCGCCCAGAAATCGCGTCAGTTGATTTACAAAAACGCGTCTTGGATGGAAGACATAAATGTTTCGATTCGCTTTTCAAGTTTTTCCGAAGTGTTTGGTTTGGTATCGTAGACTTGCTCGTTTAACAACACCCCAAAGAAAAAAGTCACATGGTGTGAGGTCAAGACACCTGAATGGTTTCTCATATGAATCAAATTGACTCTTCCATCTCCCAGGGAAGTGAGTATACAGTCATTCCCAAACGACAAAAGCAAAATGTGGAGGGGCGCCATCTTGCATGAAAATGAAGTCTTCAAAATTTGTACAAGCAATAACAGTCGTCTAGATTTCATCTTTAAGCATGGTTAGGTATAATTCAACATTCATGGTTACGCAAAGAAGATATGAAGCTTCAAACGTGATTCTTTGGACTGGTTTTGCTTTTTTCAGAGATAGCAAGATCTTCGTCTGCCCAATAGTGGCAGCCTGTGATGGTTCAAAAAACCACCTATGTGAAATATCTCTTCATCACTCCAGAGGATATTTTTAAACAGATAAGACTAATCTTCATACGAATCGAACATATTCTCCCTCAACTCCATGTTAATGTCGTACTTCTCAGAGGAGATTGATTGGCAGTAGTGTGATTTCTGAGCATTTCATTTACGCTCTTTCTTGAGCACGGTTCGTATTGTGCGAAAAGGGAACCCACTTTTCATTGCTGCTTAATCGAATTGACTATTTTAGGCTACGTGAAAATATTTTTGACATGCTTGCACTGTATTCTGTCGCTGAAAACGGAAGTGCCTCCGCTTCTTTAAGTATCGGCTACAAACCTTGCAGCCATGAGTTTTGCATGGCAATTTCTTGATTTTCTTCGCATGAAATTAAGCATGTACTCAACTAATGGTCATCCACCATCTTTGCACTCAAACAACGGAATTCCAAATTTCATAACATGCCGGTAGCTGGGTACGCTTTTCCAGGGAATAATCAGTATAAAAGGAAAGAGACAGAGTAAATATTCATGCATTAAAATTCAATGACCAAATAATTGAGAGAAGATTACAATAAATTCATAATTTATAATTATTTTAAAATATGTAGTTACTGTTCCAACATATATATATATATATATTGCGAGGCATATATATTATTCCTATATCTATAAATGTTTATATAAAATTCGTATGACAAATCTGTGTATGTACCTACATGTGAGTGATTATCGATGTTAGATCTCTTTTTGTCTTCTGTCATCTCTTTTAACTATACATTCGATATATTCATATATATATATATATATATATACATTCATATATATATATATATATATATATATATATATATATATATATATATATATATATATTTGTTGCTCTGCAAAGTGAATACATATTCGTCTTGGCATCGATAGACAATTTTCAGCTGGCTACCAAATTATATTAAATGCGCGCTCTACTTCCGAATCTTCTAAATTTTCCTTAAATGCGACGCGATTCCGAGCCAAGAAAGTTTCGGCATCTCTTCTTTGGCGGATATGCTTTTTTGCTTTCTTCCCATCCAAGTTCTTTTGCTTCTTCGATTTCACTGACTTCCTGATTTAGCTTGCCATCAATTTCCATTTCCTTCATCTCAAATTTGACTTGCGTTTAGAAATAGCACCTGAAACTTTACGAACGTATGACTTCTTTTTTTCTTAAGTGTTAAGAATGAAATGTGACCACTAGTGTAAAGAGATTGAATAAATACATGACGGTTAATTATGATTCGTTAATATCTTGGATATCAGGATATCAATGCGAAAAATTATATCGTTATGCAGTGTTCGAAATCCGGTCAAGCTTTTTGCGTTTGTATTTAAGCAAATACTTCCACGAAAATTATGAATCCACTAGCTATAGGTTAAATACCTGTTTAGGGAGTAGATTACCTTTAATTTACTTGCGCATGAAGCTATCAAGTCAATCTTGTAATAGGCCTACTATAGAAACCACAGTAGTAACGCCATTGTGTTTTCTTAAACCGTCTTCTTGTATGTGCCCTGTTCTTTCAGGACGTGAGCGATCATGGCTCTCCACGTCTCCCTATCCCTTGTTGCTCTTAGTATGTTTGCTCCTGTTACACCCGCAACCCCCGTTCCGTCATCCACCTGATTATGTCCATCAAATACGTTATCCGCTGCTTTCCTTTGTCTCTTTTGCTCTCTATCTGGCCTGTTAGTATCAGATTCTCCAAGGCCTCCTTCCTCATTGCATGTCCAAGGAACTTTAGCTGTCTCATCCTGATTCTCAGTATAAATTTCCTTTTCGTTTCCATTCTTTTCAAAATATCATCATTGCTCACATGCTCGATCCATGATATTCACAGCATCCTTCTGTAGAACCACATTTCAGCTGCTTCAAGTTTTTCCTTAATCTTTGATGATATTGTCCAACATTCACTGCCACATTGAAGGACCGATATCACATAGCAATTCATACTCTCTTCTTTGTTTCTAGCGAGATTTTCCTGTTTCTGAATACTTTATTCAACTTCAGACACACTTCTTCGCCATGTCAATTTGCCTTCGGATCTCTGTGTCGCACTTTCCGTCGTCTGTTATAACATTTTCCAGGTATTTAAGTTTTTGTACCTGCTTGATTTTAGTATCCCCAACCTGTATTTGGCATATTGGGCTGCCATTTTTTCTGATGACCATGCATTCGGTTTTCTTGCAGTTTATTTGTAGTCCTTTCTTGTCTCTCTCTTCAGCTACCTTCTGTAGGAGGTCGTGTAGTTTCTTTTCTGTGTCTGCTATCAACACTGTATCATCTGCGTACCTTAGGTTGTTTAAATTGTTGCCTCCGATGACGAATCTAGGCATAACTTCTTGGGTCCTCAAAATATTCTCGCTGTACAAGTTGAACAAATCTGGCGAAAAAGACATCTTTGTCTGTTAACCCTACAGGTCATAAAAAAGGAATTCAGTTAAAGAAAATTATATCCCAAAAGTATTTTTATTAACATTTTGCCGCAAATATTGCGATAAACCCACTAAGAAACAAATACTTTTAACCATTATCGCGGATAGATTTTACGTCGAACAGAATGTATATAGTGTTATTTTATTTATAATTATTTTTAAAAAGGGGGTTACGTTTGAAACAGCCGATATATATATATATATATATATATATATATATATATATATATATATATATATATATAAGAATACGCATGTGACTGAGAATAAGTAGGATTGAGAAAAGGAAAAAAGATAAACAGTATCAAGAAGATAGAAGTTGAAGTTGCCTTTGAATTTTTGATGATTGTTGTTTCCCAGTGAAGGAATTATATTTGCTTAACTATTAACTACTTATAAATTCTCTGTTCCGGATTCAAAATTCTGAGGAATAAAATCTAAAGATAGATTAAACCTAAATCGGACATGCAACAGTGTGATTTTGTCAAAGCCACTGGAACAAAAAATGTTATATTTAGGAACAGAATGCTTTCAGAGAAAGCAATACAACTGCAAACGGTTTTATTTTGTTTCAGAAATTAACTAAAGCATTTGATAAGCCAAACAAATATTATTCTAGGAAAACTTAAATAAAAACATTTAAGGGATAATTGTTCCACTAATATATTTAGAATGCTTCCTTATAGGAAAAGGATTAATCTCCTATTTACCCATGAATTTATTCTGTTTTTTTTTTTAATTTTACTTTTAATATTTATAATCGAGGGTAATTTTTGCCGAGTTATAAACAACATTTCGACTTTTGACGATATATGACTCGTAGACACGAAGATTTGTATGACACGTCGACTCACAAAATTCCAGATAAGAGGAAGAATACTTTGCTGATAACTGTAGACATTTCGATATTATAGATGGCGAGGAATGAAATAAAATACTGGTTGAAGTCTTTGGTAAGCATTTATGGTTTCCCACTTTGCTGTTGGCTTGAGATATTGAAGCAAAAGAAGTAATGCAAAAATCTGTTCAGAGGATCAGCGATAATCAAAATATTTGCCTACTCGCAATTTGTGCACAAATACGCAAACAAAAGGTTTCTGGTTTATAAAGTGAAAGTATCATTCACAGTACAGAAAATAAAAATATGTTTTTCTTCGAAACTCGAAATTAAAACCTATTACCAAACGAGACATTCATTTTTAGGTCGGTGAGAAAATAGGCATTTAAAAAGATTTTAATACAGGGTGTCCATAAAATTCGTGAGCCCCTTAAAAGATTTATAACTTTATTTGCATTTGCGATAGAAATAATTTTTAAAAGGATTAGAAAGAAGTAAATCTATATTTTCAAGGTATTACTGAAATTTTATTTAAGTTTCCACATGTCCTCCATCATTAGCAATACAATACGATTTTGCAGTTCATATTTTTTCATTATCTAAAAATTGTTGCAAATTTTGTGGTAAAGAATTATTCAATAACTATTCTTAAAACTAGGTACATTAAGCTTTATAACATTTTTTCAAATTATATCTATCACAAATACAAATAAAGTTTTAAATTTTTAAAGTGCACACATACTTTATGGACACCCTGTATTTGGCAAGTTTTTAACAGATAACAGGAAATGCAACACCGAAATTTAAAAGCGTACTAACGGAGCGAAAGTGGTATTTCAAAAGCTAAGTAAAGTATTAAGAAACAGGAAAAAGTTCCCATTTGCTATGTTATATCAAAACCTCTTTTCCTCAGACAATTTTCTGTCAATGGAAAAGAAGATTTCAGGAAACAGAGAGGTCATTCTAAAGAATGATACTGTGAATAACACGAATGAAAATTATGAGCTAGTGAAAGAGCCTGTGGGATCCATCATCAGAATCAAACAGGTACGTAAATCTAATTTAATTTCATTCCGAAATTCGAATGTGTATTGTAACTCGCTTTCCCAAAATTAAGCAATTTATAAAAAACAGGAAAATATAGTTAGAAAACAAATTAATTTTGAACGGCTCGGTAACATAAATCCTCCTATATGGCAGTGAATGCTCGAAGATTTCATCACGGACGATGAGGAGACTTCAGACAATCTTCTTCTTTTATGTGCCCTGTCCCTTCAGGACGTAAGCGATCATGGCTCCCCACGTCCCCCTATCCCTTGTGGCTCTTAGTATGTTTGCTCCTGTTACACCCGCAACCCCCGTTCCGTCATCCACCTGATCAGACCCTGCCAATATGTTATATATGCCTTCCTCTGTCTCTTTTCCCTTCTATCTGGCCTGATAGTATCAGGTTCTCCAAGCTTTCCTTCCTCATTGCATGTCCCAGGAATTTCATTTGTCTCTTCCTGATGCTCAGTGTTAATTTCCTGTTCGTTTCCATTCTTTCCAACACCTCATCGTTGCTTGCATGCTCAGTCCACGGCATCCGCAGCATCCTTCTGTAGAACCAAATTTCTGCTGCTTCAAGTTTTGTCCTCATTTTCGATTATATTGTCCAGCATTCACTGCCGTATTGAAGAAGTGACATCACATAGCAATCCAACACTCTTTTCTTTGTTTCTATTGAAATTTTCCTGTGTGTTAGTACTATACTCAGTTTCTGGAACACGTCCTTTGCCATGCCAATTCACCTTCGGATCTCTGTGTCGCACGTTCCATCTCTTGTAAGAACACTTCCTAGCTATTTAAATTTTTGTACTTGCTTGATTCTGGTATCCCCCACCTGTATTTGGCATTTTGGGTTGCACCTTTTGCTGATGACCATGCATTCAGATTTTTTTAAAAATTTTATTTGTAGTCTTTTTTGTTACTCTCCACCGCTACCTTCTGTAGGATATCTTCTAGTTTTCTTTCAGTGTTTGCAATCAGCACTGTATCATCTGCATACCTTATATTGTTCCAGTTGTGCGCTCCAATAACAAATCCTGACGTATCATCTAGGGTCCACAAAATATTCTCGCTGTACAAGTTGTACAGATCCGGTGAAAAGACACATCCTTGTCTTACGCCTCTGACTATCTTTATAAATTGCTGAACTCGTTACCTGTCCGTATCCAGTAGAGATTCTTGATTTCTCTGATGTCTTTCCCAAAAACGTCGAAGCTGCTGAGCATTTCCATCAGTTCGTTTAGTCGTATTTTGTCGAATGCCTTCGCATAGTCAATGAAACATAGGTACAAGTCTTTCTTCATTTGTATTGCCCTTTCGGAGAGCATCCTAATCATAATATGGCGTTCCTTGCTCCAGTGTCATTGACGAACTCGCACTGTTCCTGTCCTATCTCTGGCCTGATTCTGCTTCTCGCTCTATTCATCAGGATTCTGACGATCAGTTTTATAATTTTATAATTATTGTAAAATAAAATAGTTCAGACATTTTTATAATGATTTGATAAGGAAAATAATCAAAAGAGTGAATATTTCATTTCATTTCATAGCACATTATTTTTATCTTGACACCATGATTTTAAATAGCCTCGTCAGATCGAGATTATCAAGTGGATGCCAAGCAAGGCGCTAAAAACGTTCAAAAATATCTGAGCACTTAGCTGTGTACAAATGATTTTTAAGATCAATAGTGAGAAAAGACTTCGAGCAAATACAAGTTGAGGGTTATGGCAAAGGTCAGAGTCCTTCGTACATTGTCGACCGGCGCTACGGATTCCCAAAGAACTGTATAAAATAAGTTAAACCACATCACTTGAGATATACCAACAGCAACAGCAACAACAACTTAGATGTCTAACACGTGTAACTCAAAGAGGAAGTAATGACTTAATAAAATTGTTGACATTTTAAGCTTCTCCTTCTTTTATGTACCTTGTCCTTTCAGGACGTAGTCGATCATGGCTTTCCACGTCTCCCTCTCTCTGGTGGCTCTTAGCACGCTTTCTCTGGTAACTTCTCGCAAAACTCGTTCTGTTATCCCCCTGCTCAAGCCCGTCAAATATGTTATCCGCTGCTCTCTTCTCTCTCTTTTTCCCTCTGTTTAACCTGCTTCAAATTTTTCCATCAACTTTGATGTTATTGTCCAGCATTCACTGCCATATTAAGGAACTGACATCACATTGCATTCTAGCACTCTCTTCCTTGTTTCTAGTGGAGGTTTCCTGTGTCTTAATACTTTACTCAACTTCTGAAACCCGTCCTTCGCCATGCCAATTCGTCTTCGAATCTCTGTGTCGCACTTTCCGTCTTCTGTTAGAACACTTCCCAGGTATTTAAATTTCTGAACCTGCTTGAATTTAGTATCCACCGCCTGTATTTAGCATTTTCGGTTGCTCTTTTTGCTGATGACTTTGCATTCGGGTTTCTTGGAGTTTATTTGTAGTCCTTTCTTGTCACTCTCTACAGCTACCTTCTATAGGAGGTCTTGTAGTTTTTCTTTCGGTGCCTGCAATCAGCACTGTATGATCTGTGTACCTTATGTTGTTCAAATTGTGGCCTCCGATGACAAATCCTGACATAATATCTAGGGGTCCTCAGAATTGTCTCACTGTACAAGTTCAATAGATCCGGTGAAAAGACACATACTTACTTGGAAAAATATAGAAAGATATAAGACATCGGTTTCTTTGAATATGTATTTTCTGCTGCAATTAGTTCCTACACACAATGTATTCTGAATATTTCAAAACGTTTTGGGGTGTATATAAATAAATTTCAGTTATACATAATGCCTAAATAGCATCTGTATATGCTTCAGTAACTTTTCAAATTTTTTTCTTTAAAATTTAAAATTATATTTAAAAATACATATTAAACATAATTTCTTTTATACAGAATTTCTTTTCAAATATCGTTCACACTAAGAGTACAGATGATTTATCGTTTGCTTGAAATTTCCGTTAAGAATGTATATTTTTTCATAGTATATGTGATTTCCATTTAGTATACAGATAATATTATCTATTTGAGAGAAATTTATATTTGCTATATAAATATTTTTTCTGTGATTACTTCATTATTTTCTGAAGAAATATAACATCTTTAAGTGTACTTAATATTTAATGTACAGTTAATTCTTCTCCGTGAGTTCATAATATTTATTGTACAAATATTTTTCTCTGTGAGTTTTTCATGTTTGCTGTAGAAATAGTACCTCGTTTAGCTTACATCATATTTACTATACAAACATTTTCTCGTTCAGGTAACTTCATATTTACTAGACGGAGACATACATATTGGTGGGCGGTGGATTCGAGTGAAGTCACCCTAGTTACAGGGAGGTGTTCACTAACGTAGACCCCCAGCCTATGAACAGTGGAATCCTTCCTTAAGAGGGAAAGATAACTAGAGATCTTACCCTCTCCTCTGATCTCAAGTAGAACCATTACATTGAGTCAATATCGAAATCTACTGCTAGGAAGGTTGGGACACTGTGTCGGGCCAGGAAGATTTTTTCCCATCTGAAATCATCCTGCATATATACAAATCAACCATTCGTCCGTGCATGAAGTACTGCTGCTATATATGGTCAGGGGCCTCCGCTCTTCATCCCGTGTTCTCCAAAGGAGAATCAGTAATGTGATAGGTACCGACTTGGCGGCTCGACTACAGCCACTTTCCCACCGACGAGATGTGGCTTCCCTTTGTCTGTTCCATAAATATTTCCATAGCTTCTGTTCCAAAGAGCTTGAGTCACTGGTGGCTCCGCAACAGGTATTTACTCGTGCAACCAGACTGGCAACTGGGTCTCACTCATTCACAGTTAGATCAACCAAATCTACCTCTGCAGCTTCTTTTCCCGCACTTCTCGCCTGTGGAACTCGCTCCCTTATTCTTGCTTTCTTGTTGGCTACAACCTCCAGGAATTTAAATGCAATGTCAATACTCATCCCATAATCCCTTGACTCTTGTTCTTTCTTCACCACCCTGTATACCCTTTCCTTTCTCTCCACCTTTGTAACTGTCATCACACCTGTATTCCCATCCTTCTCTTGCTCCTTTTTAACTGGTTCGTCTTTCTCTTCACTCTCTGCTATTTAATCTTTTTACTCTTATGTAGTCCTGCACATCAGTGGCGTTACTGCCTTGCTCAGGGTTATATATATATGTCCAGTCCGTAAACGGTGAAGATTATCCAACAAGATTAACTTAATATAGTATGTGTTGGGTTTTCCTTTATATATATATATATATATATATATATATATATATATATATATATATACATAAGGCCTAAAGTATACATATATATATATATATATATATATATATATATACACACAAAACTGGCCATAATTATTAGGCCACCCCAGTGTTTAAAAAAGTGATGTATTTCATACTATTTTTTAGTATTTATTGTCAAGTGATCAATTCTCATCTCTTAACTATTGACCCTACTTCTTTCCACACTGTCCTGTAGATCCTTTCCTTTCTCACACCTTCGCAACCGTCATCACACCTGTATTCCCATCCTTCTCTTGCTCCTTTCTAACTGGTTCGTCCTTCTCCTCATTCTCCTCTAATCCTTTTAATCTTATGTAGCCCCATGCACATCAGTGGCGTTCCCGCCTTGCTCGGGGTGATTTGATTAAAAAAAAGACAAACATTTTCTCGATTAGATTACTTCATATTTACTCTACAGATATGTCCTCCCAATATATACTTTATATTTACTTTATTGTTATTTCCTCTCTTGTGATTTTTAAGCACAGCTTAGATGTGGCACAAGGCCTAAAGTATGGGGCACGAATTCAATTCTCAATTGTAATGATTCTAGCGGGACAATCTTGTTAACCGTTACACCACGGATAGGTGCCTAAAGGTAAAAAAGTTAAAGTTAAATTTATATTTACTGTACAGATATTTTCGCTCTCTGAGCAATTCATATTTTCTCTACAAATATTTTTCTCTATGTTCATTTTCCATTAATTTTACATAGATTTTTCTTTTATCAGTCGGTCAGTTAATGCCATACGTGATACATACTTGGGCGATCATGTCTTGAAAGTTACATGACTGACTGAGCAGAAGGATTCCCCGCAGTAGGTTACCATTACTTTCTGCAATAGACTGGTTGCCAATAGAACCCAATCCGTCCTGTTATTTAACCCATAACTGGAGGGAAGAGACTAATTAATACCATACCTAAGGTTGTTTGCGCGTAAGTGAGTGCAAGGAATTCAACTAGAATTCGACCTCAGCTCCCGATTTCTTCTTCTGAGCCGATATCCACTGCACCATAACGCACATCCCAAGTTGATATTTAATGTGCAGATATTTACTGTTTTTAATCCGGATTTACTCTTTCGTTCTCCATGAGAGGCAACACTTAGATTCAAAATACTCTCCCTATCCAGATGATACATATTTTTTTCATTTTACTTGTTCATCTTTTTCTTCTTCTTCTATATGTTTGGTACTTTAAAGCCGTTGGTGTTCATGGATCTCCACAACTCCCTATCATTCTTAGCTCGATAGATAAATTATTCGTTGCTTCTCTCTCTCTCTCTCTCGCCTTCAATCTCTCCTTCATCTATGTCTTCCTGATGTTAAGTATAAATATCCTTTTTTTCCATTTTCTCTTAAACTACGTCGTTGTACACCTGTTCGATCCATAATATTCTTTCCATCTTTCTGTGTGATCACTTTCTTTTGCTTCAAGTTTCTTCTCCATCTGTGAGAAGATTGTCTAGCGTTCACAGCAATATGAAAGAAATTATATTATATAACACTTCAGTACTCTTTTCATTGTTTCTAACGAAATTTTCCTGTATCTTAATACTTTGCTTAGTTTTTGTAAAGAATATTTTACTATACCAATGCACTTTCGGATTTCAGCGTCGCAAATTCTATCCTCCGTTATAACGTTTCCCAGATATGGAACTGTTGTAAGTGTTTATTCTAGCATCTCTAATTTGTAGTTTGCATGTTGGTCGCATCTTTTTGCTAACAGCCATACATGCTGCCTCTTTTCAATTGTCTTTTAGAGAATGACATATAGATGGCACCACTAATAAAAAATCCATATGATTTTTATAAAGTACAACTATTCAAATGGCACGTGACAAAATTTGGGCCCAATTGGATTATTAGTTTACAAATTACAGTTATTTAAGCGAAGCTACTGTTGCAAATTTTCAAATTATCCGGATTCTGCTCCGTCAAAAACAACGGTTAAGTGGTGGTATGCTGACTTTAAACGCGGTCACATAGATACAAATGATGCTGAACGCTCAGGTTGCCCAAAATCGGCAATTGTCCCGGAAAACACCAAAAACATCTAAAAAACACGTTTTAGCTGATCACAAATTGAAGTTGCGTGAGATTGCAAAGGAGTTGAGCATAACAGATGGTTTTCACCATTTTGCATGAATATTTGTCATTGAGAAAGCTATGTTTAAAGTGAGTGCCGCGTTTGCTTATAGTCGATCAAAAACAACAACGTGTCGACGATTCAGAGCGTTGTTCGCAACTTTTTCAGTGCAACAAGGAGTTTTTGCATAAATATGTAACAATGGCTGAAACATGGATCCACCTATTAAATCCAGAGTCAAATTGTTAATCAGCTGAGTAGACAGCAAAAGGTGAAAGCCGTTCAAAGCGACCAAAGATGCAAAAATCAGCAGGCAAGATTTTTGGATGTGCAAGGTATTTTGTTCATCCATTACCTTGAGAAAAAGAAGAACCATCAATAGCGAATGTTACATAGCATTATGGGTGCGTTTAAACAAAGATATTGCCAAAAAACGGCCACAAATGAAGAAGAAAAATAGTGACCTTTCACTAAGGTAACGCGCTGTGCCGCAAGTCGATCGCAACAATGGCAAAACTACATGAATTACACTTCGAACAGCTTCCATATTCACCCTATTCTCCAGATTCGGCCTCCAGGGACTATGACTTCAAAAGAAATCTGGTTCAAATAAAGAAGTGATATCGAAAACTGAGGCAAATCATTCAACAAAAAAGGCATCGAATTATTCTACAAAAAGGGAATTAAATTGTTAGAGAAGCGTTGAAATTAGTGTATCACACCTAAGAAGAAGTTGATGAATAAAGTCGAATTTTCCCTAAGAGTTTTTGTTTTATTAATTAGGCCCCGGATTTAATGAGTGATGTGTTACGAGTTCTTGTAATTTCTTCATTGTGTCTGCTATCAACATTGTCATCTGCATATCTCCTCTGTTAAGGTTGTGATCGCCAATAATGATTATAGGATGCGCTTCAATATAGTTTTAAATCACCTCACTGTCTAGGTTGAAAACGTCCAGTGAGATATATTTTTCTATTTCTATATATTCACTGAATACATTTTCTATCCGTATTCAGGTGTTTTCTTTCTTTTTGCTAGTATAATTTCTGGCTTATTCCAATACGTGTGGGTCCGTGCCGTCCAACAAGACAGGAAAATATTTATATCAATATGCCGACTAAAATGACGATAACATATAGTACTATTAAGCATTACACATTAAGACATAGAAAAAATAAAATAAAATCATGCAACAACCCAGCGTGGCAAGAAAGAAAGTTATATATATATAGTCATCAGCAGACAGATCTGTTACGCTGTGTCACAGCTCATCGGTTCGACATCCAATTGCTTTTACCCAGGATTGAAACCCGACCGAATTGGCGTCAGTCGGCGATTCTACCTCTGAGTTATAGGCACTCGGTAGGAGGTAGGCTTTTAGCGTGTGATGTATCATACGCCAGTATATATATATATATATATATATATATATATATATAAAGGTCTTTATTATAATAGAGAGGATATATAAAATTCCTCTACAATAGCCAAATCATATTATTATTATCATTATTTTAAACCAACTTTTTTCGAAAAAGTTTTTTTTCAATTTTAAACAGATATATAATATATCGTTTCTGTTCTTTCCTTCTGTTTCCTTTTCTGTTTTCAATATTCCGTTCCTTTCAACTATTCAACTATTCTTTTCACTATTCCGTTCCTTTCAACTATTCAACTATTCTTTTCACTATTCCGTTCCTTTCAACTATTCAACTATTCTTTTCACTATTCCGTTCCTTTCAACTATTCAACTATTCTTTTCACTATTCCGTTCCTTTCAACTATTCAACTATTCTTTTCACTATTCCGTTCCTTTCAACTATTCAACTATTCTTTTCACTATTCCGTTCCTTTCAACTATTCAACTATTCTTTTCACTATTCCGTTCCTTTCAACTATTCAACTATTCTTTTCACTATTCCGTTCCTTTCAACTATTCAACTATTCTTTTCACTATTCCGTTCCTTTCAACTATTCAACTATTCTTTTCACTATTCCGTTCCTTTCAACTATTCAACTATTCTTTTCACTATTCCGTTCCTTTCAACTATTCAACTATTCTTTTCACTATTCCGTTCCTTTCAACTATTCAACTATTCTTTTCACTATTCCGTTCCTTTCAACTATTCAACTATTCTTTTCACTATTCCGTTCCTTTCAACTATTCAACTATTCTTTTCACTATTCCGTTCCTTTCAACTATTCAACTATTCTTTTCACTATTCCGTTCCTTTCAACTATTCAACTATTCTTTTCACTATTCCGTTCCTTTCAACTATTCAACTATTCTTTTCACTATTCCGTTCCTTTCAACTATTCAACTATTCTTTTCACTATTCCGTTCCTTTCAACTATTCAACTATTCTTTTCACTATTCCGTTCCTTTCAACTATTCAACTATTCTTTTCACTATTCCGTTCCTTTCAACTATTCAACTATTCTTTTCACTATTCCGTTCCTTTCAACTATTCAACTATTCTTTTCACTATTCCGTTCCTTTCAACTATTCAACTATTCTTTTCACTATTCCGTTCCTTTCAACAATTCAACTATTCTTTTCACTATTCCGTTCCTTTCAACTATTCAACTATTCTTTTCACTATTCCGTTCCTTTCAACTATTCAACTATTCTTTTCACTATTCCGTTCCTTTCAACTATTCAACTATTCTTTTCACTATTCCGTTCCTTTCAACTATTCAACTATTCTTTTCACTATTCCGTTCCTTTCAACTATTCAACTATTCTTTTCACTATTCCGTTCCTTTCAACTATTCAACTATTCTTTTCACTATTCCGTTCCTTTCAACTATTCAACTATTCTTTTCACTATTCCGTTCCTTTCAACTATTCAACTATTCTTTTCACTATTCCGTTCCTTTCAACTATTCAACTATTCTTTTCACTATTCCGTTCCTTTCAACTATTCAACTATTCTTTTCACTATTCCGTTCCTTTCAACTATTCGACTATTCTTTTCAATATTCCGTTCCTTTCAACTATTCGACTATTCTTTTCACTATTCCGTTCCTTTCAACTATTCAACTATTCTTTTCACTATTCCGTTCCTTTCAACCTCTGAAATCCTGTCACGTCGGTTACTGATTATTTTTAATGTCTAATTTTTTCGTTAACTTTTCCCCGTCTACCCCATTTGTCTTTTCTTTTTTCTTTTCCTCCAACACTTTTTTACTTTTCCACACCATTTTTATTCCTGTGACACGATTAAATTTTGACACTTTATTCTTTAATACAGACGTAATCAAAAAGTTTTCTTTTAATATCTATTGATGATTCCCTGTCTCTGTACCCTTTTTATGTCTGGACGACATATTTTTAATAACTTTTTTTTTCTTAATCCCCCCCCATTTTTTAACTTCCTGTGTATGGACATGTTTTTGGACTCCTTGCGGTATATGAATTGTTGTAACATATTTTAATTAATAAATTTTTGTGTTGGATCGTTGCTGATGAAGCGAGAGTTTTCTCGCTGAAATAGGTATTTAACGAAATGTAATTTTTGAAATTTGTTGATATATATATATATATATATATATATATATATATATATATATTCTTCACAAATCGACGAGATAATTATTGTCAGAATAAAACAATAAGACACTGTTAAAGAGTAAACACGCGACAATTGCTTTCATAACTGGCAGTCAATTTTAATAACTAGTAGTAAAGAAAATGAAATGAGTCGATGCTGTTCTCTCTGACCAAGAGCGTGACCAAAGAGAAATTATATATATATATATATATATATATATATATATATATATAATTTCTCGTCATAATTTCTTGTAACTTTAAAAATTGCGCGTTCAGAAATCCCCCATCCCGTGAGCGTTAAAAATAACCACAGTTACTTGAGCATTCTTTAAAAAGGTGGTAAAATCAGCTATTCCAAATCGCCTGAAGACACCACAAGGTAGAAAATTAGGTCGCGTTTACAAATGAAGAATATTCAAAAGTTCTACAATATAATAGTATTGGACACTTCTTAACACAAATGTGCACTGGTCTAATTTTGCCATGCATAAAAATAAGTAATTAGACAATTAATATGCTCTTGTCTTGCAATTGAACACTTTTATCACGAGTGTATTTTAACAGTAAACGATACAGATATCGCACGAAAAAACAAAAAACAAACAGTGTGTTTTAACGGAAAAGATACACATTTTACTGAAGACAAAGAAAAAAAAAACAGAAAAAACAACAATGCATGAATTAAAATTATTACACTCACTAAAAACATATACCGATACATAACAGGAAAGAATACATGCTGCATATATTACAAAAAATTAAACAGTTCCTTACAAGCTCAAGATGGAAAGCATTATTCTTCCGAAAAATATGCAGGAGGGAAAAAAGATAAAGACGTGAGTAATTTCAATTTCAATTTTAAAACAACGAGGTATCCCCCTTTAATCAAAGAATTAATTAAATTCGAAAAAGACATGATTTCCATATTAGACCTTATAAAACTTTAAAAATCAACAAAAATTTCCAAACATTATTAAACATTGAAGCCCTGGAAGAATTTGGTATAGAGAAAATTACAGAAATGAGAAATGAAATTTATAACAGTGGTGCCATACCAGATGACCTCAGAAACTAGATCTTCATAACACTGACTAAGAAGCCAGGAGCAAACGAGTGCGAACTCCACAGAACCATTAGTTTAATGAGCTATGTAACAAAACTGATCGTCCGAATCCTGATGAATAGAGCGAGAAACAGAATCAGTTCAGAGATAGGACAAGAACAGTGCGGTTTTATCAAATACACTGAAACAAGGAACGCCATATTTATGATTAGGATGCTCTCTGAAAGAGCAATACAAATAAAGGACTTATATCCGTGCTTTATTGTTTATGCGAAGGTGTTTGACAAAATACACCACAAAGAATTCATAGAGATGCTACGCAGCCTTGACATATTTGGGAATAATTTAAGAGTAAGCAATAAAATTTACTGGAAGGAAACCGCTTGTATACGGACAGGTAACGAACTCAGCAGATATACAAAGATAGAAAGGGGCATAAGACAAGGATGTGTCTTTTCAACCGATCTGTTCAACTTGTATAGCAAGAATATTTTAAGAATCCTAAAAGTTATGCCTGTACTCATCATTGGAGGCCACAATTTAAACAACCTGAGGTATGCATATGATACAGTGCTGATTGCAGGCACGAAAGGGAACTACAAGACTTCCTACAGAAGGTAGCTGAAGAGTGTGACAAGAAAGGACTACAAATAAACTGCAAGAAAACCGAATGCATGGTCATCAGTAAAAATGGCAGCCCAATATGCCAAATACAGGTCGGGGATACTAGAACCAAGCAGGTACAAAAACTTAAATACCTGGGAAGTGTTATAACAGAAGATAGAAAGTGCGACACAGAGATCCAAAGGCGAATTGGCATTGCGAAGGAAGCATTCCAGAAGTTGAATAGAGTATTAAGAATCAGGATAATTTCGCTAGAAACAAAGAGGAGAGTACTGGCTTGCTATGTGATGTCGGTTCTTCAATATGGTAGTGAATGTTGGACAATATCATCAAAGATGAAGGAAAAACTTGAAGCAACTGAAATATGGTTCGACAGAAGGATGCTCCGAATATCATGTATCGAGCATAATGATGACGTTTTGGAAATGATAGAAACGAAAAGGAAATTAATACTGAGCAAGAGACAGCTGAAGTTACTGGAACATGCAATGAGGAACCTGATACTAACGGGCCAGATAGAGGTAAAAGAGACAGAGGAAAGCGGCGGATAACATATTTGAAGGACCTATTCAGGTAGATGATGAAACGAGGGTTGCATGGTGTAACAGGAGAAGGCGTGCTAAGAGCTACCAGGGACAGAGAGATGTGGAAAACCATGATCGCCTACGTCCTGAAAGGACGGCATATAGAAGAAGAAAAAGTAAAATAATAAAAAAAACTGAAAATTACCTTATTAAATGAGACAAATTCAACAACATCTATCAAATAAATCGAAGGGAAAACAGAAAAAAAAGAAGAAATCACAAAATCTTGTAAAATAATCTCGGATTCCTATATTGAAAACATTAACAACGAAGCTAAAATTATTACAGATAATTACTACAGATGTATCTTTCAACTGATAGATAGACACATTCCAAAAAGCTAAGAACTAAACAAAATCTTCAATAGAAACACAATCAAGATAAGTTATAGTTGTACTAGTAATTTAGAAAGTTTCGTAAAAAAACTCCAGTAATCTAGATAGCATTGTACAAAACAAGATCACTAATAAAGAATGTAACTGCATGGAAAAAAATAAATACCCACTTTAAGGACTTTGTAACACAAAAGAAGTCTTTTACAAGGCAAAAGTAAAGGGCTTAAATTGTCAAAATAAAATATATTTGGGATGAACAAAGGCACCTTTCAGACGAGGTGGTTCAATCACAAGTCTACATTCAAAATAGAAAACTTTAATAACTGTACAAAATTAGCTAGTCACGTGTGGAAATTAAAATCAAAATATGAAAAAGATCCAGACATAACGTGGAGTATAGTGAAAATGGCCATGCCTTACAATAGTGGCAAAATATGTAGACTGTGCCAGGAAGAAAATTTAGCGATTATGCTATTCTCAAGCAAAAATGTACTATTGAATGAAAGAACAGAAGTTATGACTAAGTGTAACCATACTAAAAAATATCTATTAGGTCCATACAGCCATGGATGAAAACATTTTAATTTCTTGTAATTTTAAAAATTGTGCGTTCAAAAATTCCCCGTCAGTGAGCATTAAAAAATAACACAGTTACGTGAGCATTCTTAAAAAAAAGGTAAACATTAAAACAAGTTATTGCAAATTGGCTGAAGACACCACTCATGGTAAAAACCTAGGTCGCGTAATAACTCATTTACAAATGGAGAATTTTCAAAAGTTCTACAATATAACAGTATTGAACACTTTTTAATACAAATGTGCACTAGTCAAATTTTATTATGACCAAAAGCTAAGTAATTAAACACTATATATATATATATATATATATATATATATAGTCATCCGCAGATCTGTTTCTCTGTATCACAGCTCATCAGTACGGTTAGACTCCAATTGTTTTTAACCCAGGATTGAAACCCGACCGAATTGCCGTCAGTCGACGATTATATATTCTTCTTCTTCTATGTGCCCTGTCCCTTCAGGACGTAGGCGATCATGGATCTCCACGTCTCCCTATCCCTTGTGGCTCTTAGTATGTTTGCTCCTGTTGCTCCTGGCAACCCCCGTTCTGTCATCCGCCTGATCAGACTCTGCAGATATGTTATCCGCTGCCTTCCTCTGTCTCTCCTTCCTTCTATCTGACCAGTCAGTATCAGGTTCTCCAGGCTCTCCTTCCTCATTGCATGTCCCAGGAACTTCAGTTGTCTCTTCCTGATGCTCAGCATCAATTTCCTTTTGTTGCCATTCTTTCTAACACTTCGTCGTTGCTTGTATGCTCAGTCCACGATATCCGTAGCATCCTTCTGTAAAACCACATTTCGGCCGCTTCTAGTTTTTTCCTCATTTTCGATGATATTGTCCAGCATTCACAGCCGTACTGAAGAACTGACATCACGTAGCAGTCTAGCACTCTTTTCTTCGTTTCTATTGAGATCTTCCTGTGTGTTAGTATTTTGCTCATCTTCTGGAACGCGTCCTTTGCCATGCCAATTCGCCTTCGGATCTCCGTGTCGCACGTTCCATCTCCTGTTAGAACACTTCCTAGGTACTTAAATTCTTGGACTTGTTTGATTCTGTTATCCCCCACCTGTATTTGGCATTTTGGGTTGTATCTTTTGCTGATGACCATGCACTACGTTTTCTTACGGTTTATTTGTAGTCCCTTCTTGTCACTCTCCACTGCTACTTTCTGTATGAGATCTTGCAGTTTCCTTTCCGTGTCCGCAATCAGTACTGTATCGTCCGCGTATCTTATGTTGTTCAGGTTGTGGCCTCCAATAATAAATCCTGGTGTGTCATCTAGGGTCCTCAAAATATTCTCGCTGTATAGGTTGAACAAATCTGGTGAAAAGATACATCCTTGTCTTACGCCTTTTTCTATCTTTGTGTATCTACTGAGGTCGTTACCTGTCCGTATGCAGGCCGTTTGCTGCCAGTAGAGATTCTTGATTATTCTTATATCTTTGCCGAAAATGTCGAGGTTGCCTATCATTTCCATCAGTTCTTTGTGTCGTATTTTGTCGAATGCTTTCGCGTAATCAATGAAGCATAGGTACAAGTCTTTCTTCATTTGTAATGCCCTTTCAGAGAGCATCCTAATCATGAATATGGCGTTCCTTGTTCCAGTGTCTTTGACGAACCCGCACTATTCCTGCCCTATCTCTGGCCTGATTCTGCTTCTCGCTCTATTCATCAGGATTCTGACAATCAGTTTTGTAATGTGACTCATTAAGCTGATAGTTCTGTGTAGTTCACACTCATTTGCACCTGGTTTCTTCGGCAGTGCTATAAATATCGACTTGCATAGGTCGTCTGGTATTATTCCGCTGCTATAAATTTCGTTTATTATGTCGGTAATCTTTTCTATGCCATATTCTTCTAAGGCTGTCAGCAGCTCTATCACTATGCCATCTGGGCCAGGTGCTTTATTTCTGTTCATTTTGGCAATTGCAACTTCCATTTCGGATTTTAGTATTTCCGGTCCATCCATCTCCTTGTGTATTCTCGGTTGTTCTCTCTTGTCGCCAAAGAGATCCTTTATGTATTCTTCCCATCGCTGGAGTATTTCCTCTTTCTCTACTATGATTGTCCCTTCCTTGGATTTTATGCATCCTGTTGAGGAACAGGTTTTTTGTCCTGTCAGTTCTCTTATCTCTTTATCTCACTTTGGATGTAGTTCACATTTTCTTTACAATGCATTCAGGACACATACATATATACGTCTTAGATGATTTTAAACTACAGCTTATCTATAGTGAGCAGTTATAAGAACAGTTTGAAATTCTTCATGTGTAACATTTCTAACATTTAATTTTCTCAAAATAATTTAATAAACATAACAGAAATCGTAAATCTGCGGCAGATTGACTTAGTGAAAAACATAGAGACTGCCAAGACAGCATTGTAATTATGAGGGTATTTTTATCTATAAATAAAACACCAAAATAGAAGCGTTTTGGTTTCATGCATTACAGCCACTTCCTTTGCCAAGACCCAGGCTAGACAGTGATATTTCTTTTACTACTACTAACTATATGTATCTTATCTCTTGAGCATGTTGACGATTATAACTCTCCACAATTCCCTTTCCTGTGCAACTTTTCTTTTGCTTTGTTTTTTAGCGTTTCAGCCCAAGCAAGGCGGTACTGCCACTGGTGCTCATGGGGCTACATAAGAGAAGAGTGCAAGTTTAAGCAGGGATAGAGCGAAGAGAGAAACGAACCAGTTACTGTGTGTGTCGGAGAAATGGCAATAGAAAGATGTGAATACAAATGTGAAGACATTCGCGAGGGTAAAGTGAGAAAGGAAAATGACAAGATACACAGGTTGATGGGGAAAGGACTACAGAAGGACTGGGGTCAAGTGGACAGTAGATGGGAATTGATATTGCATTTAAATTCTTGAACATTGTAGCTGTCAAGGAAGCAAGTATATGGAAAGAAGTTCCACAGGCGATATGTGCGAGAAAGGAAGCTGTTGGAGTAAAGGTGGCGGCTGCATTTAGTTGATTTAACTGTAAAAGGGTGGGACCTTTTTGTCACTCTTGGTGCTTGAGTAGATTCTTGTGGAGGGAGACATCAGTGCGCTTAGCTCGTTTGAGCAGAAGCCATGAATATATTTGTAGAAGAGACAGAGGGAAGCCACATTCCGCCGGTGAGACAGTGACTGGAGTCGAGGTGCCAGGTCGGGACCGATCACGTTACAGATCCTCCTTTGGAGCCTGACGAGAACCCTGAGACTCTTGCTTTTTGCCATCCTTTCCAATCTCTGCGATGCCATCCATTTACTTAATCCCGTCAAGTAGGTTGTGTTTTACTTTCCTCTGTCCCTCTTAAAACTGTCCTATGAGTATCAAGTTTTCTGAGCCCTCTTTCCTCATTATGTGGCCTGAAAACCATGTCTCTTGCTTATGAGAAGTGTAAGAGTCCCTTTTGTTTCCATTTTCACTAAAACTTAGTCGTTGCTCCAAACGTTCGGCACATTTATTCTCAGTATCCTTCTGTAGAACTACATTTTTGTTGTTTCAAGTCCCTTCTTCACTGCTATATAGGAGGACTATTACTAAATAATATTTCAGTATTCTTTTCTTTATTTCATTTTTTCCTCATTATCTTGATCCTGGGTATGATGGTATACTGCATCGAGCATCAAGGTCTCTGATTAAAAGGTTGTGAGAAGCATGAAACCACCTTTTAATTGCTGTTGTTCCCAGGTTCATCTTGACCTGGAGTGGTAGCACCTGCTAGGGTCCCAGCTATGGGCAAATAGTTAACACCCAAACTAGGGTCGAAACACTTTGAATGTATAAAAATAGACTTTTATAGAAAATATGTATTTTTGAAGGAAAAAATAGTAACAACAACACATTTTTGAAAGAAAAAAATATTACCAAACGTCATTTAGAAGGAAAAAAAATGATTGCCATAATACATTTTTGAGGGGAAAAATATTATCAGCAATACATGTTTTGAATACAAAAGTGGAAGAAATCTTCAGTTTTCTAAAAGAAAATTTAAAAAAAGAATGTTAATCAAAATCTAAATCTACCTTCTCACTAGAACCGAACATTTAAAAAATACCTTAAAACTCTACCTTTTTGGAATTAAATAACCCACAGAGTTTGATATGCCGTTAAACAAAACTCACTACCTCCCTCCTCTTTGTTTTGCTACGAAATGCACCAGTGTGAAAATGAGTTTTATCCTTGTTCGGTGGAGATTTCTTTTCCCCAAACGGTCACTTACTCGATATTAACTTACATGCGCATGCGTCTCGCATACATCCACTCTCGTTCATATTTCCTAGTACCGATGCCTTAAACGAATTCCTTTTTGGTAATCTCTCTACAGATAAGTACATTATTCTCTCATTGTATTCTTATTTTTTGTATGAAGAATATATGTAAATCCCTCTGCCTACTGAAACGTATTTCTTTCGAATATGCTGAATTCAATTTTTTTTATTTTATTCAGCACCTTCTTTAAGGTAATCAACATTTAATTGAAAAAGACTTTTTTGTTTAATTTTTGAAATATTTTTGTTAATAATCGCAAACATGATGTACCGGACTCTAATTTGTTTTCAATCGCTATCACCACATGTACGGCAGTAAAGTCACTCAGAGGTTACAAGATGTGGAAGGATTATGAACATAAACATTAATAATGAGCGAGAAGAAGAAAGAATAATTAGAACAGTAGATAACAATGGAGAATGTGTGTGCAGTGGATATCGACTCGGGACGAGAAATCGGGGCGCTGAGTTCGAATTCCAGTTGAATTCCTTGCATTCACTTACGCACAAATACCCTTAGGAAAGGTTCTAATCCGTCTCTTCCTTCCAATTATGGGTTAAATAATAGGACAGATTGGGTTCTATAGCATTGGCTGGCAACCAGTCTAACGTAGAAAGCAATGGCAATCTTCTGCGGAATAATCTTCTGCCCAGTCCGTCATGTCTCTTTCGAGATATGATCGCCTAAAGCGTCTATCACGTGTGGCACTTAACTAACTGAATGGACATTGCATTTAAATATTTGCAGATTAAAATTGGCTGGAAAGCATAGTGTCGGAATGGTTTCACAAGCGAGAAGTGAAAGGAAAGAAACGGGTAGTATAAAATTTATGGTCACATTAACCAGCTCAACTGTAAATTGATGATATCTCGATACAAGTTTAGTCAGTTAAGTGCCGTACGTGATACACGATTTGGGCGATCATGTCTCGAAAGAAACATGACTGACTAGGCCGAAGATTATCCTACAGTAGGTTGCCATTGCTTTCTTCGGTAGACTGGTTGCATACCAAGGCTATAGAACCCAATCTGTCCTATTAATTAACCCATAACTGGAGGGAAGAGATGGATTAATACTTTTCCCAACGGTATTTGTGCGTAAGTATTTGCAAGGAATTCAACTGGAATTCGAACTCAGTACGCAGATCTCTCGTTCTGACTCGACACCCACTGCACCACAACGCACAAGTTTAGTACTGCACTTAAATTATAAAAAAGTCTAGGTTCCATAGTGAAGTACTCATCAGAACATTTAGCATTCATAGAAAAGACACAGAGAGGTAACCTTATGGTGGTGGGAAAGTAACTGAAGCCGAGCCGCCAAATCAGGACCAATAATATTGCTGAGTCTTCTTTGGATTTTTTAAATGAAATCAAGATAAAAAGCAATGTGAACCGGATCATATGTAGCAGCAATATTCTAAGCATGGACGAATAGTAGACTTAGAGATATGCAAGTTAGATCCTAGAAAGAAAAATTGTCTCGCCCAAGAAAATGAACCCAATTTCTTAACAGCTTGCCTAGCAATCTATTCAATATATTTAGTTTACCTCATGTCAGCTGAGAACGTTAAGTTAATCATTTAAAATTTAAATCAATCAAAAAAAAAATTAAATTAAAAAAAACTGAAAATCGTTTCACTATAAATGCGGTTATACATGTTTTTTAATGGGTACATCCTCAAACCCTCAATAACCAGAGTGTGCCATCTGCTCTCTCGTTTTGCATAAATCTAGCAGCTCAGTGAGAGGGAGACTGAATGGTCGCATTGAATGCCCTCAAAACCAAACTTTTCACCAACACCGATCGAGCCCAGAAAATTTAACCACTCCGTATGAATGTATGTTCTCTTAGAGAAGGTATACGTATCTCTGGATGCTGGCGAAATAGTTCTTTGTATCGCTCCGGTTAAGTACCTGACTCTTTCTGGTATACTCCAGCTCTGCCATATATAGGCGGAAGCTGTCTACTCTTCCCTTTCCACCTTCGATAGAGTTAAAAATACTTTTCGCGTCCTTGTGTGTGATGAATCGAATTATATTTCACTCTGCAACCTCTTTCTCACAGACTAAACGTTTCACATTTCTCACTGCTTTATTGCTATTTCCATGGTGATTGTTTAGATGAATTACATTTTTTAGTTCCACCAGTCTTAACTTTCACAGCTAAGACCCACCATCCCACAAATATTGTAATAAACCGCCGTCACTCCTGTTCTGTTCCCCTGGTGACATGTAACTTCAACTGAAGCAGCTTATTCCCACGAACCAATGCCTTTAGAAACAACTCCTATGTTGCATTATCTATCACTACAATCTTAACATATTCAAGTCTAAAATAAACAGTCATCTTTCACACATATCCGTATAAGCTGTGCGTCTTACTCAGTAATCCTCTAATTCGAGTGGCTCCAAAGCTTTGTACAGTGTGAACACCATTGTAAAAATAAAAGTTGAAAGATGACAGTTTTTATGCAGGCCATTCAAATGTATACAAAACTGTCCCTTGTCAATATTCATCCCTACATTATGCTGAACTTTTATAGCGTTAAGAAATTGCAGAATGTGGTGTGAGATATGAACGCAAAAGGTGATAGGAAAGTTTATGACAATATATCGGTTAGATAACGCTTGAGCCTAGACTTGAAGAGGTTAACAGTGTCCAGAAAATCATTTTTATATGTGTTTCTTCCAAAAAGTAAAGGTGCATCGGAAGAGGTTTTCGGATTTTTTAGGCCCTTTGTATTAAAGAAATATGTTGGAAATGAGGGTGATTCAACCCAGTCGACATAGAAAGGCGGGTTTTAGCTGCAAATACTTGAGCTGTGTGTAATATAGACTGTCGTTGCTTGGAACATTTACTCCGGATCTAGACTTAGGTTTGCGTTTTATATCGCTCATTTATTTCTGTTGTATTCCTTGACAGTAATAGCGTGAGATGCAATCAAACTTTACAGACTATTGTGTTCAATAAGTATCGATATATTAACTAGCTGGCTCGCATTTTCTTCTGTACTAACCAGGTACTGGTGCCTATATATATATATATATATTTATATGTGTGTGTGTGTGTGTGTGTGTGTGTGTGTGTGTGTGTGTGTGTGTGTGTGTGTGTGTGTGATCATATCGCCCCAAGCAAAACAGTTTACTGCCACTGGTGCGCAGAGAGTTACATAAGAGGAAAGTTATGAGAAAGAATGACAGGTTACAGGGCATGTCGGGAAGAGGGTAAGAGACGGTTTAAGATACTGAGAGTGGAGTGGACGGAGAAAAGAGCATGAGAAAGAGGATGCAAATTAGCAAGGTAGGAGATGACGGTTGACTTTACACTTAAACGTCTGGAGATTGTAGCTGTTGAGGGGAAACAAGTACACAGAAGGGAATTCCACAGTAGGGAAGTACGAGAAAAAAAGCTGTTGGAGTCGAATTTGTGTTTAAATTTTATTGGTTTCACAGTAAAAGGGTGGAACCTAGACGCTATTCTTGTGACTCGAGCAAATTCATGCATAGGGGAACCAGAGAGCTAAGTTAATCGGAGCAGAAGCCGTAAAAGTATTTGTAGAAGAGACACAGTGAAGCCACATTGTGCTGGTGAGAAAGTGACTGTATCTGAGCTGCCAAGTTGGGATCGATCCCATTACGGATTCTCAGTTGGATTTTGTCAAGGACCTCTAGGTGGATAGCAGGAGCACCCGACCAGATATGAATGTTGTTGCTTTCATTATCTACATACTGTTCATGATACGCAATCAACGGTTTACGTAGTCTGAAAGTCATCTCTTCATAAGGGCAATGGTAATTGTAGCCGCTTCCATATTAGCAATCATTCAGGATTCTTTGACCAAACAGAGAGAATTGATGTCAGTTGAACCTTTTTAAATGTGACCGTTATCGCTCTTTCCACCAGTAAAGGGCGTTTCCTTCCTAACCTTTTATTTGGAGTAGTATAGGATGTCAACCCCTTATTTTATTTTTTCATTATTTTATCTTCTAGTTACTTGTGGTGTCAGTTTTAAGCTTTGTCCTAGAAATTCAACAAATTATGCTGTTATCTGGTACAGTTCATTACCTGTGATTATGTAGCGCCAGTGTACGAAGACGGAAGCGCTTCATCAACATTCACAAGTTTCCCTCGCTCAAATATCTTTGAACCATTAACTTTACAAATAGTTTGTATGCAACTGACCGTTTAGATATTTCTGTACGCATTTGGTGCTATACATGACATCCGTATGAAAGTTATCTAAAGAATGTAACTAAGAACATGTTATTTCATATTAATGTTTAGGCTTTGAAGGAATTTACGGTGTTGGACTGAATTACCTCTAGTGCCGCGTATTCTTTGTTCAGTTTCTTTATCTCAATTAAAAGATCTAAACTTATTCATAAAAGCAAATTTGTCTGTGTGTATGTGCCTGTGCGTGTGTGTGTGTGTGTGTGTGTGTGTGTGTGTGTGTGTGTGTGTGTGTGTGTCCGTTACCTATAGACTCCGAAACGGCTGAACCGATTTCTTTGGAAATTTACACAATTGTACTATAAGCCTCTGCAAGTGTTCTTAGCTGGTTTTGTGTCGAGGTACCCCTGATAAATATTGAAAATCGATAATCGAAAAAATCGTGTTATAGAAGGAGTGATCCGATTTTAATCAAATTTGATACACTCATAGACAATGACATTAGAAACGATATTCAGAAGTTTCAAGGTTGCAGTTCTTACAATAATGCAGAAAATCGATAATATATATATATATATATATATATATATATATATATATTTATATAAAAGGCAAGATGTCTGTGTGTGTGTGTTCGTTTATCTGCCTGTATGTCTGTATTTTTCAGCCCTTTTATTTTAGTTTTTGCTTCGGGTTTGGCTCTAAGGAGGTATAATTGTAGTTCTTAGCCTCAGCCATGATACCATTTACTCAGAGGACTTATTTAGCCTTCAAAATTCAGTTTACGACGAAAAAACTTATTTGATATCGATACCAGGAAATGAAAATTTGACTTACATCCATTCATTTTTCTTTCAGTCTACGGTTTCGCTTTAACCGGAAACAACTATTGCTTTTTAGTCTTTCCTGGCAACGTCAAAAAGTCTGAGCTCCAGGACTATGGATTAGTTTTAAAGCTTTCATTACACCCGAGCAACGCCGGGCTATACTGCTAGTTTGTTATAAATGATCCATACACCGATGAACTGGAAGTTTTCAATATTTACTAATTACATATCCTGATCTTTTATGATAGAGCCAAGGTACATGCGATCAAATTCTTTTATTCCAATGAAATCAGTGTCGCATGTACTCTAGATCAATCATATTATTTAAAATATTTAGACATTAGAAATACAGTAGTAAGTCAATTCAAGTCGGTTGTGTGCAATGTAAGATTATACATTTCATCTTATGAAGGGAAAATTTCATCATCTAAATATTAACGTGCAACCATATTTTTCCTTCTGAGTTCGCAGTAACAATGAATGTGAAAAGTGATATCACATTGCTCACGTTAGCTGCAGGGGAAACAAATGCATTTGTGATGTTTCACTGGAGACAAAAGAAAATTGCGACCCAAGAACCAATGGGAAAGTGGCGACGCCTATAAGTGCATATAAGGTTACGCTCAAGGTCCTGAACTTAATATGCAATACTAAGTGAAGGTGACCGTGTCTCTTCAAGGCAGAAGATATGTAGATCCCGAGCGTTTCGACCCAAGTGCAAGTATTGACGTTGATGTAATAGCCCTTTTCGAGATAAGTTCATAGATGACTATGTAGCCAGCAGCTATTCACGAGTTTGTTGAAGTAATTATAATTGTTGTGTTGTTGCTTTTAACATAAATACGCTTTAAGAGTAAAATTTGCAGCGAAACATTTCTTTTTAGCTGTTTAATAAAAGAAAATACGCAGTTAGCAAATAAATTGTAATTACTTCTTATCCTACGGTTGACGTAGCAAAACATAGGAATATTTTTTTAAATTTCACAAAAGATATATGGACGTATCTTTTGTCTATAAATTTCAATGCTTCCAAAACGAAACTGCTATCTGTCAACCATCACAAGAAACCTCTCCTGCCCTCCATAAGCATGAGCCAAGTGAGTCTCCCTGAAAGCAATATATTGCGCTTCCACGGCTTACCCTATCTTCAAACCTCAAGTGTAATCATTACATTGAGTCAATAGCTAAATCCACTGCTAAGAATGTTGGGTCACTGTGTCGGACCAGGAAAGTTTTTGTTTTTTTACGCCTGATTCCATCTTGCACATATACAAATCAGCCATCCGTCCGTGCATGGAATACTGCTGTCATACAAGGTCAGGCGCCCCAGCTGTTCATCTTAGTGTTCTCGATAGGCTCCAAAAGAGAATCTGTAACGTAAGAGGTCCCGACTTAGCAACTCGACTTCAGCCACTTTCTCACCAGTGGAATGTGGCTTCCCTCTGTCTATTCTACAAATATTTTCATGGTTTCTGCTCCGACGAACTTAAGTAATTAGCGCAGCTGCTACTAGAATTTACTCGTGCAACCATCTGGCAACAAGGTCTCACTCACTTACAGCTAGATTAACCAAACGCAGCTGTCAATTCTGCGCCATCAGCTTCTTTTCTCGAATTTCCCGTCTGTGGAACTCTCTTCCGTATTCTTGCTTTCCTGACAGTTACAACCTCTAGGTATTTAAATGCAAGGTCAATACTCATGTATTATCCACTTGACTCCAGTTCTTTCTACATCACACTATGTATCTTGTTCTATCTTCGTTTTCTTTCTCTTTGCCTTAGCAACTGTCTTCATACTTGTGTTTCCGTCCTTCTCTTGCCCTTTCTCTGACACCTACTGTAGCTGGGCCGTCTTTCTCTTCGCTCTCTCTCTTGCCTAAACTTTTGCTCTTATGTAGCATCTTGCACATCAGTGGCGCTACCGCCTTGCTTGGGGTGAACCCCTTAAATAATACTTCAAAAGAATAGAGAGTGACTGTAAACTATTGTTTTGTAAGGTGAAATGATACAAAACAGCAATAACTGATGTACCTGTCCTCATTACGAACTAAATCTGTGCAACCAGACTGGCAACTGGGTCCAACCCATTCACAGTTAGATCAACCAAATACAGACGACGATACTACTCCAACAGCTTCTTTTCTCGCACTTCTCGCCTGTGGAAATCTCTTCCATATTCTTGCTTTCTTGACGGTTACAACTTCCAGGAATTTAAATGCAATGTCAATACCCATCTCTTAACCACTTGACTCCAGTTATTTCTACATCACCCTGTATATTTTTCCTTTCTCTCTACCTTCGTCTTTCTCTTTACTCCCCTCCTATCTAATATTTTACTCTTATGTAGCCCCTGCGCATCATTTTTTTTTTTAATCATCACATCATGCAAAGCAGTATATACTCTAAAGCACAAGAGGTCACTGAGAGTGAAAGAATAAAAAAAGTGAAGGAGAGAAAACAATACAGGTTGTCCATAAAGTTCATGGCACTTTAAAAAATGTATAACTTTATTTATATTTGCGATAGAAATAATTTGTAAAAAAAGATTAGAAAGATAAATCTATATATTTTAAGGTTTTATTGAAATTTTATTTAAGTTTCTACATGTTTTCCATCATTAGCAACACCAAGGGTAATACAATTTTGCAGATCATATTTTTTTACATATATAAAAATTGTTGCAAATTTTGTGGTAAAGAATTATTCAATAACTGTTTTGGGACCTCCTCTTTTTCTATGATAATGGGCTTTGTCAAATTCGATAGCGTTGTGGGCACTCTGAAAAATAGATACTTGCATAGTAGAGAAGCTCACTTTTCACTGAAAATGGCGTGAACGCTTCTTCTCGTTTTATATTGTTTCGGGGGTTCCAACCCTGCGATCGATGACAGCGTGTCAGTGGTGGCGCAGAATTTGACAAAAGTATGAGATTTAATGTGGGTCTTACGCCCTTGAGGAAGTCGTTCAACATTCACTGCACTACAGAAGGACAGATATCACACAGCAGTCCAGTACTCTTTTCTTTGTTTCCCATGAGGTTTTCCTTTTTCTCAGTACTCTGGTTAGCTTTTGAAATGCGTCCTTGGCCATGCCAATATGTCTTTGGATCTCAATATCGCACTTTCCATCCTCTGTAAGAACACTTCCCAGGAATTTAAATTTCTTTACTTGTTTTATTTTAACTTCTCCGACATGTGGTTGGCATTTTTGAATTTTCTTTTTGGTGATGATCCTACATTCCGTTGTTTATATGTTCAGTCCTTTCTTCTCACTTTATCCATCTTAATAATGTATATGGAAAAATGAGATAGCATTTTCAAACCTAGGAAACACGTTTTTACCGGCTGGTATAAACTTGTATAGCCTAATTTAAACCCCGAGTATAAAACTGCCTAGCTTATAATAATCTCGTGTATAATCAAAGCTGTATAGTATACTTAGGTATGTTCTATCGGTATAGTTAAATTATTACCTTCAAATCTCTGGTCTGTTCTAAGTTCCATTGACATTCAGGGATAGAGGAAAAGAGTTTTTGTTGCTGGTATATTATCTGATTTACATGCATGTTTCTGGTATAGTGTCTGATCTACAAAATGTCTAAAGTTGGCAAAATGCAAACTTAGTACTAAGTTGAAGTCTTGAAGTCTCTGTCTCTGTCTCTGTCTGTCTGTCTGTCTGTCTGTCTCTCTCTCTCTCTCTCTCACTCTCTCTCTCTCTCTCTGACAAGTTCATATTACAATTAAAGCCGAATTCTTTGAAGATTACCGCCTGCCCATCATACTTACCGAAAAAACAGGTGACACTTAAATTTCATAAACATTCAAAAGGACGTGTAGATGTCATATTATTTGGATGACATATGACAAGTTCAGAAATTAAGTAGAGCGCGCTTACATCTATTATTTCTGTTTTTAATTTACCTCATTCCTTAAATAACTAAGGAAAGAATTAGGTGTAAAAATGTACTGGACTGATTAAAAAAACACAAGTGTCGGTACTGAAGTAAAATATAAAAAACATTACAAGCTAAAACATAGAAATCGATACATATATCTAAAAAACGATGTATGTAGGATATATGTTACCTGAAGCGTAATGTTAGAGATTAAGGTCTGACGATTTATTAAAATCTTGAGTACTATATTTTTTACTAATTTTTCTCTTGATACAGACACCAAGAGCCACTCAAGATAAGGAGTTGTAGAATGAGGTTCCTGTATGAGCGTAAGAGGAAGATGAAAGAAGTGCAGTTTAGGAGGTTACTAGCAGTATAGCCGGCGTTGCTCGGGTGTAATGAAAGCTTTAAAACTAATCCATAGTCCTGGAGCTCAGACTCTTTGGACGTTGGCACGAAAGAATAAAAAGCAATAGCTGTTTCCAGTTAAAGCGAAACCGTAGACTGAAAGAAAAATGAATGGATGTAAGTCAAATTTTGATTTTCTGGTATCGATATCAAATAAGTTTTTTTCGTCATAAACTGAATTTTGAAGGCTAAATATGTTCTCTGAGTAAATGATATCATGGCTGAGACTAAGAACTACAATTATACCTACTTAGAGCCAAACCCAAAGCAAATACTAAAATACAAGAGCTGAAAAAAATACAGACATACAGGCAGATAAACAGAGACACACATAAACTTCTTGCCTTTTATATCTATTATCGATTTTCTGCACTACTGTAAGAACTGCAACCTTGAAACTTCAGAATATTGTTTCTTATGTCTTTGTCTATGAGTGTATCAAATTTGATTAAAATTGTACCACTCCTTCTATAACCCGATTTTTTGGATTATCGATTTTCGATATTTATCGGGGGTACCTCAACACAAAACCTAGCTAAGAACACTCGCAGACGCTTATAGTACAATTGTGTAAATTTTCAAGAAAATAGGTTCAGCCGTTTCGGATTCTATAGGTAACGGACACACACACAGACACACAACACATACACACACAAAGTTCCATTTGTTATATAAGTTTAGATGTAGGAAGATAAAGCTTGACCTTTGACTTGACGAGCTATACGGCAGTGTATTCTGTTCAGTCTCCTCTCAGATGAAGAGACGTGTTTAAACAGAAATGAGGTTCCCTAGAAAAATACTGAGAATACTATGAACTGAACAGGGGAACAAGACTAAGTTTTAGAGATAATGGCAGCAAAAAGAATACTTGTTCTTAACATCAAGAATAAGCAGTTGAAATCCCTAGTGTCCCTAATGAGAAAAGAAGGCTCAGAGAATCTGAAGCTCATGTGACATGTTGAAGAGAAGATAAGTAGAGCGGAAGAGCAAATGACCTACAGAGCGAAAGAGCGCAAAAATATTTTACGAAGAGCTACAGAGAGCAGGAAATTGTGAAGGGCCATTATTGCCAACATCCTTCAGGAAGGAAGAAGAAAACCATATTGTTTAGAGTCATGAATGTTCTATTTAGCATCAGAAAGAAAGAGTTGAAATTGTTAAGGCACATAATGAGGGAAGAGGGCTTATAAAATTTTACACAGACATTTTATATAAAAGACGCGAGACAGAAGAAATCAGTACATAACCTACTTAACTTTTTATTTTATGTGCCGTATCCTTTCACAACGTTGGCGATCATGGCTCTTCACAACTTCCTTCCATTGTACGTCATAACATTTGTCTATTTGCCATATCTCCCAAATCCTGCTCCGCCATTTATTTACTCAATCTCGACAGATATGTTTTATGCGTTGGGTTGCAGTGGATATCGACTCTGAACAAAAAATCGGGAAGCCGAGTTCGAATTCCAGTTGAATTCTTTGTATTCACTTACGCGCAAATACCCTTAGGAAAGGTATTAATCCGTTCCTTCCCTCCAGTTGTGGGTTAAATAATAGGACAGATTGGGTTCTATAGCCTTGGCTGGCAACCAGTTTACCGCAGAAAGCAATGGTAACCTACTGTGGGATAATCTTCTGCCCAGTCAGTCATGTCTCTTTTGAGATATTATCGCGCAAAGCGTGTATCATGTATGGCACTTAACTGACTGACTGATGTGTTGCTTTTCACGATCTCTTTCACCTTCAACCTCCCTATATCATATTTTTTTCATCCCTCGGCATTATGCGTCGCAGAAATATCAACTTCCTCTTCCTGATATTAAGTAGAATTTTCTTTATTAATATTATCGTCTATAGAACTTCGTCGTAACTCATATGTTCACTCATTCCTAATATCAGCATCTTTCTGTAGAGCCACATTTCTCTTCCTTCAAGTTTTTCTTTTATCTATGCCGAGATTAACAGTATTCACTGCCACACAGTTGGCAGAAAAGATTTTAGGAGAGATACCAGAAGGACAAACTCTGCTAGGAGTGACAAAGAACTGGATGTAGTGGAGATCGATGATAGCCCACGTCCTGAAGTGACATAGCATATACAATAATTAGTCATTTAAGCCATACGTGATGCAGGAAATATTTTCTCGCAGTAGCTTGCCAATACTTTTATCGGTATGCTGGTTGCCAACCAAGGCTATAGAATCCAACCTGTTATTATTTAGCTGGGAGAAGAAGGGACGGATTAATACCTTTCCCAAGGGTATTTTCGCGTAAGTGAATGCAACGAATTTAACCGGAATTTGAACTTGGCTCTCCGATTTCACGTTGCGATTCAGTATCCACTGCACCCGCATCCACCTCTTCACACAGAAGAAAAATGAGAGGATAATATTTGCATTATTCATGTGCAGGATATTTCTCAAAATATATGTAAATTATTTACTAGACGATCTCTTTACGATGTGTTAATATTCTCATATGAGACAAATTACCTAAACTGCGAAAAATATTATATCAAACACAAATCACAGGAAGGATATTATGATCTTCCATAGTTTTTTTTTTTATTGAATATTGGAAACCGTATCATTTTAGTGAAAGCAAAGTTATAAAGACATTATTATTTCTTTGTTCTGAAACGAGCTGTGAATTTCTTCATTCATTGATTCAGCGAGCTTTCTATTCATCAGCTGAAATTCATGACCCATTTTAAAGATTTAAACTCGAACACAGCTACTTCTGCTATTTTGGTCTCTCATTTTCTTATTGACGATGACAACGTCTACGAAAATGTTAACTTAATCAAAACCGCAATAGAGGCACAAAAATTCATAAGCGACATCAAGTGTTACTAAAAAAAGAAGGTATCTCCTGGCTAAAACTTATGATACAATATCTAAAAAACACCCACATTATACGGACTGCTAAAAACACATAAACCAGACGTCAGACCTATCAATGAAATCCATAATATTAAGAATAGGCTACGCCCCACATAAACTACCCGGCAAACTAAGCAAAATCTTAACACCACATCTCGGCTAAATCAGCCCATCCCATATAAAAAAAAACTCAAATGATTTCTAAATCAAATTCAAAATCATAGTCATCAAAAACAAATATATGACCAATTTTTTTTAATCATTTCACAGCAAGGCATTCTACTGCCACTATTGCTCAGGGGGTTACATAGGGGAAGGTGATGAGAAAGAGTGGTTAGATATAGGAAATGTTAGAAGGAGGGTGATAGACGGGTAAGGATACCGAGGATGAGGGTTGGGTAGATGGGAAGAGTGTTTGAGAGAATGGGTGCGAGTCCGTGTGTTAGGAGGTGTCTATTGACCTTACATTTAAACTCTTGGAGATTGTAGCTGTCGAGGAAGCAAGTATGTGGAAGAGAATTCCACAAGCGGGAAGTGCGAGAAAAGAAACTGTTGGAGTAGAAATTGCGGTTCCATCTTAGACATAAAATCTTTATACACTATTGTCCCTACAGAGAAATAACTAAATCGGCCTAAAACACACTCAACAAAATTATAAACAAAATTACTTTTTCCTAAAAACAAAATCATTAAACTATGCCATCAAACAAGCAATGTTTTGTTTTTTTACTTTCGATGACCACGTTTATAGACAAAAATGGTTTAGTCGTGCAATCGCCCTTCAGTGGCATCTTCGCTTGTCTATTTTAGAGTTTCTAGAAAGGGACCTATTCAAAAATATTCTACAGTCAAACTTTTTCAATTTCATGCATATAGACGAATCCCTACTAATATACCCTCAAAATACTGATGCAAAAGATACAGTTATCCAACTTAATAGCGTTGAACCTACAATAGACTTTACCTTTGAAATTAAAACAAACTATACTCTTCCTTTCCTAGATATGTTACATAAAAATAAAAACGAACTTAATTTTAACGTCTACAGAAAGCATACCAAGAAAAATGACATGATCAGATTTTACTTAAACTTCTCTTCAAACATCAAATTTGTTACAGTTATAGGTTTATCCAATATTTATCCAAAGAAGAAACATAAATAGAAACCATATTCAAAAACGTACAATACAACATATCGCTTTATTGACAACGCAAAAAGAACGGCATATAATATTACACAATCGCACCAAAAAAAAAACATTATCTACAATTTCAAATTAAACAATAACAAATAAAAAATACTACCTACCAACTCCATAACATTCACTATCCAGAACATTTTATCCCGTTTAAACAACCTCCAAATAGTCACAACCACCTCAAAAATGTTATGGACATACTTTAAAAAAAAATGAAACAGTAACCAGTAATAATCTACAAGTAGGCATATACAAAATAAATTCCACACTTGGCCCTCAAAGTACAACGGAGAAACAGCCAGAAATCGAAAAAAAAAAAACAGACGCTTTCTATGCTCATATATACATAAACCCTGATTATTTTTCGATACCACCTTTTCTAATAGGAACGATACTTCCCAGGCCAACATACATAACAAACATATTTAAAAAAATGTTAATTTTTACCAATGTAATTTTTCATAACATTATACCTAACATGAAAAATTATCTACAATTATGAACTATGAACCTTTATTCAAAAGTTTAATAATTTCTCTTAATCTCCGTCCACCCCACTTTCATCAGTATTCACTTACTTCTCATACCCTCTTCCAGACACCCTCTGTAACCTGTCACTCTTTCTCTTAACATTTCTCCTCTGTAACCCCCTGCACAACAGTGGTAGTAAAATGCCTTGTTTGAGGCCACACGATTATAAAAACAAAAATTATGAGTTTTTTTTTTCTTTCTAGTTACCAACAACTTTTTTTTATTTAAAGATACGTTATTTAAAATAAAATTCATTTAATCTCTTTGCCTTGATAAATTCCATCACCGGACGAAAAGCGGACGAGAAAAATAGTTGCTTTATTTAACCATATTGTCCTTTTCATCAGTTTATAACTGTGTATACTTTTGCAAGATAGACGTTGCCAGTATTCATCAAGTATATCTTTAGGCTCCAATAAGGATTTATTTTAGATATGTTTTAAACATGAAGAGGATAATAATATGAGACGCAGCAGAAACCACAATTGACAACTGTTCCTCAACGAATCGATACGGATTAAACGCTTGCCGCTTATCCGAGCGGTGCAGGTACAAAACACTTAGACTTTCCCGATTAAATGACATCCTTTCTCCCGGTGCCTTAGACGCAGAAAGTCAACAAACGGTTGCCTGAGCAACATTTGAATTACAAAGTTTATTGTTTGGTTAATTGTCATGGTAGACAATGGCCAGTCGGATTAAATCGACGCTAGGTTTCTTCTTCTTCTTTTTTTTTCACTCACTAATCAATCAAATAAAAAAAAAGACTTTTAATTCATAAGCACGACCGCCCGGAAAAAAAGAATGTCTTATCATGAAAGTACGACAGTGATTAAATATTTCATTGTGGACAGCGCGTTTGAGAATTGAAAACAAAGTCTTTAGGCGGAAAATAAATGAATGGACAAATGGGGTTATGTTAATCCGTAAACAAAATCTTTTACGTAGTGTAGGCAACGAGAAGATTTTATTGTTTTCCCCTGTTTTTGTTATAATTTTATTTCCTCTTGGACATTAAACGATTTATTTCGTGTAGTGAATATTAAAGAAAAGAAAACTTTATAAGAAAGATGGCTACGAAAAAAAAAAACACAATAAAACAAGCAGTTTGCAAAAAGAGTCTTACTGAAATGTTCTGTTATATGCTGTTCCATGAATAACATGATGTGGATAGTGATGTCAAGCCGCATCAACAGGACGAGAATAATAATAATAATAATAATAATAATAATAATGAAGAAGAAAGAAAACACGAAATATGATGAAACAATGAAAATAATTAGAAGAAAATTAGACAAAAGAAATAATAGCAAGAATAATTATCTAAACTCCTATTTATAAATGAAACTTTGTCTAGGTTTTGTGTCGGGGTACCCCCGATAAATATTGAAATCAATAATCGAAAAAATCGGGTTATAGAAGGAGTGGTCCAATTTTAATCAAATTTGATACACTCATAGACAAAGACATGAGAAACGATATTCAGAAGTTTCAAGGTTGCAGTTCTTATAATAGTGCAGAAAATGACTAATATATATGTATAAAAGGCAAGATGTGTGTGTGTGTGTGTGTGTGTGTGTGTGTGTGTGTGTGTGTGTGTGTTTATCTACCTGTATGTCTGTATTTTTTCAGCCACTTTTATTTTAGTTTTTGCTTCGGGTTTGGCTCTAAGTAGGTATAATTGTAGTTCTTAGTCTCAGCCATGATATCATTTACTCAGAGGACTTATTTAGTCTTCAATATTCAGTTTACGACGAAAAGACCTATTTGATATTGATACCAGGTAATCAAAATTTGACTTACATCCATTCATTTTTCTTTCAGTCTACGGTTTCGCTTTAATTGGAAACAACTATTGCTTTTTAGTCTTTCGTGCCAACGTCAAAAAGTCTGAGCTCCAGGACTATGGATCAGTTTTAAAGCTTTCATTACACCCGAGCAACGCCAGGCTATACCGCTAGTGTCTTATATAAAGAAAATGTCTTAAGTAGTAAATTTCTGTAAATTTCACTACCTAAATTTTCTGAGAAATCATAAATCTCAATTAATTGATTGAATACATTTCTTGTAATTTCCAAAACTATATAATAGCCGTCCAAATTCTCTTTTTGGCATCGTTAAATATTTGACCATAACAACTTAAAAGTATTGAAATTACAATTATATGTATGAATTCATGTCATTAATTATAGAGATGAATAGGCGCAATTAAAAAAGATTAAGAATAAATTTTTATATTTCACTAAAACAGACATTAAATTCGTTGTGACCCTTTCTATCTTTTTGACATTCTTTTTTTGTTTTTATAATGGTTTTTGAAGTGTAATTGAAATGTGGCAACGACTAAGGATCAGGATTCAGCTTAATTGATCTAGTCAGACATGCTTGCTAACTCTTACGTCACGGTTAATGTTCTTTATTATTATATCTGTTTTCTTTTACTCACTAAAACCAAATTGTGTCACTAATATATAATTTTCTTCCATGTCTCTTCGCTATCAAAACCATTATTTGTGATGGCAGAGCGTATTCATATGCTAAGTTACGAATTAACAGAGGAACAGGCAGAATTCCAACAGGACAATTATTTTCGTTAGTGTCTCTTCTGGTAATCATTTTGATTTTATCTTTTCTATCTTTTGCCGAGGGTTACTAAATAATTTTCGTCTGGAGTTCTAGGGTATGGAATTATCATTAACATCATTTATATTCAGAAGAACGACTAGAATATTCTCCGAATGTAAATACTGATAACTCATTATTCCAAAAATCCAAACTGAAACTATCTAATTACCACGCAATTTTCTTATTTTTTTATTTTTTATTTTTTATTTTTTTTACGGCGAGGTTCACCATGCACCCCCCCCCCCCGGGGAGACATTCAGGGTAGAGGGTTTCGATAGAAGACAGTTTGTATTTGTATGAGAGGGAAGATACCAATTAAACCTAAATTTGAACAGCCTAATATTGACAGTCAGTCAGTTAAGAGCCATACGTGATAAACGGTTGGGCGATCTTGTCTCGAAAAAGACATGACTGACAGGGCAGAAGATTATCCCGCAGTACGTTGCCATTACTTTTTGCGGTAGACTGGTTACCAGCCATGGCTATAGACCCCAATCTGTCTTGTTATTTAACCCATAACTGGAGAGAAGAAGTTGTGCCATACGTGATACAGGCGTGAGCGATCATGTCTCGAAAGGGACTTGACTGACTGGGCAGAAGATTATCCCAGCGTAGGTTGTCATTTCTTTCTGCGGTAGACTGGTTGCCTGCCAAGGCTACAGACCCTGATCTGTCTTGTTATTTAACCCATAACTGGTGGGAAGAGATGGGTTAATACCTTTCCCAAGGGTATTTGCGCGTAAGTGAATTCAGTGAATTCAACTGGAATTGGATTCGGCTTCCCGATTTCTCGTTCTGAGCCGATATCCTCTGCACCACAATGTATGTGATCGGGAAAACAGTGATTCACGGGAAGAAACAGAGTGGAACTTAACTTCTCACCGCTGGAATAAAGAGAGAATTTGGGTAGTTTGCTGGAATGTAATTGTCATGTGGTTTAGAACTGTTAAATTAAGGAATGTAATCGTCCGAGCTTTTCCGGGAAAACAGAGATAAAGCAGCATGTCGCTTGCCACAACCCACATGTGAAAGTAAGGTTAGAAAATAATCCGGTACCCATTATGTCAAGGCTGGAATCTGCCGTCTGGGCAGCTCTAATAACTAAATAATGAAACCGTTCTGTTTAAATTATTATAAACTTTCATCTGGATTTGGATTCTTTTTTCATCTCGTTTGAGGAACCCCTCCCTGGATGACTTCCACTACTTTCGTGTCCGTCATTTTAGAGAATGTGCTGGAGGTTTATTGTGCAAAAAATACAACTGCGGTACAAGGCCAAAGTTTGTGAGGAACAAAATCTTAGGCTGGTCATCACTAACTTATATCTAGCTAATCAGAAACACGACCCAATCACTCTTACAATTTTCCATTCACCATGAGGATCCATCCATAATCAATCAATCCACTATTTACTAAAATACTTCATACTTTCAGAGAACCTAAAAGAAGAGTCCCACTTTTCAGGGGATGCGCCGTACTCGCCATACTTGACAAAGACTATTAAACCGTAGCTGGTTGCTTGGGTAGGTGGCCGGTAGCTCATATGAGCTCTTCCGCCATTTGAAAAGTTTTGTTAATGGTTATCTAGGATGCCTATACCCTCTTCCTCACCGAGCTTGCACACAACCTAAGCCTCGTGGCAGGTAGTAATGGGTTGTGTGGTGCTAGTAGCAGACATAGTCTGACCTAACCTGAAGCTTACTGCACCTGGTATACCGAAGCGTTCAGCAATCTAAGTACTGACAAGGCTCAGCTTTGTTTAACTTCGGTGATCATACAGGAATCCGTGTGTCAACATGATATGACCATAAATGATGACACTCGCATATCCAAGCTTACAGCACCTGGTATTCCCAAGCGGTCACCCATCTAAGTACTGACCAGGTTCGGCTTACCTTAAATTCGGTGATCATACAGGAACCGGCGTTTCAACGTAACGTATCGGTACGCTCTCATAACTAATCGTAAAACTTACTACCCTTCGAGAGTTCATACGTTCCTAAAGGTGAGTTAACACACATGTTGACAATTACTGTACCAGACATGCAAGAGTTGACCGAGTCTTCCGTCCTAGCAGCTAATATTTCCTCTGACCCAACTCTACTGAGTGGGGATTAGCTTGTAAAAAGAAGGAAATTCTATTCTGAGAGTTTCTTTTCAAAAATCGCAATTTTGTAAAATTTTCTCCCGAGAGGATACTTCCCTTATCACTACTATCCTAATTTCTTCACGTCTATGGTCAACCGTTATCTACATAACCTCATAAACTGCACCTCTTATATCCTCCTCTTACGCTCATACAGGAAGCTCATTCTGCCGCTACATAGCTTGAGTGACTCTTGGTGTCTGTATTAAGAGAATAATTATTTAAAAAAATAGTGCTCTAAGTTAAAATTTTAATAATTTGTCAGATATTAATCTCCTACGTTATCCTTGAGGTAACCACCTTTCGGAGATCTTTTTTATATATATGTATCAATTTCTGTTTTAGCTAGCAATTTGTTTTTTAGGTTTTACTTCACACCGACATTTATCGTACCTTTTTTAATCATTTTACTCAAAGCAATGCAATAATGTCCTTAAGATACACAGGATTATTTAATGTAACAGAATATGAGAAAAAATTCTTTTAAGGAGGGAGATCAATAAAAAAAAGAGAATTAATTAGACAGAAGATAACGATTGACATTGTATTTAAATTGTTGAGGTTAACTGGGAAGCAAGGTACCAGAAGAGATTTCAACAAGCGAGAAATGTGATAGAAGAAACTGTTAGCTTAAGTTTAAACTGTTTCTTTCTGATTGAAACTATAAGTTTCATTTTAAGTGGAATTTTTCTTAACATTTCTTCGTTGCGTATGCCTTCATTACATAATTTTCTTATTGTCGATAAAATAACATCAATGAGGAAGAGATTTTCCAGTATCCATAGAACATTAGATATTACCCAGTGATAGTATCAGAAAGTTTGGTTTGTTTAGCGGTATATTAACTCCTTATTGGACATTTAATACCGAAATATAATTTCCTTGGAAGCATTAGAAATTTTCTTTACAAAAATGTTTTTGCTGGTATTTTTATTTTACTATGAAAATGTATTATTGCTATTTTCAATATAAAAGTGTATTTTTATACTTCCATAGGGTTCTGACAACAATTTTGGGATTAACTATTTGTCCATACTTGTGATCCTAACAGATGCTGCCTGTAATACCCCAATGGTCCGTCCGAACAATTTCCTCCGGCGGCCGTTCTCCACGCTGTGATGTTGCTGGAAATTTGTAGAAAATGTCGGCCGGACAGCTGGGGGTACAAGATTGACTATAAGGAACGAACTTCCACAACTTGGATGAGTTGAAAAGGATGCTTTATTCGTTTAGAGTTAGCCTTGTCGGTTGGGGCAGGCGAATGTGACACACAGCTCTAACTCTAATTAATGGAGATCAACAAATCCAAACTGAACGAAACAAGACGAACGGAGATTCTTCCTTCAAGCTCGCACTCGGCTGACCTCCTTTCACTCTACTCTCTAACTTAACTGACTCGGAAAAATTACCTGAATTTATCCAAAATTGACCGGAAATCCGGAAATGCTTTAGACCACCAGTGACAAACACCGGCGACTGTAAGTCTGAAATTTCAGTTATCTTTTTTTTTTTATCTTAACAAGGCTTCCGCCGGAAAAGGCTTAATGTGTGTTCAAGATACAGTAAAGGACAGCCTTTGACCGGGTCATCGAAAACTTACCTGCGGAACTTTATCACTGAGTCAAATATTTACCGGAGGACAATTTTCCTCATAAAAGAAAATGCGTTTATTTATTCATTTTTTCCTCTTCTTTTTCACTTTTGTTAAATATGTTTTTAAACTATTTTCTATTCTAATCTATTTTCTATTTTAATCTATTATAATAAAATACATATATGTCTAGTTATCGTGTCACATGCCGATTCGGGTCAGGGTGGACCTGGGTGCAACATCAATTAGTAGGTGGTTTCCCACTTCTCAAAACATTCAATCTTCCGATCAGAGGCCTGGCTACCGGATGTAGTTTAATCTTCATTCCCAGAACGATTCAGAGGAGGTGTCAGTAGTAATAGCATTAGATGTAGTTGTAGTATATGTCAGTAGTAATAGCATTAGATGTAGTTGTAGTATATGTCAGTAGTAAGAGCATTAGATGTAGTTGTAGTATATGTCAGTAGTAATAGCATTAGATGTAGTTGTAGTATATGTCAGTAGTAATAGCATTAGATGTAGTTGTAGTATATGTCAGTAGTAATAGCATTAGATGTAGTTGTAGTATATGTCAGTAGTAATAGCATTAGATGTAGTTGTAGTATATGTCAGTAGTAATAGCATTAGATGTAGTTGTAGTATATGTCAGTATAGCATTAGATGTAGTTGTAGTATAAAAGCTATAATCAACTCACTGAATCATAATACTGAAAATAATAAAGTAATTAAATAAATATGTAAACATATTTCATAATGTTTAAAATCAACAATAATTATAAAGGCCATTATGTAAGTAATAATAATACCCATGCTGTTGTTGTCGATGTTAAAAGAATTGCAAAATAATGAAACCAAACATGATATCGAATAGCGACGGTAGTCGTAGCAATGGTGACAGGAATGGTGGTAATTAAAAGATGTATCACTTATCCTCGAGCAAAAACTCAGATAATAGCAACAACAAAAACCACAACACGTGTCACACAGATCCAGGACAAAGGCAAATAGCAAAGTAAACATTCGGCATAAAATAACAAATTAACTTTCCAGCAAAATTTAGACCTCAGGTGCCTGGCGGTAGAAGTGAAAAGAGGAAGATATCATTTTTATTTCCATTTTTCAAGGTAAATTCAATGTGAAAGCTGATTTTATCTTTACTTGGCATTAATACGAGATTTAAAAACAATTCCTTTCTTGTACATGTCATGAAATTCTTCTTTCAAAAGAACATAAAGAAAGAAATAATGTCGGAGATTTGAACCCGAAATGAACGATTTTCTGCCTTTGAAGTAAATTGAATCCAACGTGAAATAAAATAAATAATCGTATTGGCTAAGATCTTTTACAACAATAAAGACATATGACAAATAAATGAATAAATTTAAACAATAAATCACTGGGCGGCATTTTTAAGTCAATGGTGGGTGATGCCAACCAAAGAACAGATTTCAAATAAAAGCCGTCTGTGAATAAAAACCCGAAATTCTACACTATTACTTCGTGTCAAAAGTAATTTCCAATTTTGTGAAAGCAAATGTAATGACGAATATGTAATTCTAACGACTAATCACACGTGGCAGATAAGAATGAATTTGAGCAAAGTAACATGCGTTGTGGCGCAGTGGATATCGGCCCGGAACGAGAAATCTGGGAACCGAGTTCGAATTCCAGTTGAATTCCTTGCATTCACTTGCGCGCAAATACCCTTGGGAAAGGTATTAATCCGTCTCTTCCCTCCAGTTATGGGTTAAATAATAGGACAGATTAGGTTCTATAGCCTTGGTCGGCAACCAGTCTACCGCAGAAAGCAATGGCAACCTACTGCAGGATAATCTTCTGCCCAGTCAGTCATGTCTCTTTCGAAACATGATCACCCAAAGCGTGTATCGCGCATGGCACTTAACTGACTGACTGAACATGCGTTTGTTTTACACTGCAGTAGCAGAGTAGACAGTGGATTAAAGAATATATTTCAGAAAGAGACTGATGAAGAAAATGAAAGAAAATTTACCACGCCTAATTTTATGGAAATGAATCTTTAATCGACCCATTTTCTAAGGATGTGCATTGTGCTACAGTGGATATCGACTCGGAACGATAAATCGGGGAGCCGAGTTCGAATTCCAGTTGAATTCCTTGAAATGTATTAATCCGTCTCTTTCCCCAAGATATGGGTATAATAATTAAACAGGTTGGGTTCTTTAGCCTTGGCTGGCAACCAGCCTACCACAGAAAGCAATGAAAAACCTACTGCGTAATAATCTTCTGCTCTTTGGAAGTCCTCGGGTAAATACATATAACAAGAGGAAGAGTCCATTCCTCGTAGAAGGGCACCATTCCAATTTCCAAGCAGATATTGGTTTTTAAGGCTATTTTGTTTTGTTTAAATGTCAGTAATCATTGTATCATTTAATGGCCATATCTTTAATGTTGTAATGAAGAGCAAGTAGATTTTTTTTCTCTTTTACAGTTGTTTTATAATAATATTGAACAGTGTTCACGAAAAAATATTAAAAGAAAAGATGAAAGATCGTAACATATAAGATGTTTGGAGAAACTAAAGAATAACTATCTGGTTAGATTTGAATGGCAGCGGCTTGTGGCTTTTGTAGCCTAATTGGGAAGACATCTGCCATGGTAATTCGAGCTCCCGAGGATTTAAAATATTTGCTTATTCCAATTATCTGCTGTTTATAAACACTTCTGCTGCTGTGGGTGCACTTCTTCATGAAAATGATAAATGCCTTCTGTCAACATATATACGTTTTAAAGAACCATGAAATGTCGGTTATTAGTGTTTGTGACTGGTGCTTAATGCTATTTTCAAATCATTCTGGATATGTAACAGCATAAAATACCTGTTTTGTGACATATGGTCTGTTGGGGGCTTAGTGTGTACTGCAGAAGAATTGATTGAAACGAAAATGGTAGCGTCCATTAGGAATTACAATCAGCGTCTTTATGATCATTTATTTCTAGTAAATGACAACTTCCTGTTTTTTTCCAAAACAAGCCAGCACAGCCAGGTTAGAATGCTATAATAAAATATCAGTAAAAGTGTTAATGATTGCGGGAAGATGAATGATGTAGAAATTGCAATAATTGATTTTAAACCATAATTGTATTTTATCTATGATTGTATATGTTTAACACTAAGATGACCACGTGCGAATAGCAGGTGCTGTAAGCGTACATGTACGACTGGTGTACTTGATAATGGAACGGAATTGTCAATAGGAGAGCCGAGTCCCAGTTCCAGTTCAATTCATTGTATTTAATTACGCGCAAATACTTTTTGGATTAGGTAAGAATCCACCTTATACCTCAAAGCTATGGGTTAATTAGTAAGATATGTATCACTAAACCTATTAATATCTCGTTAAAGAAGAGATACTTTCACGGCTTCTGCTCCGATGAACTTAGATCACTGGTGCCCCCTAAATACGAATTTGCACGAGATACTAGATTAGCAACTAGATCCCACCCTTTTACAGTGAAACCGATAAAATGCAGCCGTAACTTCTACTCCAACAGTTTCTTTCCTCGCACTTCCCGACTGTGGAATTCTCTTCCAAACGATTGCTTCCCCGACGGCTACAATCTCCAGGAGTTTAAATGTAAGGTCAATACACACCTCCTAACACACTAACCTGCTCCCATTCTATCAAGCACTCTTCCCATCTGCCCGACCCTCATCCTTGCTATCCTTACTCATCTGTCACCTTTCTCCTGACATTCCCTATGTCTATCCACTCCTTCTCTTTACCTTCCCCTATGTAGCCCCTTGAGCAATAGTGGCAGTGGAATGCCTTGCTTGGGGTGAGATGATTAAAAAAAAAAAAAAAAGAACATGTCTATTTCAATCACCTTCGTGCAAAACGTTAAATGATCGGATCTATAGCTGCATCTACTACTAGGAATGTTATTCTGTCGACCCAGAAAGTTTTACTCGCCAGAATCGATCTTGCACAATTATAAATCTAAGAATTGACCGTACATTGAATACTGCTACCACAACAAATCAGGTGCTCTTTCTATTCATCTCGAGGTTCTCCCCAACATCTAATGAAGGATCTGCAATGTAATCGGTTCGGACTTAGGACCTCGTTTTTGTCACTTTCTCACTGACCTGATGTTTTGCTTATAATCATTTAACACCAAGCAAGGCAGTACTGCCACTAGTGTGTAGGGGGTTACATAAGAAGAGAGAGTGATTTGAAAGGGAAAAGTTACAGGGGGTGTCAGAGAATGGGTAAGAGAAGGATGAGAACACTAATGTAAAGAGAGAGCTGCATGAGAGTAGAGAGGAAATGAAGAAGAATGTTGTGGGATCATCCATATTTGTATATGATAATGGAATCGACTGAGTATACATATACTCCTGCCATAGTGAGATACGTCAGCTGCCATAGAGTTATAGAGAGATCCGTTAGAGTCATCGGCGAGTACCAGAACTGATACGTAAGTTACCGAAAGATACCGAAGTTAGCCTGAGATTACCGCGTCAGCAGTCAGAATAGCTCTGAACTTCAATCAGTTAGAATAAGATATACAGATATAATATTTCCAACGATTTCACTTCAAGACTTGTATATATTTAGTTCTTACTAATAGTATTTCTGGATTTACCAATTAGCTTTATATATATATATATATATATATATATATATATATATATACCTGATAAATACTATTTTCAGTAAAATATGTGCATATAGACATTAATAGATAACATTCGGTCGTTCTTATTGTGCTTATTATTTTAAATAAAAGGTAAAGTGATAGTGAACATTATTGACAAAATAAGTCAATTTTAGATTTTTTTCAATAATCTTTTAAAGTATTTTTTATCAGAGGATAAAATGCAGAATATACGTGTACATAAACCCAAATAAAGTTTATAATTTTAAAGGCTGGAGTTAAAGTTGTGTAAGCTGCACCCGGCTCAGAGCTGGTCTTCGAAACGTTATTTTGTCGATTTCTCTAATGTATCGATATCAACCTACGTGCATGTAATCAGAAATAAGCTCAGAATCGCAAACATACAAACTTACTCCAACTAAATTTGAAAATAAATTAGTTATACATCAGATATAATTTGGAAAAAAAATAAATTAATCATTAATTCAAATGCCGGTACTTATCAAATAAATAGTTTACAATTTGAAAAAAAGTATATCAGAGGAAAACGTCACATGATCTAAAAGTAGGTGCCTTCAATAAATCACTAAAAAAGCAGCAAAGTAAGAATAAAAATGGTTCCAAACTTATTAAAACAGAACATTTTCATCAAAATGTTCATATTATTATTAAGAGAAGAGATTAAAGTATTTCATAATTATTTCTAAAAATATTTTAATCCTTTCTAACACGTTCGATGTTTTGGTAAAATTCTTGTTTTGACTTTTGTTAGCGGGTAACCAAATGGAAGAAGTAATATTGCATAACTCATTTGTTCCGATGATAAACCCATTAATAAACCCATTAATAAACCCATTAATAAACCCATTAATAATTTGTTCCGATGATAAACCCATTAATAAACCCATTAATAAACCCATTAATAATTTGTTCCGATGATAAACCCATTAATAAACCCATTAATAATTTGTTCCGATGATAAACCCATTAATTTGAAAATTCTTGTAAAATTCAAATAATTGTAAGACTTTAATGACATTTTCGGGACTTATTCACAAATGAGTTAAATTATTTTTGAAATTATTATTTTTAAAATCTTGTTAAAAATATATCTTTTTTACATCTGTTACTCACCTCCTCATAAATTGATGAAATTTTAAGAAATTATATTTTGAGGGAAAAATTGGTTTATTAGTTAAACGCAGGACTCATTGGACAATGTAAATCATCTATTTTTTTAAATTGCCTTTATTTTCAAACATCTGCTCCCAATAATAAAATAAAAAACGGGATATAACTATGACATTACTTAATTTAATAAGCTTTTAATTGCTTGAATGAATAATATCAATTAAGGACATTATGAAGAATCTTTTCGGTTAATAATGAAACTTTACAAGAATTGTTTGCATTTTTTTAAATTTTAATGATTTATAAAGGTTCAAAATATTTTTAAAATGCTTCAATGATGTGTTACGGTTAGTCTAAAAAAATCATTAAGTGAAGACTATACTTACTAATCGGAAATTAACAAGATTAATACAAATTGTCGTGCCCGCTTATTTTTAAAATAATTTTTAATATTTTTGTGTGCTTGAATTTTTTTCATGGTAATTCCTATGTGTAACTTAAAAGGTCATGTGTTTGAAAGTTTCTTTCTCTTACAGGGAAAAAATTGTACAATTATGTCACTTGTGATCACCATACACTTATCTTATCTCGCATCTGTCAACAAATACGGTGGAAGAGTAAGAAAGCTGAACTCTGTGTTTAAGAAATAGGATTAATCTAAATTTCTTTCTACAAATAAGTAATACTTGTGCGAATCAGATTAATTTAACATTAAATTTGCTAATTTTCCAAACTTCATGTGTCAGAGATTTATATTTTAATTTTGCAAGATTTTTAAGCCAGAAAATTAACTTTTGTTTACAAGTGTGTCGATCGTTTAAAAATGACCAAAAAATTGAAAGATATTTTTGAAATTTCAAAAGTTTTAGATTCCAATCAATATACTTCCTGTTGGAAATACACAGGAATATATTGCTAACTGGAAATAAATTTAATTATTTAACTTCGAATTTAAACTAAAATAAAAATTTCAAGAAATTATTTTTATTTTTAAAAATTCAGTTTAAAATTTAGATACCAAAAATGAGTGGATGTACCAATCTAAAAGTCAGTATTTACAAACACAAGATATTCACTTTTAGACAACCATTTAAACTGCCTAGTAATACACAAGATTAAAACTGACCCTAACATTGATTTTACTAATGTAATGCCACCATAATTAAAAAGAACAATTATTTAAGGATAATATACTTTGACAGCCTAATAATAATATTAGCAATTATAGACATACGTCACAAACAATATATTACGTTACTAAACTTTACTGAATCCATTCTTAAATTGTCTAACATGTGTTTATCAAAAACAACCGGTATATGCGTCAAAAAGGTCCCGAAATCAACATGCGAAAAACCAATAAATATAATGTCTGTTAGAAATACACAAACAATTACAAATATTATCATCTGATTCGCACATAGACAAACATGAAATTTTATACACTTTTGTACATATGGCAATACATTTTTTCAGCTACGCGTAGAAACCGTTAATTTTTTGAAACTTCCGATAGACGCGTCGTCTCTCCTCGAATTCGTCACGTCGCAGAGGATATTAGCTTTGGTTTATATATATATATATATATATATATATTATAAATTATGTGCGGATGACTATAGTATTTACGCTCTCACACCCTGATTGAGCACTCTGGTAGAGTGGGAGACTTTGTAAACAGTAGCTACTCCGGCATATACGCATCGCTCATTCAATAATGAATTAGAGCACGCTAGCTATTGGGCGTGTTTATATGCGCTAAATAGTCTCCCTTCTTCTACCGGATGCTCGTGTCCTAGGGGTAGAATCTCCGACTGACGCCGATTCGCTCGGGTTTCAATCCTGGGTTAGAAAGCGATCGGAGTCTAATTGTAATGATGAGCTGCGAAACAGATCTGCCTGCGGATGACTATAGTATTATATATTTTAATGGTACAACATTTCATTATGGCGTTAAAGACAAGAAGTTTTTTTACTATAACTGGCCATGCCAAATATTAAAACAAAATCAATTGTCAATCTGGTTTCTTCCCCTCTCATCAGAACTTTAAACGGAGAAAAATTATGAAAAGAGAACTTGTTATGGGTAAAATGAATGAACAGAAGGGGAATTCTTTTAAATTTGTATTAAAAGTTATTACATTTAAAGATGCTAGTGACTCAGCAGAGCAAGCCCAAGCAGACCCTCCCTTGGTTTGCAAATGGAAGGTTGCCTAGACCTGATTAACAGCCTCTCCAACATCTTCAGATGGGACAAGTGTTTTCTGGCAAAAACAGAAACCCATCCACACTAAAATCCAAAGCGTAACTCGGATTATTTATCAAATGATCCGCAATGGAAGACCCGTATGTATTTCGAATGTTATCACAAGACGAAGAATTTTTATTGGGTATTTTAACAGATACATGTTGTTTAATCCAAACATCTAAACGCTGCGCAGTTCTACCTATGTAGTCGACTCCACAACTACATTTAAAATGTTAATGGCAGAATTAATATTGTGGGAGGGTAGAAAGTCTTTACGCAAAGATGGAAGGACAGATATAGTTTAAAACAAAATACATAGGTTAGCTGCATAACACTCACATAAACTTAATGAAATTCGCTTGGACAAGGCATCACTAACTTTACCCAACCACAGTATTCGGAGATAGACTGAACATTTTCCAACCATTAAAGGTTTAATTTTGTTAAACTCAGCAATCCTCCCTCGAATAACCGACTGAACAATGTCCGACAGATAAACATTGTTCACAGAGATACTAGTTATACAACTAATTTCATCTTTCAGGGTGTCATCTGAACACATCATTACGTCTTAATCAAATTAGTCTTTTGTTGTTTAGAACAAAAATAATCCCATTTAATGTAGAAACCAATAAAGGCAGGCTTTCTATGAACTGAAGTAATAAAAGAGGAAGGTGTTCTATGAACCAGAACATCTAAGAAGGGCAAAGAACAACTGACCTCCTTATCTACCGTAAATGTGAGGACTAGAAAAACACCACTGAGTAGGGAGAAGTATTAGTCAACCTCCGATTCATTGTTGAAAACACAAAAAGTCTCCTCAATATAGCGGAAGTAGATCTTGAACTTGGAAAACTTAAAAGTAGGTTCCCTTCAATATTCATGAAACTTAGGCTATCTATAAAAACGGAGACAACGGAGCCAAACGGTCTTAATTCCTCAAATATTTATGAAGAAAAACACTACTTTTTATCCATTTGACGTTTCTGAAGTCGAATTTCAGAGATCAGAGCATAATCATAGGTGTCAATGTAACCAAGACGTTATAACTTGAAAGAATCATTAAGTATAAGTTAACATTTTCTTAATGTAATCCTGGCGGTCTATATTCGTTATTGTTAATTCGGTTTCATGATAATAAAGGAGTGATTATTTTTAAGGGATTTAATGATCCGGAGGTGTTCACTACTCCATTTCAATTCAGAGGATGAAATAGAAGAACCAGCACAAGAATAACCCAAGTCATTCAATTGGACTCGAAAGTCACTGGATTTATATATAGACAAGGTTTGAAGCTTAGAGAGTTGAGCATAATATACTTCAAACTTCAAAAAAACCTTTTCGTTATCAAGAGAAACAGGAGGAAAGGTGAGGTCTAGGCCGTGGGCCAAAATAGCAAGCTCAATCTTTGAGGGACAATAAGAAAACAAATTGACAACATTTTTTGCCACACAGGCAAATCTCTTAGAAATAAAATGTTTTAACTTATTCTGAAAACATCACACCGTCTTGGAAAGACAACGCGCATATATCAGTCTTACATAACAGGCAAAACGAATCCTATAAAAATATGACAAAAATTACATTGTCATACGTCATAACATACTATATATTTTTTTGTGGGCCAAAAAATGGTGATACAGTCGAAATACATACGGGTCTTTCATTACGGGTCATTTGATAAATAATCCAAGTTGTGCTACGGATTTTAGTGTGAAATGATTTTCCAAATTACAATCGTTGTTTCATCTGAAGATTTTGGAGACGCTGTTTATCAAGTCTAAGCAAACCCTTCTTTGTAAACAAAGATAGCGTTTGCTTGGGCTTGTTCTGCTGAGTCACTATCATCTTAAGATATAATAACTTTTAGTAAAAATCAGAAACATTTTCCCTTCCGTTTATTCATTTCAATCATAACAGATTTTATTTTTATTTTTTCCGTTTACAGTTCTGATGAGAGGGGTCGAAACTGGTCGACTGGTGACATTGTTTAAAAATTTGGCATGGCCATTAATAGTAAAAATATCCTTGTTTTTAACGCAATAGTATATATATATATATATATATATATATATATATATATATATAAATTCTTCGGAAATACTTTTTTATGTTTCGGGATACGTAAATAAAGTTATTAGATACATGGCTTCATAACCTGATTTGATTGATTCTGTAGTAAGGTCACAGATATTATTAAAATGTTCTTTTTTTTTTAGATTTGAATCATATTAAAAATGAAGATTAAAAAATACTAACATTTCGTAATTTAAAAAATTTCGTTATATAGGAGGCGTTTCTAATAACGCCTGTGTCAAATGTCTTTCGAATGTTACTTTACGGATTGAAAATTTGCATTGTAAATGATAGTTGTATACTGACAATATCAATTGCATTTTGTGTGCGATTTATTAATAAGATAATTATGTATATGTCATTAATCATTTCTTCTTTTTCATAATTAATTTGAACTTTACACAAATATATATATATGTATATATATGTATGTATATATATAGAGAGAGATAGATGCAGAGAGATAATGTAAATTAATTTATTTCTACAATATATATACGCATATACATATAGATATATACTTATATATATATATATGTATAAGTATATATATATATATATATATTTATATACTTATACATATATATATACATATAAGTAAATAATTACAACTTTTAGTATATACATATATAAATATCCATATATATATATATATATATATATATATATATATATATATATAAAAGAATGTAATTGAAAAAAATTCTCCGCAACCAAGAAGGTTGTGGCATTTGATTATTTGGTCACATGATGAGGAACGCATATATATATATGTATATATATATATATATATATATATATATATATATATATATATATATATATATATATATACATATATATATGCGTTTCATCATGTATATATATATATATATATATATGAATATATATATATATGAATATATATATATACATTTATATATATATATACATAATGTCACGTCAATGATAAATAGATGCGTATATAATGTAAGTAAAACGTACACCTTCATAGTTTAGATTATTTCTTTCTTTCTAAACTCTAACATTCAATGCCCACGTGCATATCGGTTATATATAATGCGCGCGCACACATGCGTTTATATATATATATATATATATATATATATATATAAGCAAAATTACAATGAATGTGCAATCGGCCTCATTAAGGAGGTATTTCTTCCCGGAGAATCTATTAAATAACGAAATTATCGCTTCTTGAATCGCGTGATTTGTCCAAGTAAATTAAATCTGCGGAGAAAGCTAATCATGTATCCAAATTTTAGATAGTACCCACCCGAGATCGATACAAATCGCAGTTTCTTCGATCAACGTCTTTGCCGCGTGGCACACAAACACACATACACACTTACCCTCTCTCTCTCTCTCTCTCTCTCTCTCTCTCTATCTATCTATCTATCTAGCTAGCTAGCTAGCTAGCTAGCTAGCTCTCTTTGTTTCTGTAACTCTCTTTACTGAGTACTCCGGTTGTTCTTGTCCATTTAAGCGACAACGGGAGACTCGTTATTGTTAATTGTATAAGCACCGGTCGACCCTACGTCAACCCTGAGATAATGTAATCGGCTACACGTAGTGACTTAAGGCCTACTTTTATTGTTCTTGCCCGGCTTTTAAAATTCACTCCAGCAAAATATCTGCAAAACTGTCATGGAAGAAAACAACAAAACCTTGCGTCGAATTTAATGGGTTAAAACATGGGAATAAAATTAGTTTTTTGTTTCGTTTCACTCCTGTGTAACATAGATTTGACATTGCAGGCACAATGTTCTTCAAATCGTCCTGACTTATTCTTTTATTCTTAAGGAATAATGGATAGCAGCTTGCGAGATCAGAGAGCCGAGTTCGAATTCCAGTCGAGTTTATTATATTCACTTACGTGCTAATACCTTTGGGAAAGTTATGATTCCAACTCTTCTCTCCACCCCCCTCTCTAAAAGTGGGTATTATCAGAAAGAGAAGGAAAACTCCAGCCTGGAGAGTGCTGGGACCTGTGGTGCCTCTACGAATGAGTCACTGGATAAAAAAGAACATTGTTATTTATAATAACTTTCACATGCCCACTTCCAAATCCTGAGTCTATACAATGACCTCCTTCATTTTGAGTGGCTGTTGAGAAAACTTTTAGGAAAAAGAAAATATCTGCGTTTAAGTGAGCTAATTTGAAACACGAAGCTATCATTCACCAGGTTAATGAAATGTTTAGGTAGTCCGCAATACGAACAGTAATTTGAGTCGAACTTCCAGGCATGGGATCTTCACGTAGGGGGAGACAGCATTCCATGCCCGCCTTCTGAAAAATACCGTGCTTCTATGTTTGAACTGTGAAGTCTCATTAGCGAAAACTATGACGAGATCAATTCAAGTCCACCATGAAGTGGAAACATCATGAGGAAGTGGAGACATCATTTTCAATAACGGCGATCTAACCCCTGAACAGAACAGATACTTAATACATTTTAGTTGATATAATAACGAGTCTCAAGTAATCCAGTATAAAAGACAGATTCGCTAATGCCGTCTTGGCTGTCGATGGCAGACAATTCTAATAAGTAAATCTCCGACGTGATTGATTTGCAGGGTCAACGTCATTTCCATGTATTTAAGCCAATTGCCGACCTACAAGTCGAGGCATGGTCTTAACTCAATGTCATAAAATATTTTTATATGCTCACTTTAAATAAATCAAACTTGCATATTTATAATATGACAGAAATGGAATAATGTTCTATAATCTGAAATTGAAAAGTTACAAAAAGTCTTCCAAAACGTTGCCAACGAGTACAAGAAATTTAGGTACATTACAAAAAAATTAGTTAAATTATATAAACAATAGACAAATTCATTATTTCTTTTTATATTCACAGCGTTTCAACCGATGTTCTCTTTGACCTTTTTCATCTGACTATTGTATTTAGGTGATGAGGAAGGTGCATTATAAGCTTTCTTAATTGCATCAACATGCTAATTTGGCTTAATATATCCACAATGTTTTGGCCAATGTTCTCGCTAGCTTTTTTCAGATGACTGTTGTATTTTTGCCTAAATTTGTTAAATGAATTATTATTATTATTATTATTATTATTATTATTATTATTATATACTTTGATATTCGAACCAGCCTGTGTATCTTGCTTTTCATATTCTTAATAATCTGGCCAACGCTTTCTAGCAGTTACATTTTTTCTAAATTTTTTAGATGAAAATTATCATCATCAAATTCTTTAGTATTCGGTTCAGATGCACAACGTGCTTTTTATTCACACAAAATTTTGGTCGGTGCATTCTCCGGCCTTTTTCAGATAACTTATATATTTTTGAGATTCGGAAATTGCTAACGGATACAAAACTTTAGGTCATTACAAGAAAATTAGTTACATTACATGGATAATAGACGAAAAGTTATATTTGTTTTATTCAGAGCGTTTCAACTGATGATCTCTCTGGCATTTTTCATCTGACTATTGTATTTTTGTTCAAATTTAGTGGATGAGGAAATATCATTAGAAGCTTTCCTAATTGCACAACATGCTAATATATATTAATATAAATAATAATAATAGTAATAATAATAATAATAAATTTTCATTTAACAAATTGGGGCAAAATAAAATAGTCAGCTTGAAAAGGTCAGAGAGACCATCAGCCAAAATACCGTGAATATAGTAAGCAAACCGAATACCAAAGAATTTGATGGCAATAATTTTCATCTCAAAAGTGTAAAAAATGTAACAGCGTTGGCCCGATTATTGAGAATATGAAACGCAAGATACACAGGCTGGTTCGAATATCAAAGTATATAACAATAATAATAATAATAATAATAATAATAATAATAATAATAATAATAATTCATTTAACAAATTTATGCATCATTATAAGCTTTCTTAATTGCATCAACATGTTAATTTTGCTTACTATATTCACAATGTAACATCTACTTATTTTTATTTTTATTTTCATTCGCTATCGTCGTACTTTATAACCGGCTTGGAATTTTAAACTATGAATACACACACATGAGGACGCCTGAAGGATGCACCTGCCGACATGTGTGCACAACAACAAGGATATCCCTGTTGTTCCGAATAGCAAAGCATGTAGTAATGAGAATTCCTTCGCTCGGACATTCAGAAAAAACACAATAATCACCTCAAAAATTTGATTAGTTCATCGACCGATACGTTTTAAGTCTCAGTTCGTTAATCCAAATAATAATGAATACTATAAAGATAATTACTAATCTCAAAAATTCTGACAAAAATTTAAAATTCTGCACATCCGCCTGTGCATTGAATACTGCTGACATATCTGGTCGGGTGCTCCTGCTATCAACCTAGGGGTCCTTGACAAAATCCAGCGGAGCTCGGATACAGTCACTTTCTTACCGGTGCAATGTGGCTTCCCTGTGTCTCTTCTACAAATACTTTCATGGCTTCTGCTCAGATGAACTTGGCTCATTGGTACTCCTCATACATGAATTTGCTCGAGCTACAAGATTACCAACTAGGTCCCACCCTTTCACTGTGAAACCAATAAAATGTAAACACTAATTCTACTCCAGCAGCTTCTACTCTCGCTACAATCTCCAAGCCATCTCTCTCTCTCTCTCTCTCTCTCTCTCTCTCTCTCTCTCTCTCTCTCTCTCTCTCTCTGCCCCATTCTCCGCCTACTATACGCTCATCAGTATTCTCATCCTTCTCTTACCCACTTCCGGACACCCCGTATAATCTGTCACTCGTTCTCATAACTTACCTCCTATGTAACCCCCTGCTCCACAGTGGCAGTAAAATGCCTTGCGACACGATTATAAAAAATAATCAGCATTATTTTGATTTTTTTTTTTTTGGTATCAATGTTTCAGTCGGAATTTTCAATTATTAATTCTTTTTGTTGCTGTTGTTTAAATTTAACGTTTCACGATATTTTCATTATCAAAAGATATTTTCTTCAAAATCAGAACTGTATGCAATAATTTCAGTCGCCTTTCGATTGGTAAGAACCCAATCTGTCCTATTATTTAACACATAACTGGAGGGAAAAGACGGATTAATACCTTTTCCAAGGGTATTTGCGCGTAAGTGAAAGCAGTGAATTCAGCTCCCCGATTTCTCGTTCCAAGCCGATATCCACTGCGCCACAACACACATCCCCTGATCGTGAGATTACAAGTTTTAAAAAGACTGGAATCACCTCGTAATTCCTGTTAATCTTACGTCTACCCGTATCCATAATGGCAACACCTGTTAGTGCCCCAGCTATGGGAATATAGTGACCCATCCCAACAATTTTTTATAATATAGTGAACAACAATATATTTTTATTACAATCAATGCAAAACCAAACAATTATAAAATTAAATTTTTATCGTAAAATTAATAGTAATACATTTTATGATCTAGAGAATATATATTTAAAAACCGATGACACTAACATATTTAATTAAAAAAATAAAATAAAATAAAAATAATTGTCGTTACACTTGGTATCACTACAGATCTTGTATTTAAAAAAGTATGATTTCATAATTTAAAGGTAAAGTTATTTGTAGTTCAAAGCATAAATCACATACAAAATATGTAGAGTTTGTATTAAATAACCCACTGAGGTGTTGATATGCCGCTATATAAAATCAACTAACTCTAAAAAACATTCTCTGTACGAAATCTGCATAGTAGTTATGGGTCCGACCAAAAAGTAATACAAATTAAATAATATTTGATCGTGATCTTGTTTTATTAATCCTTTTACTCCAAACAAGGCGATAAAGCCACTAAGACTCAAGAGGTTACTAAGAGTGAAAGAGAATAAAAAGACGTCAATGACGAGAAAGGACAATAAAAGATCATTTTTCAAGACGATTATATTTTTAAGATTTAGGTTTCATGAAACAAGAAACTGGAAGAGAATTCTACAGCTGATGTGCTGTAAAAGAAACTATTAGAATAGAATTTACTGTTTCAACAGTAAAACGATGAGACCTAATTGCCAATCTAGTAGTATGCTTAAATTCATTGAGGTACCAAGGAGAAAAGCTCATTAAAACAAGAAAATATTTCTTAAAAGCCAGAGGGTAGCCACATAATGTTGGTGGAAAGGTGACTGAAGTCTAACTGCGAGCACAGGAACGATAAAATTTCAAAGTCTTGTGTGGGTGTGTCGAGAATTTCGAGATATGTAGCAATAGTTTCAGAACGGATACGGTAGGGATATTCAGTGCACGCAGAGAAAGGTGGATCTATATAAGTGTAAGATAAATTTTGACGCGACAAATTGTGAACCAACTTTGCTATCAGCAGATCAATCCATCTGATGTTCAGAAAATGGGTTGGATAAAGGCTTTTTCATCATCCTTGAATATATGTAATATATTCTAAGTAATTCAAACTTATTTATATGATCAAAACCATATATATATATATATATATATATATATATATATATATATATATATATATATACCGTCATAATGTTTTGAACATCTAATGATCGGGACTCTTAAAACCAACGGAATATCTCGTTTTGATTAGGGGAAATTGAATCCGTACAATGCAAGTTAACGTCCCTGAAGTGAATATGTCTGGCCGTCGATTATATTTATTACAGGCTTTTATAGCATTTCCAGAGTGCAAGCCGACTTTTTATTGCGTTTATATTGAGTTTAAGGAACATGAATATAGGAGTTAGATTTCGTTTGCTTAACAATGCAAGTTTTCTATGTTCACAATTGATATTGTCAAAAGGATAAACTTTAAGCAGAGCTAATATTTGTCATTAAATATATAGCTAAAATTAATTTACTTAGACGCATAAGAACAGATTGAGGTAAACAGCTAGAGAGATGCATACATACCTACTAAATAGATAGATAGATAGATAGATAGATAGATAGATAGATAGATAGACAGATAGATAGATAGATATGAATAGACTGAGATATATATATATATATATATATATATATAGATAGATATGAATAGACTGAGATAGATAGATAGATAGATAGATAGATAGATATGAATAGACTGAGATAGATAGATAGATAGATAGATAGATAGATAGATAGATAGATACTAGAAAAAAGAGCCAACTAGATAGATTGATACGAACACAGTGAGCTACCTAAGCATATAGATTAATACGAACTAAGTGAACTATCTCGCAAGCTAACCAGACAGATAAGGAAACTGACTGATATGCCAAAATACAATGAAATATTTATAAATTAATCTCAAGTTTTAATATTTATAAATGCACAAATAAATATATTTCACCATATCAACTTATAAAAATCGATTTATTTATCTATTATTTGCATCAATATACAGTCATATAGGGCATCTCTCAAGGTATATGAATCTATGACTTTCAGCATCAAATATTATGAAGTTAGAGGTAAAAAGAAGCAATAAAAGAGATCTGCTTGCATTTATACACTTGTGCGCGTATTTAGAGATAAGCATGTTCATCTTTAAATCTATATAAAGCTGTATATCATCTATCAAGCTGTCAGCCAAAGCGATTGTGCCAATGTGTTTCTGACGCAGGATTCGCTGAAAAATTCGTGTTATAAGCAGGCATAAATAATCCGAAACGCCAAACTCTGCAAGCGTTTTCATTCTCTCGCCTTCTCTCTTGCCATCTGTCTCGTTCGGCGATCATCGTTTGAATGGATTAGGTTTTTGTGATCGCAGCTGGAAACTTCCTCGTGTCCCACCCGTTCTGCCTTTATCCGAAATAAATCGTGTCCAGCTTCCGATTTTAAACAGCTGTAACTAATGGCAAATTTTTCTGCGTCTCATAAAAATGAGGCTGTATCCTCTGAGCCAAGTTGATGGTGGGAAAAAAATGGAAGAAGGGAAAAATCAATAACCGAAAAATCGATACAGGGTAAAAGAAAAACGAAGCTTATGCGTGTTTCTAAAGAGTATGCGTTAGAAAGATAAATGCATAAGAATAAGCTTAGATACAGAGAAACACAAGCACACATAGATAGATAGATAGATAGATAGATAGATAGATAGATAGATAGATAGATAGATAGATTGAAAATGAGATACATAGGTAGATAGATACTAAGAAAATGAGCCAACTAGATAGATACTAAGAAAATGAGCTAACCTGATAGATAGATACTAAGAAAATGAGCTAACTAGATAGATAGATACATCGATTCATTATCGTTAGATACACAAAAGACCCCGTACGAATTTGATATATCTCTATTAGACCTGACTATGACAATAAACTACATTCGATATTAAGGTTTATGTTCAGACGTTTATGTTGGGCGTTTCGGGGAACGTGGCTTCTCCTCTTATGTCCTCGTGTTCCCAGGTTCACCCTGACTCATGCAGGTAGTAATTGTTAGGGTCCCAGCTATGGAAAATAGTGAACTCCTAAATAAACAGGAACAGCATTTTTATAATAAAATGAGTGACTATGCAGTTTCATAGCAAAATGACAAACAATGTAACGTTAAAAAATATAAAAACACATTTTTATAGTAAATTACCAACAATATATTATATGATCGAAAAATGACGTACAACATATTTAGATTTCGGCATTAAATAACCCATATTTGGTTGATATGCTTCTAAACAAAATTAAATCAACTATATAGCTTTAGGATGAGCGTTGCGGTGCAGTGGATAATGGCTCAAAACGAGAAAACGTAGAGCCGAGTTCGAATTTCAGTTGAATTGGTTGTATTTATACCCTTTGAAAATGTATTAATCCGCCTCTTTCCTATGGATTAAATAACAGGACAGATTAGACTTTATAGCTTTGATTGGCAACCAGTCTACCGCAAGATGTAATGGCTACTTACTGCGGGGAAATCTTCTGTCCAGTCAGTCATGTCTTTTTTCAGACATTATTACCCATGCGTGTATCAAGTATGGCCCTTAACTAACTGATATACCCTTATACAACATAGACACGGAATAAGTATTCGGAGAGAACAGTTCAAATCCCAGTCGTTTTTTTTTATTCATTTATGCAGACATATCCTCGACAAATATATGAATCCATATCCTAGAATGCTTGATTTGACGTCGATTACACTGTTGTCCATTCGTGATCGAGAGGTCTAAGACGCGCCAAATCAATCAATTGATGGCTTCCCATATGTGGATAGGGGTCGCAGGTTCTAATCCTGCCGAATAACATACATTTTTGTTACAAAAATCTATCGTTAATAATCAGGCCGTAGAAATAAATATATATAAAGTTTGATTATAAACAGAATATCTACTTAAATACGAGTATCGATCAAAAATAATGTTCAAACAAATAATATATATATATATATATATATATATATATAGTCATCCACAGACAGATCTGTTTCGCTGTATCACAGCTCATCAGTACGGTTAGAGAGCCGATTACCTTTAACCCAGGATTGAAACCCGACCGAATTGGCATCAGTCGGCAATTACTACTTTAGAAAACGTAGATGATCGAAGAATTAAAGAACATTTAGAAAAAGTGCTACATGTTCTTTATTTCTTTTTCTAATTCATGACAGATTATATATATATATTAGATAAATACTCTAGTTTTCTTCTTCACATATAATATGGCACCAAAGAAAGTTGTTCAAATGGCTCATGGGCGTCAAATCTCATTCAAAATACTTTGAAAACTTTCTTATATTTTTTATTCTCTCTCTCTCTCTCTCTCTCTCTCTCTCTCTCTCTCTCTCTCTCTCTCTCTGACTCTCACACTTTCTTTCTCAATCTCACACACTTTTCTTTCTGTCTATTTCCATATCTTCCTATGTCTATCAATATTCGTTGTTCTTTCAGGTGTTAAGTGATCACTATCCTCCTCACTTTCTTGTCTTTTCCTAACGTCATTTCTTCTTCTTCACCTCCTCCTTTATGTGCCCTGTCTCTTCAGGACATAAGCGATCATGGCTTTCCACGTCTCCCTATCCCTAGTGGCTCTTAGCACGCCTTCTCCTGTTACACCATGCAACCCTCGTTCCATCATCCACCTGATCAGGTCCTTCAAATATGTTAACCGATGCTTTCACCTATCTCTTTTACCCTCTATCTGGCCTGTTAGTATAAAGGTTCTCCAAGTCCTCCGTCTTCATTTCACGTCCCAGGAACTTTAGCTGTCTCTTCCTGATGCTCAGTATTAAGTTCCATTACGGCAACTTTATATTAATTTATTTGTCTTCGTGGCCTTAAATGCGACAATTGCATCTCATGCAAGGGAAGGACACATTAAGAAAGGACCGTCTTTCACGTAAATTATTACAGACAAATATAAATGACAAACATTGAACTATTCCTATATTAAACAAACGCAGAGGAACTAAAATTTGAATGAGCTTTATTTACAAACCTAGTAAATGCGTACAGACTCAAGTAAAACGGTTGATTGTACTTCAAGTACAAACGACCAATATTTTTCCATAGACTCAAGTATGAACTACTAATATGTAACTACAGCATTTCACGAATGATTATTGTTGTGGGATCTCCCCTTTTTTATGATAATGGACTCGACTTGAGTATACATATACCATAGACAGAACAGTACGATTACCGTAAGAAATCCGTAAGTTACCGAACGATACTGAAGTACACAGAGAATACCGCATCAGCAGTCATAGTAGTTCTGAGCTCCACCCAACCAGAATAGAGTTACACGGACATACTAATTCCAGCACGGCTTCACTTCAAAGACTTATATATATATATATATATATATATATATATATATATATATATATATATATTCCTTACTCATTGCATTCCTGGATTACTAACCTGCGTTCCAGTTTGTATCTTTACGTTTAATAAAACCTATTTTTATATCTCAATATCTGTTTTGTTGTTTATTATTTTGTGCGGTTCTTTACCTATAATCCACAACAATTATACTTTCAGATATAAACGACCAAAATTTTTCTATTCCAGGAAAACTTAAATACTTATCGAAACAAATATAACTGACCAATTTTTATTTCCCCAAGAAGTAAGTAAATACTAACTGATTCGAGTATAAACAACCAACATTCACCTATAGATTTTAGTTAAAAAAGTCAGTATTTATTTACAGACTCAAAATAGGCTCACATATACGAGGATCCGATGAAAAGTTCATAAATTGACCAAGATATTTTCATGGAATGTAGTTTATTTTTCAACATTGTCTTCCTTGTGGTCCACACATTACTTTCATCAGCGGGATCGCATTAGTGAAGAAAATATCCCTCCTGCCAAAGAAAAAAGTTATCAAAAACAGAAATGACATTATCATCACTGCGATACTGGTTCCAATCCAAGTAGTGTCTTTTAATGTTAGAGAACTGGTGATAGTCAAATAGAGTCAAGTCAAGAGAATAGAGAAGTTGATCAACCTGTAGTAAGTCACAGTTACGCACAGCAGCCGTTGAAACAAAGAAGTTGTGTGATTGAGCATTGTACTGATAAAACAAGACCATTTTCATCAGTTTTCCTGTACGTTTGATCATAAAAGGGTTTCGTAGATATCTCAGCATGTTAGCATATAACCCTCCATAGATAGTGTGGCACTGTTGAAGGTATTCAATAAACACAATACTTTTTGCATCCTAAAAAATGAGCCGATAAACTTGAATGCAAATGAAGCGATCTTTGCTTTCTTTGGAGCAGATGAGGTGAGATCATTTCACTGCATGGATTATCTCTTTGTTTCTGGGTCTATGTGATGAACCCAACACTCATATTTGGCTAAAAAACTGCTGGATCTGCCTTAAGCAATGTCATTTTTCCCTTTTCTTTGATCAGTCTGACATGCTTTTGATCCGGTGTCAGGCGTGGTGAGGAGAATTATCTCTCGCTAAAGAGAAAATAAATTCTCATTTGTTCATCGCCCCCCCCCCCACAAAGTTTATATTATCATAGGAAAGTGTACGTACTTACAAAATAGTCTTCATAGTTGGTTTCATTTTACCAAAGTATTTCAATGTAAAGATAATGTAATAATTTCTTTTTTTTTACCAAAGCTAATCCAGCAGAGAGGCGATATGCGTTGTAGTGCAGTAGATATCGGTTCGGAACGAGAAATCGAGGAGCCGAGTTCAAATTACAGTTGAATTTTATTGCATTCACTTACGTGCAAAGACGCCTGGGAAAGGTATTAATCCGTCTTTTCCCTCCAGTTATGGGTTAAATAACAGAACGGATCGGGTTCTATAGCCTTGGCTGCCAACCAGTCTACCACAGAAAGCAACGGCAACCTACTGCTGGATAATCTTCAGCCCGGTCAGTCATGTCTCTTTCGAGACATGATCGCTCAAAGCGTGTTTGACGTATGGCACTGAACTGATTGACTGAATATAATAGTCTGAAACCTGATTAAGGCTGCTACTGGGCATAAAGCGGGGGATCAGTTTTATATTTTTATGAAGTAATAAACTGATCCCCACTAATTACTACTTAATAATATAATGCATCCCTTTTTCCTCCACCCATGAGTAAAATAACAGGGCAGATTGGGTTCTATAGTGTTGGCTGGCAACCAATCTACCGCAGATAAGCAATGGCAACCTACTGCGGGATAATCTTCTGCCCAGTCAGTCATGTCTCTTAAGAGACATGATCGCTCAAGCGTGTATCACGTATGGCACTTAATGAACTGAATGAATCCAGGACAAGAGTCGAAGTCGAAATGTTACTGATGAATGAATCATGTAATATGGATTATGTTAGAGAGAGGACTTTTCCAATCTTCACACTCCCCTGCTCATCAGTGGCTTTATCGCCTTGCTCGGGGTGATATGATTATGTTAGAGAGAGGACTTTTCCAATCTTCACACTCCCCTGCACATCAGTGGCTTTATCGCCTTGCTCGGGGTGATATGATTATGTTAGAGAGAGGACTTTTCCAATCTTCTCACTCCCCTGCACATCAGTGGCTTTATCGCCTTGCTCGGGGTGATATGATTATGTTAGAGAGAGGACTTTTCCAATCTTCACACTCCCCTGCAGATCAGTGGCTTTATCGCCTTGCTCGGGGTGATATGATTATGTTAGAGAGAGGACTTTTCCAATCTTCACACTCCCCTGCACATCAGTGGCTTTATCGCCTTGCTCGGGGTGATATGATTATGTTAGAGAGAGGACTTTTCCAATCTTCACACTCCCCTGCACATCAGTGGCTTTATCGCCTTGCTCGGGGTGATATGATTATGTTAGAGAGAGGACTTTTCCAATCTTCACACTCCCCTGCACATCAGTGGCTTTATCGCCTTGCTCGGGGTGATATGATTATGTTAGAGAGAGGACTTTTCCAATCTTCACACTCCCCTGCACATCAGTGGCTTTATCGCCTTGCTCGGGGTGATATGATTAAAAACAAAAACGATAATGAGGACAAGAATGAAAGGTAACGATCGCCTCCTGAGTTGTAAAAAGTAAAGATTAAAGGACCTTGTCTATTCGATAAAGTTACAGTAATTAAGAAAATCTGACTAAAACTTTCGTAGAATATTTTCATCGGAGATAACGAGAGTGTTCTGACCCCATAGAAATAACATGCCATGCACAAGCTATAAATATCTGAATAGGTAGAAATAAATTATCGAGATCATCTGAACATTACCTACAGAAATGGCTATACTGTAGCGACCGGCTTGCAACATTGCGTGTGTGAGAAAATGAATTCATATTAGAAAATACGTATAATACAAATTTTCCAGAAAGTATTTTAAACTTTATCAAGACTAACTAGTAAATTTTCGATGGATCTAGTTCAGATATCACGGAAATATTCAATTTTCGCTTAATCCGAACCTTGTAAAGATAAAGAATAGCAGACAGTTGCAGGAATTTCCTGAGGCAATAAAATGAATCGCACCAATTTTCCAGTATCTTTAGTAATGGCTTTTATATACGAGTTCCACTTGAGGTCTGCAATCAAGTGTAGACTAAACACCCGTTCGAGGCACAGCCCCTCAATGACCTTGGGATTGTGTATCATGACTGGAATAGAGTTAATGTATTATCCTGGACCTGGTTAAGAGTCCAGCAAGAAAATAATAGATCAACCAAAAAAGAAAATAAAAAATATATATTAACACAGTAAAACACAATACGTGGAACTCTGTTAGTAGAACGAATAAATACGGGTTATGATGTATTATTATAACTGGGATTCGAAATAGTCGTACGGTAACAGTCTTGGCTATCTCTGTCTATCACTCATCGCTGATCTGCTCATGCTGATCTACTGCGGATCTCTCACTCTCTGTCACCTCCTGTGAGGGGACGTATATGTAGTTGTAGGAAGAGTTCAATCCGTTGTAATGGATGATGTCACCATGACATGTATGAAAAGAGATGTTAGGACAATAGTAGAAATGTTTTTTTATTTTTATTTTTTTAAGTTTAAAAAACAGAACACATCACTCAATAAGTCCCGGACCTGACACATAGATGGTGCCACTAATAAAAAAAAAACACAAATGGCACGTAACAAAATTTAGGCCCAATCGGATTATTAGTTTACAAATTACAGTTAATTAAGTGATGCTACTGTTGAAAAAATTATCAAAGTTGCGTGAGATAGCAGAGAAGCTGAGCATATCAGAAGGCAGTGTATTCATCATTATGCCTGAGCATTTGTCAATGAGAAAGTTGTGTTCACAGTGGGTGCCGCATTTGCTCATTGTCGATCAATCATCAGCAACGCGTCGACGATTCAGAGCGTTGTTTGCAACACTTTCAACGTAAGAAGTAGGAGTTTCTGCCTAAATATTTGACATTAGATCAAACATTGATCCACCACTTCACTTCGGAGACAAATCGGCAGTCAGATGAGTGGATAGCAGGAAGTGAAAGTCATCCAAATCGACCAAAAACGCAAACATCAGCAGACAAGTTTTTGGGCTCCGTATTTTGTTCATCGATTACATAGAGAAAGGAAGAACAACTAATAGCGAATATTATATAGCATTATTAGTGCATTTGAAGGAAGATATCGCCAAAAAGGGCCACAAATGAAGACGAAAAATGTTATCTTTTACCAAGACAACGCACTGTCACAAGTCGATAGCAACGATGGCAAAACTACATTAATTGCACTTCGAATTGCTTTCGCATCCACCTTATTCCCGAGATCTGGACCCCATTCGCAACTACTGGTTGCTTGCAACCCTCAAAAGAATGCTCCAGGGAGAGAGATTTGGCTTCAATGAAGAAATGATATCGGAAAATGAGACTATTTTGAGCCCAAAGACAAATCGTTCTATAAAAAAGGCATCGAGAGGCGTTGGAATTAGTGCATCACCCTAGAACTTTGCTTAAAATTGTTATTTTATTATTTAGGCCCGGGATTTATTAAGTGTTGTGTTACAAGCGACGGTTATTTCCCATTGAGTTGTTAGTGTTAGGTTAGAGGAAAGATCAGGTACAAGACACCGATCGGTGGACGGACATTTGCGTCCCGAGACAAATTCGTCCCAGCTACCTCTGGTAATTTTATAATTAACCATATTTTCCCAATTTCAAACCAAACTATTAATTATTCTAAAAAAAAAACAAGATAGTTATTTTAACCACTCTGTTTTCAAAAATAAAACTGCAAATAAGATATTCATGGCGCTTTTAGATAAGTATACTCCTGAAAACGAGTAATGTTTTAAAATGGATTACTCAAAATATTTATAACTTTTGATAATTTGTGAAACTACAATTTTTGAAATACTTTGTAAACTCAGTTAATTTAATTGCACTTTTAACAAAAATAATCTTGTAATTATTATTTTATCAGTCAGTTAAGTGTCATACGTGAAACACGCTAGGGCGATCATGTCTCGAAAGAGACATGACTGACTGGGCAGAAAATTATCCCGCAGTAGGTTGCCATTGCTTTCTGCGGTAGACTGGTTGCCAGTCAAAGCTATAGAACTCAATCCGTCCTATTATTTAATCCATAACTGGAAGGAAGAATATTTCCCAAGAGTATTTGCGTGTAAGTGAATGCAATGAATTCAACTGGAATTCGAACTCGGCTTCTCGATTTGTCGTTCTGAGTCAATATCCACTGCACCACAACGCACATTATTTCATACTATTCATTTTATTCCGTTTTTTTTTAACTTGCGATTACTACCTATAATCTTTTTTCAAAATGTATGGTCATTGCCTTTAACAGCTTGGAAAAAAACTATCTGAGATAAGCAATTATTCGAGGATGCATTTGTCTAGGGACGTAAAAGACCTAGAGCACAATTGTCTGGTACACAATTGTCTGGGACACTAATGTCCGGCACTCAACTCTCCTAGTACCCCTTCGATTATATGGATTTTTAAAAGTGTTTTCAGTTAACAATGGTATACAAATATTGAAATGCTAGTCCCATTAAAAACATATTTGTTAAATTATGCAAAATTCGTTCCTTCATTCGAATGAAAAGTCACTTTATATTTTAATTTTTTTTAATGCCAAAATAGTAAAAACTTACGAACTGTGATCTGGAAAATGGCCAACAAAAAAAAAAATGAATTGTCCTCTCGTCTACATTGCTTAGGCGGCTTAACCTGCGCGTCTCTTTGAAATCGATTTATCAGTGTCACTTGCGTTCAGAACAGTTGTCTGGGCGCTGGATGGAAAAGAAAAGAACCGAGTAAGTTTTTATCTAAAACAGGAATACTCAAGCAAAAACTCGCTCGCCGGTGAAGACATGCTTATTGTAGCGTATTGAAAAATGACTGCAACTAGAGCCAATATCCCCAATGTTCCTATGCAGTCAGTTAATCTAACAATCTGCTGCAGTGCGGTTTTGTACCTATCTGTCTTTCAGCATGCACAAGAGAAACTAGAAGATATACATTGACATCTATTTATACTAGTTTCAAAAAGACTTCTGTAAATGTTAGGGTAGAATTTAAATTTAAGTTTTGTTTAACGGCGTATCAACCTCTGTGGGTTATTTAATGCCAAAAAGTTAGGGTTTTAATGTTCAGTTATAATGAGAAGGTTGATTTACTCAGATTTTAAAGATTTTTTTTTTATTTTAGAAAACGGAAGATGTCTTCTAATTTTGTATTCAAAAATGTTTTGTTGAGAATGTATTTTCCTTCAGAAATGTGTTATGGCAATAATTTTTCTTAAAAAATGTATATTTTCTATAGAAGTCTATTTTTAAACTTTTATAGTGTTTTGACCCCAGTTTGGGGGTTAACTATTTGCCTATACCTGGTATCCTAACAGGTACTACTACTCCGGGTCAGGGTGGACCAGAGAAGAAAAGAAATTAAGAGGTGATTCCATACTACTAGACCTCCGAAGTAGAGGCCTTGCTGCCGGATGCAGTTTACCGTCATGCTCAGGACCAAACATTAGGGAAGGATTTGTTAAATAAGTTTTTGTATATTATCATTGTTGCGGTAAAAGCAAGTTTAGTCAGCCAGTTAAATGTCATGCGTGATATAATCTTTGGCGGTCATTTTTATTTCGATCAATGACTGACTAGGCATAGTTCTTGCAGTAGGTTGCCATTTCTTTCTACTGTAGATTGGATTAATACCATTTCAAAGAGTATTTGCGCGTTATTGAATGTAACTGGAATTTCTCATTCCTAGCCGGGATCCATTGCGCCACATCCCACATCCAGATATTTTCTTTAATAACAAGAATGAACTGATCTATACATGATAAGTATTCCTTGGTAATTGTCTTGATGGAGGAAGATAATATTATTGCAGTGACTTGTTTAGCTGAATATTGAATACTATTATAATGACTGACTTAAACGCTGTGTCATTCTAGACACCGCATCAGTACAATAATCAGATACATTTTTCTTTGTTTGCAATTATTTTCTTTTACATCAAATTAAATTGCCGATATTTTAACCATAAATATTCTCAAAAGAAAATTCTTCAAGAAAATTGTTTTTGGTCGAGTGGATAAATAGGAAGTGCGCTGTGGTGCAAGGATGTGCCTTGTGGTGCAGTGGATATCGACTCGGAACGAGAGATCGGGGTTCCGAGTTCGAAGTCCATTTGAATACATTGCATTCATTTACGCAGAAATACCTGCAGTGGATATCGACCCGAAACGCTAAACCACACGGGGAGACGAGTTTAAATTCCAGTTAAATTCTTTGCATTCACTTACGCAGAAATACCCTTGGAAAAGGTATTACTCCGTTTCTTCCCTCCAGTTATAGGTTAAATATTAGAACAGATTGGGTTCTATAGCCTTGGCTAGCAACCAGTCTACTGCCGAAAGCAATGGCAACCTACTGCGGGATAATCTTCCGCTAAGTTAGTCGTGTCTCTTTCGAGACATGATCGCCCAAGCGTGTATCACGTATGACACTTAACCGACTAACTGATATCAATGACTGTCACACATATTTTGCGTTGTTATATGGTAATGATGGCCGAATAGATGTGGTTAGTGAAATAAAAATATGTGGTCAAAGAAAGACAAGAGAGCTGGTGAGAGAAAGAGAAAATGTCGTCGGAGAAGAAAAAATTTGATGAAAGAAGAAAAAAAGGTGTGACGAGAAAGAATAAAAAATGTGGCGAGATTCACAAAAAGATGTGGTCAGAAGCAAAAAAATGTGTGGGAAACAAAAGTAAATAGATGTTGTTAGTGAAATGAAATTCTGTGGTCAAAGGAGAACAAGAAATTTGGTTAGAGAAAGTGAAAATGTGGTCCGATAAGAAAAAAATGTGATGAAAGAAGAAGAAAGATGTGACGAGAAAGTATAAAAGATGTTGTGAGATTCATAAAAAGATGTTAGAAGCAAAAAGAAAATAGATGTGGCTAGTGAGGTAAAATTCGGTGGTCAAAGAACGACAAAAGATTTGGTTAGAGAAAGAGAAAATATGGTCCGATAAGAAAAAATGCAACGAAGGAGAAAAAGACGTGACAAGAATGAATGAAAGACATGGCGAGTTTCATAAAAAGATGTGGTTAGAAGTAAAAAAAAAAAGTGTAGGAAACAAAAAAAATAGATGTGGTTAGTGAAGTAAAATTTTGTGGTCAAAGAACGACAAAAGATTTGGTTAGAGAAAGAGAAAATATGGTCCGATAAGAAAAAATGCAACGAAGGAAAAAAAGACGTGATAAGAATGAATGAAAGACATGGCGAGTTTCATAAAAAGATGTGGTTAGAAGTAAAAAAAAAGTGTAGGAAACAAAAAAAATAGATGTGGTTAGTGAAGTAAAATTTTGTGGTCAAAGAATGACAGAAGATTTCGTTAGAGAAAGAGAAAATGTGGCCCGAGAAAAAAAATGTGATGAAAGAAGAAAAAAGATGTGACGAGAAAGATTAAAAGATGTGGCGAGATTCACAAAAAGATGTGGTTAGAAGCAAACACATGTGGAAAGAGAAAGAAAATAGATGTGGTAAGTGAAGTAAAAATGTGTGATCAAAGAACGACAATAGATGTCGAAAGAGAAAGAAAATTGTGGTCTGAGAAGAAAATGTGATGAGAGAAGAATAAAGATGTAGCGAGAATTAATAAAAGATGTGGCGAGATTTAATAAAGATGTGGTTAGAAGCAAAAACATGAGGGAAGAAAAAGAAAATAGATGTGGTTCATAAAGTAAAATATGTGATCAAAAACGACCACAGATGTGGTGAGAGAAAGAAAAATGTGTGGCCTGAAAAAGAAAGTATATGACTCAATCTTGTTAAGCTCTGTGTCTTTCCAGACTTATTATAACAACAATAATCAGCTGTTGTTTCTTTCTTTGTAATTATCTTCTCTTACATCAAATTAAATTGCTTATTTTTAACCATGAATATCCTTATAAGAAAATCTTCAAGAGAAGTGTTTTAGTCGAATGATATCAATGACTTTTATACATGTTGTCCGTTGTTATATAGCAACTAGCAATATAGCCCGGCGTTGCTCGGGTGTAATGAAAGCTTTAAAACTAATCCTTGGTCCTGAACCTCAGACTCAGCGTAAAGAATATTTGTGTGAAGTATGGTGAGAGTCGGATAAAAATTGTGGATTTGCATAAAGGATATACAGACAGATAAACAGACACACACACAAACATCTTGCCTTATATATATATATATATTATCGATTTTCTGTACTATTGCAAGAACTTCAACCTAGAAACTTCTGAATATCGTTTCTTATGTCTTTGTCTATCAGTGTATCAAATTTGATTAAAATCGGACCATTCCTTCTATAACCCGATTTTTTCGATGATCGATTTTCGATATTTATCGGGTGTACCTCGACACAAAACCTAGCTAAGAACACTCGCAGACGCTTATAGTACAATTGTGTAAATTTTCAAGAAAATCAGTTCAGCCATTTCGGCGTCTATAGAAAACGGACACACAGACAGATGCACACACAGAGACAAAGTTCTATTTATAAATAAGTTTAGATAGATGATGGCCTAGTAGGATTTTCTTGTTACTGTGAAAACAAATATTTATTGTCAAAATATGAATTTTGTCCAACGGAGAAAACTATTTTTTCTACTACTTGCTAAAGGGCTAAGAAGAAAATTTATTTGATGTTTTCAGAGGAAAAAAATTTGTGAGAAAAAATGCGATTATAAAAATGATGTGGCGAGAAGGAATAAAAAAAAGTGTCAACATTTTAAAAAGATGTTGTTAGAAGTAAAAAGATGTGGGAAGCGAAAGAAAATAGATGTGGTTAGTGAAGTAAAAATGTGTGATCAAAGAACGACAAGAGAGGGGGTGAGAGAAAGGAAGATTTTAATCAGCAAAGTAATAGAGAAGTCTTCGGAAAAAATAAGATGTAGCAACAGAAAAACGGATCTGCTAATAGAAGGAAAACAGTTATGGTGAGAATGAAAATGATCTGGTGAGAGAAAAGAAAAGAATGTGGCGAGAAAAAGTTCTCATAGAGTTGTTTTTTTTTTCTGGTAACTTATGTAAAGAGATAGTACATAATGGATGAAGCAACACAGTTAATCGGACACAAAAACGAAGGTTGACTTCTATGATCCGTGTTCCTAAAAGACTTGGGCAAATCCCTATACAGTTCCAGCAGTTAATAATGTCGTGGGCCCGGTTAAAGGTCCAGCAAGAATAACTCAAAAACAACCAAATAGGAAAATACGAATCTATATTAAATAAGGAAAGAATACAATACGTGGAACATGTTTATTAGGAACGATAATACAAGTTAGTGTGGAAATACTGATTTGACCCTCGGCCTTAGAACTGGCCTCGTAATGTATGTTAAGGTAGCAGTGTTCGTAGACCGATTCTCGGCTGATTTCGGGGCGCTCTGAGGGCACTCTCCTCAGGCTACTCTCTCTCTCTCTCTCTCTCTCTCTCTCTCTCTCTTGTGAGGCGAGGTATAAGTAATGGTTGGAATAGTTCATTCAGTCTGTCGGTGATGCCGCCATGATAAATAATTTTCCCATTATAATTCCAGCAGTTAATATTTATTCCCATTTTTGTTGTCCATTTACGAAATATGCGCATATTATGCATTATCTTTTCTGTCCTAACGGCTCTCAGTCTGTCCTATGAGTATCAAATTCTCCAAGCTCTCTTTCCTCGATATGTTCCATAGAAATTTCAAATGTTTTGTTTCGGTATTAATTATAACTCTCCTGTCGTTTGCGTTTTCTCTAAAACTTAATCGTTGCTCATATTCTGTCTATGGTATTCTCAGTCTCCTTCTGTTGAACTGCATTTCTCTTGCTTCAAGTCTTTTCCTCTGAGAAGAGATTCACTATCATATCGGAAGACTGCTATTACATAACCATTCAGTAGTCTTGTCTTTGTTTCTACTCATTCTTTCCTATTTCTTAATACTTTGCTATGCTTTTGGAAGGCATCTTTTTCTGTCTCAGTGCACCACTTGATTTAGGTGTCATACTTTTATCCTGCGGATGTGCGTAGTGGTGCATTGGATATCGGCTCGGAACGAGAAATCGGGGAGCCGAGTTCGAATTTCAGTTGAATTCATTGCATTCACTTACTTGGGAAAGGTATTAATCCGCCTATTCCTTTATTGGGTTATATAACAGGACAGATTGGGTTCTATAGCCTTGGTCGGCAACCAGTATACCGCAGAAAGCAATGGCAACCTACTGCGCGATAATCTTCTGCCCAGTCAGTCATGTCTCTTTTGAGACATGATTACCCAAGCGTGTATCACGTATGGCACTTAATCTGACTGACTGACTTTTATCCTCTCTTTTAGAACATTTCGCAGATGTTTACATTTTTGTAATTGTTTTTATTTTGCTATGTTCAATTTATAATTTTATGATATATATATATTGTCATCTGCAGACAGATCTGTTTCGCTGTATCACAGCTCATCAGTACGGTTAGACTCCGACTGCTTTTTAACCCAGGATTGAAACCCGACTGAATTGGCGTCAGTCGGCGATTCTACCTCTGGGCTGTGGGCGTTCGGTGGAAGAAGGCAGACCTTTTGGCGTATATATTATCATTATACGTGGCCAATAGCCAGAGTGCTCTAATTCATTTTACTGAATGAGCGATACGTACATGCCAGAGCAGCTACTGTTTTTCAAAATCTACCATTCTTACAGAGTGCTATATATATATATATTCATTGGTAAACGAGTTATTAAACGAGTTCGAATTCCAATTGAATTCATTGTATTCACTTACATGCAAATACCCTTGGAAAAGGTATTAATCCAGCTATGGGTTAACTAGAAGAATTATTTCTATAGCCTTAGTTGGCAAACAGTCTACTGCAGAAAGAAAATTATCTGCTTAATTATGGCTCAAAAGAGACATGATCGTCCAAGCGTGTATCACGTATGGCATTTAAGTGGCTTATTTGTATACTTTAAGTGGTACACATAGTGAATGTTATTCTGCTTTTCATGGAGCACCAGAAAAAATCATCTAGGCTACGCGAAGCAGGTTAAAAAAGCGCTAGGGCTAGTCAAAGGTACCGTGAGAATGTAGGTCTGCCAGGAAGGTTATGGGCACTAAATTGCCAAATTGCTCCTATAAAAAAGATTTAATCGTGAATAGTGCAACCGGTGACTGAAACTGCACAATTTTATTCTCTTAAAAAATGAATACCTGTGCTTTTGGGAGATTCAATGTATCTTAAAATTTAGCATTATTCTCAAGTATATACAAATAATAATATTTGTTGTATATTATTAGAATATTAGACAAAATAGAAACTTGCAAAATATCATCATAACGTTTACTGGTGGGCTTGTGTAATAAACTAAATTTGAATAAAATATATGTTATTATATTGATAAAGTTCTGTATTATCAGCTGAGTCCCTTCGGTCATTTATACTACGTTTGCACATTTCATGTAACATCTTAAATTGATATTCGGTGTTTCCGTGAAGATATATATAGTGACATAAATTACTAAATATACACCTGATGCTTTAAATATAAACTTGAAGTTTAAAATATCGCATAACGCTTGAAAATATATGTAATCTTTGCTGTGCAAACAGAAAGATCATATATTTGGCCTCCAACCTATTTCTACTCAATATTTGTTTTATTTCTACATCTTGTCCATTTATTAAAAGTGATACTGATTTTTATTTTAAACTTCATTTAGCTCTCTTGAGCAAGGTTCGAAACCGGTTTGCTAGTCCATTTTCAATTTTATTTTTCATCATTATTTTTTATTGGGGTTTGTATATTTATGGCGGTTATGAAATTTTGTTCCAACAACCATATTTTTAAATATATATATATATATATATATATATATATATATATATATATATATCCTCCTGGATATGACGGTATACTATATTCGCCAGCATGTAAGGCCTCTGAGCGGCATTTAGGAGGTTTTGAGGAGTACAGAACCACCTCTCAATTGCAGTGATTCCCAATGTCAGCTCTAAGCCTAGATGGTAGCAGTTGTTAGGGTTCCAGATATCAGCAAATTTTAACCCTACCCGAAAAATACTATAAAATTGTATTAATAAATTTTCATAGTAAGAATATGGGAAATCCATTTTATATCTTAAAAATTACATATTTATAGTAAAAGGACATACAATACATTTTATCTGCAGGTGAAAGCATGCAACTGCGTTCAAAATATATTTAGTTCAAGTTCTTAAACTGTGTTAAAGTATTTAGATAGTGGTTGATTTACGCAAAGCAAAGTAAACAAATCAACCATTATAATATCCGACAATTTCTTAATGAAATCAGACTGTATCCAAAATAAAATTTTAATAAAGCTACAATATAAAAAAGACATACCACCGCCTTTTAATGTTTACACAAACATATATATGCACAAATGCCTTCTACCATATATTTATTTGTGAAAGCAGAATGACATATTACTTCAATGCTCCCCTGAAAATTAAATTTTGGCATTAAATGATCCATCAATTACTTAAGTGTCATACGTGAAACATTCTTGGGCGATCATGTCCCGAAAGAGACATGACAGAACGGACAGAAGGTTTTCTAGAAGTCAGTCAGTTAAGTGCCATGCGCGACACACGCTTTGGGCGATCATGTCTCGAGACATGACTGACTGGGCAGAAGATTATCCCGCAGTAGGTTGCCATTGCTTTCTGTGGTAGACTGGTTGCCGACCAAGGCTATAGAACCCAATCTGTCCTATTATTTAACCCATAACTGGAGGGAAGAGACGGATTAATACCTTTCCCAAGGGTATTTGCGTGTAAGTGAATACAAGGAATTCAACTGGAATTCGAACTCGGTTCCCCGATTTCTCGTTCCGAGCCGATATCCACTGCGCCACAACGGGTTGCTGTTACTTTCTGCGGTAGACTGGTTGCCAGCCAAGGCTATAGAACCCAATCTGTCCTGTTATTTAACCGATATCAAGAGGGAGAAGCGATGGTTTAATACTTTTCTCAAGAGTATTTCCGCGTATGTAGACGCATCGAATGCAACTGGAATTCGAACTCGGCTCTCCGACTTCTCGTTTCGAGTCGAAGGAGCATATATACTGTCAAACAAACAAATTAATCAATCATTCCCTCTCAAAAAATATTACCTGTGTATAGTGCGACCACCTATTGTTTGCGTGAAAAACTGATAAAGAAACACACTATAGTTGAGTATACGGTGTATTCATTTTTGGAGACTGTTCAACAATAAAATCGATTTTTCGTTAATTCCCTCTTAATATATTATTCAATAGATCACAGTTGTTAGGTGCATTTTGAAGCCGACGATAAAAAAAAATTAAAAAAACGACTGATGCCGTTATTAATTTGAAAATCATATAAGATATTGCCATGCCGTTGAGGAACTGTCCACTTAGTTGTTCGTCGCTTCGAGAAAAAATCTAGTAATTACTTCTATTTTGCATTTTCAATCAAGATGCAATTCTTCTAGATGTTCATATATAAAAACGAATAAATGCCATATTATGTCTTTGAGAAGGACAGAAAAAAAAAGAGATGATCTAGAAACTAGATCCAGATATTAGTTGTCAGTATAACACCTCTTAGATATGAAGTAAATTCATCTCAATAAATAATAACAAAATAAAACAAGTTTAGACTAAAAGTAGAAGGATATACGTTGCCAGTTTTCCTCGTCGATATTTTATGAGATTAACGCGACTAAATTAACAATTGAATTGATATTTTCATTTCACGATGTCGGCAATTAGGTCCTACAATTCTTCCGTTTCTTAGACAAAGCGGATGAGAAAAAAGTCGGAAAATCTTCCTAGGCTTGTAATAAAGGAGGAAATATGGAATTTTCATTGTTCCAGACAGTAAATAATCGGATTTGCTTTTCGAGATTAGATTTATTTGCAGCTTGGTCGATTTTTCACCTTGTAGCTATACCAGACGTTCACGTTCCGTCACTTTACACTGATAAATTATTCAATAGGATCTTAGTGCGACAATATGGTAATTGTCATGGTAATGTTAAGCGTTTACTTATTAGCAAACACTCAGCCTTTATTAATCGAGAAGCCAGTAGTACTCGCAGTTGAAATTTATAAAATATTTCTCCTCAAACAATTTTCCAAGAAAATCAGTCAGTAAAGTGCCATACATGATGCATGCTTGGGCGATCATGTCTCAAAAGACTGGGCAGAAGATTATCCCGCAGTAAGTTGTCATTACTTTCTGCGGTAGGCTTGTTGCCAGCCAAGGTTATTGTCATGGGACCTACTCGTTTTGGAGTATAATGAACTCTTCCTATTATTATGAATACCGGGAGATTATGTCTCTCGGGGTGGAGTTGAGTTAGGTCACTCCGAACTAATATTTGGTAGTCCGACTGACGTGTAACTATTTGTATCTGTTCTTTCGTTAAATGTTTCACTAATACCCGAGTTTGAGGTTTCTCCCGGACCTATTCTGGGTCCACAACAGATATAGAACCCACTATGTCCTGTTATTTAACCAAAAACTGGATGGGAAAAAAAAAACGGATTAATACGTTTCTCAAGAATATTTGCGCGTAAATGAATGCAAGAAATTCAACTGAAATTCGAACCAAGAAAATAGCTTTCTCAATTCAGGTAGCTGTTATCGAGCTTTACCAGTAATGATGGGCTTTTCCTGCCAAATTTTGTTTGAAAGAATGATGAACGTTAACATATTGATTAGATCATTATTTCTCTTCGAGTAATACGAGATCTTCATTTTAACTGCAGCTACTATTGAAAATTTACACTTGCTATGGTTTCTATTAACTTTACTGTTCATTGAGATTCTGTAGCGCCAGTCAACAATATTCAAACAATGAATATTTTCACTAAAATCTTAATTCGCTCAAAAACATTGTAACCATTGATCTAATAAAGCGGTTATATACAGTTAAGAGTCGAGTAGAAGTAGTTTGGCGCCATGCATAAGATCCTTATGAAAATAAATGGAGCTTTAAGATTAATGATTTAGTTTTGTAGAATTTGAGATTCCATGTCCAAATTCATATATATATATATATATATATATATATATATATATATATATATAAGGCAAGATGTTTGTCTGTCTGTCTGTCTACCCTTTATACAATTTTTATATGATTCTCACCAAATTTCACACAAAAAAATTTTAAGCTTTCGGTCAGGTCATGGGCTACTTTTTTTCTGATTATCCCCCGATATCAGAAATCGATACCCCTATATCCAATCAGTTCTGATCAAGATTAGGATTGCAGCCCTTTTATTGTGGTTCTTGCTGCAGAATTTGCTATGTCTTGGTACAATTATAGTTTTTACTCTCAAACATTAGTAATTCTTCTTAGACGACTCATTTTCCACAATATCTGAAATCGATACCCCCGATATTCTATCGAATCTGAACAAAAATCGATATTCAGCCATCAATATGGCTCATTTTCTCCAATTTTACTCCTTATGTGTAAATAAGTTTTCATAGACTTACTTAGGTTAGTTTATTCTTGGATGACTTATTTGACACTGATATTAGAAATCGGTACCCCGATATCTTATTGGGTCTGATCAAAATCAGGTTTTCGGTTCTTTTATTTTGGTTTATGCTTCAGGCTTTGCTCTAAGTAAGTATAATTGTAGTTCTTGGTCCCAGTTATGATACCATTCACTCAGAGAACTTATTTAACCTTCAAAATCCAGTTTGCGATGGACATCTATACCGGAAATCAAAATTTGACTTACATCCATTCATTTTTCTTTCAATCTACGGTTCGCTTTGACTGGAAACAACTATTGCCTTTTAGTCTTTCGTGCCAAAATCCAAAGAGTCTGAGCTCCAGGACCATGGATTCGTTTTAAAGCTTTCATTACACCCGAGCAACGCTGGGATATACTGCTAGTATATATTATAAGGAAGTGAAAATATAATCTGAAAAAACGAACAGTATTGTTACGAAACATGAGAAATTTCGAGTAGTGATATAATGCTTTAATAAACCATTGTAATAGCAATATATATATATACATTAGTCATCCATATACATGCCTGTTTCACAGCTCATCAGTGTGGCTAAACACATCTACTTGCTTCTGGCCGGGATCGAAATTCGACCAAATTGGTGTCAGTCAGAGTCGCTACTCCCTAAGCCATAGGCGCATGGAGTCAGCGAAGGGAAATTTTAACGTGTTGTATATAAGCAGTATATACACACGCCAGTCCAGTATTCTTACATGTTTCTTTTTGCTGGAGATAAGGAGTGTAAAACTTTCCAAGCCCTTTAAGCCTCTTCACGAGGCTGAAAATACCTGGAAAGCCAAAATCTATGGAACATTTCTACATTCATTACGTCCACCAAAAAAGGAAACATGTAAGAATACTGAAAAAACTTACGCTCTCACACCCTGATTGAGCACTCTTGAAGAATGGTAGACTTTGAAAAACAATAGCTACTTTAGCATATACGTATCGTTCGTTCAGCAATGAATTAGAATACTCTAAGCTATTGGGCGTGTATAATGATAATATACATGCTAACAAGTCTGTCTCCTTCTACCGAGCGCCCGTAGCTCAGAGGTAGAGTGGCCGACTGACGCCAATTCAGTTGGGTTTCAATATTGGGTTAAAAAGCAATCGGAGTCTAGCCGTACCGGATGAGCTGTGATACAGCGAAACAGATCTGTCTGCGAATAACTATATATATATATATATATATATATATATATATATATATATATCAGCCATTAACCTGATTGTTTACAGTTTTCATAAAGGATCTACTTTTCATCACAAGTGACTATTTGATCAAGAAAGCGATAATTATTATAAAGCAGAAAGTGTATCGGGCACAATTCAAAACGCCTAAGTTTTTTGATTTTCAAAAACATCATGAGGAACCCATTTATCGATCATTTTCACTTTTCCGATACTCTTTAAATGAGACTGTTGCAGTGTTGACACCAAGCGTCTGAGACATTTCTTTGACGCTTTGAGGTGGGTTTTGTCCAAGAAATGCTTGCCATTGATCGTTCTCAAGACTACAGGACCATTCACTACATTCTTCATTTTCAGAGTCCTCATAGACAGTACGGAATTTCTGGAACCAACTTTGTAATGTTCAGTCAATTGTGGACCCATCTCGCTATGCTCTGTTTATACTGGAAGAAGTTTGGGAGGCACTGGACCAAAGTTTGAAATCATGCAAGAAAAATTAAACAAAGATAAATTTTCTCATATTCATAACTAAGGGGTTTTATGCTTCAAGCATATTTTGTCTAAAAATAACTTAAATTTACTAATTATTATGTATATCAAAATCTCCCTAATATGTACCGCGAATACTGTTAAAATGGCTTTTCAAAAGACAACACTTTGATCGATTGTATTGATAACAACTTAAAATATTAAGAATGTCACCCAATAATATATCAATCTAGATGATAATCTAGCCATTTCTTGCATTTATAAATTCTTATCTATCTATCTATCTATCTATCTATCTATCTATACATATATATGTATATATATGTGTGTATATATATATATCTCATTTGTTCACTATGCATGTATTGTTTTAGAAATGTATGTATCTATTTAGCATGTTCCATGTCTATCTTTTCAAAACATGGACATATATATATATATATATATATATATATATATATATATATATATATATGTTTTGTATATATATACATATTTTGTAGTATTTATTGTCAAGTGAATAACTGTAAATGAAAATAGAATGGTTATTTTGTTGATACAACACAATAACATGTGCATCAAATGAATTTAAAAATAATTGATAATTACCTATATTGCAGTTTCATCAATGGAAGAATGACGAAAACTTAGGGTGATTCAGACGAGTTGATCTTTGATTCCTTGCCTTGTAAAATTTTGCAATGCAATAATAACAGAAAAAAACATTCTATTTTTATTTAAAATTAAACACTTAAAAATTGTATGAAATACATAATTCCTTTTAAAAACTAGGGTGGTCTAATAATTATGGCCGATATTATATATATATATATATATATATATATATATATGTGTGTGTGTGTGTGTGTGTGTGTATATAGGATGTATATGTGGATTTGAGGTGTGTGTATATATATGCATTTGATGGGTGTGTATTTGAGTAGACGATCCGTTATTCTAAACCGTACTTATTACACCTTTCCGCATTTTCATCATGTTTTTCTCGAGCATGGAGGCCTGATAAATAAATAATATTTAAAATAACCTCAGCGTCTACTTAAATACGGGTAGCCACTAAATATAACATTTGAACTCATAAAAATATACCAGATCAAAAATAAAATGAATTAATTGTTTAGATACTGCAATACCTATGTATATGTACAAATGCGTTTATTGATGTATGTGTACGCGTGTTTCTATGCAGATGTGTTCCTATACAAAGTTGTATGTATATTGAAATTAACTGAGGTGAAACGAGAAAAGATGTCTGGTAACACGAAGAAATTGTCACGATTTAGTGTATGAAATGTGGACCATTACTGATTCAGTCTTTTCCTTGTTACTTATTAAGTTAATCTGATTTTGTGGAAAGAAATCTGTCTTGCATAATTGTCCAAAAGGATTTGTTTTGTTGAATCAGCCGATCGATTATCAGATTATCTTTATCGTTCGTTTTTTTGTTTTTTTTTTTTTTTTGCTTTGTGTTTTTTTTTTTTTTGTTATTTTATTTGTTTGCATAAACAATCTGTCTTGGACAATTTTGTTTACTCTGAGCTCACTGGAATCGGCCATGACCTCATTCCACCATTTAACATTTTGCCGTTATATACAAATGAAGTTCAATTAGGAAATACAACCATTATCTCTTCTGAAGTTAATAATGATGTTTTGTTGGGGTTCGTTCTATTTTTCACAGTTAAGTGCCATACGTGATACATGCTTGGGCGATCATGTCTCGAAAAAGGCATGACTGACTGGGCAGAGGATTTTCTCGCACTAGATGCCATTACATTCTGCAATGTCAACCAAGACTATAGAATAAAATCTGTCTTGTTGTTTAACCCATAGCTGGAGGGAGAAGTGATGGATTAATACCTATCCAAAAATTTTTGCGCGTAAATGAATACAAGGAATTCAACTCGAATTCGAACTCGCTTCTTCGATTTCTCGTTCCGAGCAGATACCCACAGCACCACAATGCACATTTTGAATTAGTAAATACAAAACCCTTCAAATACCACGTTTTAGGGATCAGTTACAAATTTAGGATAAGAGACAAGGTGTATATGTATACAATTTGATTGCTAGAGGTCGTTTATGTAAATTACTACATGATCAAATCTTAGACTCAAATAGCCTCACTAGACTTCTATATGGATGTCATGCAGGCTCAAAACTTTTTCATACATATCTAAACTGTCATCCATAAACAACCTCTTTCTCAGCACAATGCTTGAAAATGGTTTTGAGAGAATAAGTCTGTAGGTCTTAACGAAGACATATTTCAGATATCGATGTGGACTAGAGCTACAGAAACACAATCTGTATCAAATAAATTAAAACCTGTAGTTATTCAAAAAGAAAATAATGGTATAGTCAAGATGTTGACTTTCTACACCACACCAAGTCAAAGGTTAGATTATGAGTTTTGTTTAACGGCATATCAACCTCTGTGGTTTATTTAATGCCAAAAAGGTAGGATTTTAAGGTATGTTTTTTAATATTCGGTTATAGTGAGAAGGTTGATTTAGTTACATTTTGATTAATTTTTTATTATTATTTTAAAAGCTGAAGATGACTTCTAGTTTTGTATTCAAAAATGTATTATGGCAATTTTTTCCTTCAAACATTTGTTATGGTAATAATTTTTTTCTTTCTTCAAAAATGTATTGTTCGTAATATTTTTCCACAAAAATGTATATTTTTCTATAAAAGTATATTTTTATGCTTTCATAGTGTTTTAACCACAGTTTGAGTGTTAGCTCTTTGCCCATAGCTGGGACCCTAACAGGTGCTACTACTCCGGGTCAGAGTGAACCTGAGAATAACAGCAATTAAGAAGTGGTTCCAAATCAGAGGCCTTGCTGCCGGATGCAATTTATTGTTATAACAAATCAAAGGTTAGGAAGGAAATTGCCATTACTACTGGAAAGAGCGATAACAGCTACTGGGATTGAGAAGAGACAATAATGGCATAATCAAGATAGTGACTTTCCACACTACTTCAAACAAATTTTACAACCTTATTAGCCGCCATCACTACTGTAAATAATAGCAGTTGATTGTTTGAATAACATGTTTTACAAAAGTTATTTTAGTAAAAAATTTTACAACTTTCAACTAAAAATGGCACTGGTTGCTCGGTCAATGAATGACAGAATGGTTAATATTACTATTGCCGTAATATTTCTAAGCCATTTCGTAAAACCCTCGTCACAAAAACCGACTTAAATCTTTGACTCTCTTGAAATGAGGGATCAATTATCGTAATTTAATTCTAATTAGAATATTCTTAATTGCAAAACTACAGAGAATCAATTACAATTTTGCATATTTACCCACGTTATATTGAATTAATTTATCTGTATAATATGGAAAATACTGCTTTGTATAGTTTTCAATGGAGGAAATTTTGACATGATATATATATATATATATTTCATTTTTAAACAAGTTATTACGCTACCTTAATTTCTACTATGAGTGGTTTCTTCAGGCGATTTTTAATAACTATTTTAAGCTATTAAAAATTGCCTGAAGAAACCACTCATGGTGGAAACTAAGGTAGCAAAATAAATTGTTTAAAAATTGTTTAAAAACTTCTACAATATAATTGTATAGAACTCTTTTAATACAAATGTGTACTCGTCTAACCTTATTAAGATCAAAAACAAAGTATTAAACAATCAATATATATATATAACGGTTACTAATAGAAATGCATTCCACAGTTACTTATTTACTTTAAACAGTGCTCAATACAAAAGTAAAGCATAACTATATCGTAATTCTTCTTCTTCTTCTTCTTCTTCTTCTTCTTCTTATTATTATTATTATTATTATTATTATTATTATTTAAATAGCATACTGCATCTTAATAGCTGTAAAGTTTCAGTGTTAAAACACAATCATCAGGAAATAAATTGCTGTCAATTCATTTTGTAATATATTGCGAAAGGAATTTAAAATTACATAAAAAAATAAGTAAGTAAATAAAAATTAAGAAATAAAAACAAGGTCAGCCAATGAGATGAATTAAGTGGGGTGGAAAGTTGTAACACCCCAAAGAACGGTGTGTGTACGACTCACTAGAGAGTAGTCTAGCAAATCTTTCGCCGCGGAAAGCCAGTCATGTCAAAAAATTTAAAACCGAAGAAGAAAAGTAGAATAAATAAAAGGAAAAAATAAAAAAGGAAAAAAAGAAAAGAAAAAGAGAACAGGCGAAAAGGAAAGGCAAATTTAAACGTTGTAACAATAAAAGAAAAAAAATCAAAACCGAGAGAAAGATAAGAATATTGGTAAACTGAGACATTAGAATATTTACATTATTCGGACTATTGTCCTCATATTGGTCGCCGTTTGTACGACGTTACGGCTGTTGTAAGCTCCAGCCTTCTTCAGGTGCTATAACATTCGAACTGAATCCTTTATTACAGTCACTGGGGTATACGATTTTCATTCCTTTCCCATCTTTTGATGGTTATATCCCTCTAAACTTGTAAGTTACTTGTTCATCACGGATTATACAAATTCTTCAGACAAGAATTCGAAGCAGTCAAGATCGCCAAGTACGGAAACTAAATAGATTAAAAGATCTGAAGAGAACACATGAGGTCTATTACCCACCTGTATAGGCAATTGTTTACATCAGTCAATATCAGTTGAGTGCCTATGAAGAATCAGTGCTGAACAAGGGTTTCAGCTTCGCAACAACCACCAGGCGGATACCATACTTAGACATCATTGCCCGCATCGAGGAAATAGCCTCTAACATCCCTCAGGCTTGGGAGGATGAGCTAAGATGGAAAGTGAGACAGACAATGGAGAAAGCCAATCCACCCAAACCAAACATCACGAAAGAAGAGGAGGTAGCAATCAGGACCATACAGAAGAATGAGAACATCATCATACTACAAGCTGATAAAAGCAGTTCAACTGTAGTGATGGACAAAACTGAATTTGGAAGACCTCATTAGAAATGGTAGCTATAGCAAGGTAAAGAATGACCCCACATTGAAAACAGAACAACAGAGATACTAACCAAGAACAAGGACCACTTTACGTCTCGGACGTACAGGCAGTTGTCTCAACGTTATACCAAGCTATCTCACATGTTTGGTCTACCTAAGGTTCATAAAGACAGTATTCGACTCAAGACAATTGTTATCAGCCTAGCCACGGTGTGCCACGCTCTGAGTCACTTCCTGATAGGAAAGTCACCTTTATATATTCGAAACTCCGCCCACTTCGTCGAAATTATCAAAGATGCTCCCATCCAATGCAACCAGATGATGAAGCTGGATGCTGTGAGTCTGTTCACCAAGGTACCCACGGTGGAAGCACTATCAGTAGTTAGGGACAGACTGGCCTCGGGCTCATCCCAAGAGAACGTGCCAGTGTTTCACTAGATAACCTAATGGAGATGCTAATTTTCTGCACAAAAACAACGAACTTCAGATTAGAATCAGACATATATCGGCAGGATGAAGGCTTAGCAATGAGCTTGCCATTATCGCCATCACTGTCTAACAACATACATGAAATACATTTAAGAGACGGTATTAGACTTCACACATCTAAAGCCAACTCTCTGGCTGGGATACGTTGATGACACCTTCATACTCTGGTCACACCAGTAGGGAGTCCAGGCACTACTGGACCATGTGAACTCAATAAGACTATCCATACAGTTCCCTATGGAAAAGGAGGGACAAACTTGCATTCTTGGATGTGCTAATAACTCGAACAGAGGTGGGGTTCAAGACATACGTATACCGCAAACCAACATTCACCGGACAATACCCCAACTTCAGCTCCCGCCATCCATACAATGTAAAAAATGGTTCGTCCGCTGCCTTCAACATCGAGTAAATGTCATAAGCAGCAACCCAGAGTTATACGTACAAGAAATAGTCAGTATAAACAGTACCCGACAATGAAACAATTATCCAGGCTACATAACAATAAATCAAACATAGATAGAATGTAGGGTGCATGAGGAAAACAACTCTCAGAAAAGAGCCTTGGTCTGTCTACCATATGTGATAACTACCAAAAGTGGCTCTAGGCAAGGAATGATAACTGTAATAAAGGGTTCGGTTCGAAATTCCTGGCACCTGAAGAAGGCCAGAGCGTACAACGGCTGAAACGTCGTACAAAGGGCAACAAAGGTGAGAACAATAGTCCGAAGAATGTAAATACTGTAAATACTTACTCATCTCAGAAATATAGGCAAATGAATTATTAAAATATACACTTAAAGGGATTTGTTCATCAGTACAGATAAAACAACAATACTAATTAAAAAATTACATTTCAATAAGATAATTTCTTTTAAGTTCAAAGGGTTTTTCATAAGTACAAATAAAAAAAAACAATAGTAATTTAAACAAGTACCAAAAGTAATTAAAAAAATTGCGAGTTCAATAAGCTATATTTTAAGTTATCAGTAGATTTGTTTATCAGGACATATAAAACGAAAATAAAATAATAATAGTAATTTTAAAAATTTACAGTTTAATAAGATAAATTTTTAAGTGATAAAATGATCAAATAGTGAATATATTGAGATAAGTTCAGATATATTTAAGGTTGTGGAATATTCTATGGTTGAAGGAATTAGTTATTTAATTGCGTTGGTTCAATAAGTCAATTTTTAGAATTTTATTAAATGGATTTTTTTCTTGTAAGCAAAAGAAACATAGTTCATGTTTTTTCTTTTCCCTTTATTTTTTCTAATTATTATTTCTCTTTTATTTTTTCTTCTTCCGGTTTAAAATGTTTGACATGTATGCGTTCTGTGGCAAAAGATTTGCTACACTAGCGTCTAATAAGTCTCACACACTATTCTTTGGGATGTTCTAACCTCTCAACCCACTTAATTCATCTCATTGGTTGACCTACTTTTTATTTCTTCATTTATATATATATATATATATATATATATATATATATATATATATATAAGTTTCCTTATTTATACATTAACCCCATTTTACTGTCTGATAATGGTTTTTTAAAACCAATACTTTATAGCTATTAATTTGTAGTACGCTTTTATAATAATAATAATAATAATAATAATAATAATAATAATTATTATATATATATATATATATATATATATATATATATATATACTATTATTATGATTATTATTATTATTTATAAAGCATTTCATATTTTTGGCTCTGACCATGCTATTTCCACGGAGCCGAATCACCTACATTCCTTCTTATTTCACATGAGAGCAGACTGTTCAACACAAATAGCTTTTTGCTAAATATATCATACTTTGTGGAATAAATTCCACGTGTGTATTTCCTCGAATACTACAAAGTTAAGTTCTTCAAGTCAAGAATCTGTCGCTATCTATTCTCCTTACTCATCTTCATTTTTATTCATGTCACAAATCTCACAAGTGTCGTAATAAATTTATCAGTAACGTCTTCCCTTGAGTAGATTCCGGGTGTTAATGTTCGTTGTGGTGCAGTGAATTTCGACTCGGAACGACAAATCGGAATGCCGAGTTCGAATTCCAGTTGAATTCTTTGCATTCACTTACGCACAAATACCCTTGGGAAAATATTAATGTGTCTCTGCCCTCCAGTTATAACAGGACAGATGAAATTCTATAGCCTAGGCTGGCAACCAGTCTACCGCAGAAAGTAATGGCAATTTACTGCGGGATAATCTTCTGCCCAGCCAGTCGCCCAAAGCGTGTATCACGTATGGCACTTGACTGACTGAACTTCTGTATTCTAAAAAAGTATATCAACCTGTGTGCCAGTTTTGCATGTTTATCTAGAATGTTGCTTTCAAAAATATTTAGCGGAAATTAAATAAACATCAGTAAATTTGTAATAAACTTTTGAATTGTATAGAAAGCATCAGTTATTTCGACAATAAAGCAAAGCAGGTTATCTAAGAAGAGATGCATAATCAGATAATTGTGTTTTGATGCAGTATATTGTGGAGAATTTGGCAAATTGACACAAGTAAAATTGAACATGGAATCTGAATGAACGCATTTCAAACCAAAATTAAAACTTACAACGTGGAATTCATTGCAGACGCACGTTACAAAACGTATCTGAATACAATTTCCTGCTGCTTCATGAGGACACGTCAGCAATGCGATGACTGAAGTCGAACAAACGTTGAGCAGAAATTTAGCGGTAATACAATTGAACGATTGAATCATTCCGAACTTTTAAAGCAAAGCTTGAGATTTGTGATCGGTGTAAACACAATTCAAGCGATCATAATTTACGGTTCTCAGCGCAATGTCTATTTAAGCCAAATCCTAACTGGATTTGTTCTTTCAAGACAGCAAATCTTAAATCTTAATCCGAAAACAAAGTTGCGTCAATCCGATAGTGCAAATGTTTTTACACATGTTGAAATTGCATTCCATGACTCTTTCACCTAAAATGACTGACCCGGCTTATGAGGTTTCACTTAACTGAACATATCTTTAAATTTATATTGCTCTGTTTCCTATAACTCTTGCTGTAATTGAAAAAGGTTCCGATAGACAGACTGAAGGGATCCCTGATACTTCTTCATCTTTTATGTGCCATGTCCATTCAGGACGTTGGCGGTCATGGCTTTCCACATCTCGCTATTAGTGGTGGCTCTTAGCACCATGCAACCCTCGTTCCGTCATCCACCTGATCAGGTCCTTCAAATATGTTATCCGCTGCTTTCCCCTGTCTCTTTTCCCCTCTATCTAACCTGTTAATATCAGATTCTCCAAGCCCTCCTTCCTCATTGCATGTCCCTGTAACTTTAGTTGTCTCTTCCTGATGCTCAGTTTTAATTTCCTTTTCGTTTCCATCCTTTCCAAAACCTCATCATTGCTCACATGCTCGGTCCATGATATCCGCAGCATCTTTCTATAGAACAACATTTCAGTTGCTTCAAGTTTTTCCTTCATCTTTGAAGATATTGTCCAACATTCACTGCCATATTGAAGAACCGACATCACATAGCAATCCAGTACTCCCCTCTTTGTTTCTAGCGAAATTGTCCTGTTTCTTAATACTTTACTCAACTTCTGGAATGCTTCCTTCGCCATGCCAATTCGCCTTCGGATCTTAGTGCCGAACTTTCGGTTTTCTTTTAGAACACTTCCTAGCTATTTAAATTTTTATACCTGTTTGATTTTAGGGTCCCTCACATGTATTTGGCATCCCTGATACAAAAACCCTTAAAGAATAAAGAAAATGTACCTACAATACAGTTTGCAATTCGCGGACTTTATGATCTAAAATTATATAAAATGTCTCCGATTTTTTTCTACATAAACGTTCATTGAATAATATGATATCATTTCTGACCTTAAATATCTTGTTGTGATTCAGAAGGTAATTATTATAAAACTGGTTATGGTTTTAAGGTTGATGTGCAGATAAGTAACTGACCAGTTCTTTCCTCATGTCAGGGTTGAATTAGAGATTTATGCATTCATAAGCCTGTTGATTAAACCGGTTTCGTCACCGATGACCAATTTATATGACAGGTAGTATTCGGCAGCATGGTACCAGTTACCCTCCAAGAGTCACCTGATATAAAACTTTACTGTAAATTAAATCGGTTAAATTGTTTTGGAATAAAGAAGATACAGTACTATCAACTGATGATTTATTTTACACCAAGCGGAGTAAAAGTTGTTACAAATTCAAATGGTAATGTTCGCTTGAATGCATGCGAAATATCATTTATCTAAAAAGAATATTTTTTAAGTTGCATTTCATCTTTCTTCTGGGATGTAGGCAACATGATTCTCGAAAATTCCTATTTTACATATCTCTAATCAGTGGTTGTCTCCTTACTATTCCTCCGAGTCGGTGTTTTGATACCCATTTAAATAAGCACGGAGGATAATTTCCTCTATGTTTCAGATTGTTTCTCTCACCATCAGTATGTCATGTGAGTGTCAAACTCTCCAAGCATGTGTCCTTTATTATGTATCGGAGACATTTCAATTGTATTATTCTGATCCTAAGCTCAAGTTTGTTTTTGTTTTTGTTTTTTTTGTTTTTTGTTTTTGTTTTTTTTTGTTTTTTGTTTTTTGCTATTCTCTTTAAAACTTCCTCGTTGAAGGTTATTCTCAGTATCCTTCTGTAAAGACACATATCTGTGACCTCAAATCGCCACTTCATATGTAGGGATATTTTACAGCATTCCTAAATGTTGTGGATTCTTGTTGAGAAACCACAAAAAATAATAAATAACAAAAGCAAATATGAAGATAGAAAATCTAAGTTATATTGAATAAAAATAAACAAACTGGAAAAGGGTTAGTCAATTCAGGAATACGAAAAATACTATTAGTAGAAATCAATATATGCAGTCTTTTATTGAAGAAGTAAGTCCGAGTAATGAATCTATATCCTTACTAACTCTCTAATAACCACTCAACCCTTGCCGTACTCTGTATAGGCAGGATTATATATATACATCAGGTGAGTCCATTCTTATGTGTGAAAAGGAATGATTCCCATCACTATAAGAGAAAGATGATGAGTTTAAATTTATTTACATTGATCGGACTCTTGTTTTCATTTCGATATTTCTACAGTTGTACACTCCGACCTTCTTTAGGTGACTAGAATATTGAAGTGAATGAAACCTTTATTTTGATTACTGGGGTAGATTGTTCTCATTCTATTAGTCATGCCACTTCCAGATGTCTTTCTTAGCTCTATTTAACTCAATTTCTTAATTTTTTGCTCGTCACTACTGTCGCCAGGTATTGAATTCACAAATCTTTGTTGCTGGATTCAAACTAAGCTTTTATTTTAGTGTGTTTAATTAATTGTATCTTAATGCAAATAAAATGGTTCAAATTTACTAATTTTTTTTTAAAGACTTTTCGGAATTTTTAGATATAAACATGTTTGTTGTATTTATAAATACTGTAATTTATTACTAATTTCCTAGAAATAAAACAATACTGTAAATAAAATGATTTCATTGTTCGACTTAAAATTCGGTTGAACTTTTGCATAATATCTGTTGTCGCTACTCTGTGTCAATTCATTATTTTATTCTCTGTTTCTCTCTCTCCATAATCTCTCTTATTGTTCTCTCTATTCTTCTTTTTCTCTCTCAAAATTTATCACCCTTTTTCTTCCAGTTATATTCTACTCCTAACTCCTTTTCACCCAGTCTTTCAATGGCTACCTTTCCTGCTTCCCCTTACTATCTCTCTCTACCAAGCCATATTGTTACCTAATTTCTTTACTTATCAACCAGTACTTGTTGTCAACCAACAAAGGCAGTCAGCATTTCACTACACCAACACAAGGGAGAATTCATAACTGCAGGGGGAACTGGGACCTCAGATATATATATATATATATCAAATTGTTGGGTTATTGAGTACCATAACACTACAATTCTCCAATGCAAATTTTGAGTCAGAGAGCATGATAATGGAAGGCCCAAAAGAAAGACTTAATCATCAACTTTATAAAAAACAGATTTCATTGCTGGGCAGTGAGAGAAAATCCAATATTGGAATTGTTAACCATAAACAAATACAGAGGTTTAACAGTATTTATATTATTCGGATTATTGTCCTCATTTTTGTTGCCATTTGTACGACGTTTCGGCCATTGTACGTTCCGGCCTTTCTCAGGTGATAAGAATTTTGAACCGAACCCTTTATCAGAATCACTGCAGTATATGAACTTCATTTCTTGATTAATGACTCTTCTGGTACTCATGAGTTGGCACCCTCTAAACCTGTTAGTTACTTGTTCACTACTGCTGTAGCCTGGTATTAAACTTTAAGTTTAAATATCTCGAATATATTGGAAATTCGTCAGCGAAATTCGAACGAATATGGAAACAACAAATGAGGCCTTCACAATGATAAGTACTAAGAAACATGAAAATTTTGTTAGAAACAAAGAAAAGAGTGCTGAACTTTTATGGAATACGGATCCTCCTGAATGGCAGTAAATAAAGAACAATTTCTTCACACATGAGAAACCTGGAGCCAACCAAAATATGGTTCCCCAGAAGGATACTGAAAATACCTTAGTCAGAGCGATTACACAATTATGAAGTCTAAATGAAAATGAAAACATGAAAGACACTTACATTCAGAATAAGAAAGAAACTCAAATTTCAGTTACATATAATGAGAAAGGAGCGCTTGGAGGATTTAACACCAACGAGATATATGGAGAGCAAGGGGAACAGTGAATATAGCCTGTCATCTAACTGACCATCTTTGGTATTGAAAGGTGGAACAGGGGTAGGAGTGATAGCAAAAAGCAAACGTTGTTAAAATATTCAAAAGATAAGAAGTTGTGGAGATCCATGATAATCGACCACCTCTAGAAGTGATAGGACACAAAAAGAATATTTGAATTATGACGAAAAGGAAAAGTTAATTATGCTAACAAATGGCTTCGAATCAAATATATCTTTTCAGACTTTTTAAGTCATTGAAAGTAGTCTTTCCTAGAGTCATGTAGAAGTTTGGGCCATTACTCTAGCGCGCTGGCCAAATTCAAGAAACGGTTAATGATCTCTAAATAGTAATTACGCTTATATGAATGTAAAGAGCAAGAACTAGGCTCCCATTCCTCATTCCAAGCTGTTATTCATTACACCAGACGTTTACATCAACTGAAATTCCCTCAAGCCCACTCATTCATTTTCTGAACAGGCGCCACGTTGGTTAACTTCGTCATCAGCCGTATATCCCCGAATAATTACAAGGTATGCGATTTACTCCCTTTTGCATCCTCGAAAAACTAGTTTTTTAATTCTAACATCATTCGAATATAAGCTCAAGAGCCACTCATGGCAGTGTGTTAATCAATTCGAGATAATGTAGTCAGTCAGTTAAGGGCCATACGCGATGCACGCTTTGGGCGATCATGTCTCGAAAGAGACAAGACTGACTGGGCAGAAGATTATCCCGCAGTAAGTTGCCATTTTTTCGGCGGTAGACTGGTCGCCAGCCAAGGCTATAGAACCCAATCTGCTCTATTATTTAACCCATAACTGGAGGGAAAAGACGGATTAATACCTTTCCCAAGGGTATTTGTGCGTAAGTGAATGCAAGGAATTCAACTAGAATTCGAACTCGGCTTCCCGAGTTGTCGTTTTAAGTCGTGTCTACTGCACCACAAGGAAGGAAGTAAAAGAATGCTTACTAGCATCATAACCCGGCGTTGCCCGTTCAACTCAGAACATTTTAGTAGTAGGAGGACATGCCACCTTTTATTTTACATTTTTTATTTTTGTTTGAAAAAACACTTTTTTTTTTAAATATTTCTTTTGTTTTAAAATGACGGCGAAAAATATTCACATTGTTTTTGTTGACCAAATGAATTTTTAAAACGTCGGAATACAAATTAAATATAAAGTCTTATTTTATTTTATTTTATTTTATTTTATTTTTTAATTAAAATATATTTTAATCGCATTTGACACATGTTATTTGATTTCTGTGACGTAAAATGTCGGAATAAAAATTAAATATAAAGGCTCATTTTTTCTTTTAATAAAAAATATTTTAGTCGCGTTTGACCCGTGTGATTTCATTTCTGTGACGTAATTCCCAGCAACCATCTTAGATTTTAGATTTTTTACGGAGCAAATGTAAACAATCGTGTCTATTGGCCAAAAAGTGCGAAAGGGAAAATTGCTGAACTTAAACTCAAAAAGTATCTGTCGACCTGGCTTCCCTGTAGATATGTGTCCCTAGAAAGTTTGAATTGCGTAGCTTAAAAAATGTAGACGTGCATAGGGAACAGTCATACACAGACTCACAGATTGCCTTTTATATACATAGAAAACAAATATAAATATTAACTGGCCATTGACCTGAAGAGGTTAAGATAGTATACAGGTTAGCATCCACGCAGGAATTTGTTCCACAGATAAAGTTTCTCGGAGAAATTCTGTATCAGTTGAATTATCTTCTTACAGATAGAATACAGAATAAATATCGGTGATTTAATTCTTTCCTTTGTTACTAACGTCCATTTAATATAAGCCCCCAGAGCAATTCAAAGTAGTGAGTTACTCAATGATGACATGAATTTTAAGAGGGGTTAGAAAGAAATAGAAATTACGAAGACATTGATGTTAGATAGCAACGAACACCTGACGTGAAAAGGTTGAGATTGTAGTATTCAGGTAAGGGTCAATCTATATTGATATTTGAGTGTGTGTGTGTGTGTGTGTGTGTCTGTCTGTCTGTATGTATGTATGTATGTATGTATGTATGTATGTATGTCCTTTATGCAAATCCACAATTTTTATCCGATTCTCACCAAACTTCACACAAATATTTTTTAGGCTACCTGTCAGGTCATGGGTTATTTATTTCTTCTGATTTCCCCCCGATGTCGGAAATGCATACCCCGATATCCGATCAGTCTCATCAAGATCAGGATTTCAGCTGCAGAATTTGCTCTAAATTGGTAAAATTATAGTTTTTAGTTTTAAACATTAGTAGATCTTCTCAGACTCTTTTTCCCAGATATCGAAAATCGATACCCTCTATACTCTATCGAATCTGATTAAAAACCGATATTCAGCCATCAATATGGCTCATTTTCTCCATTTTTACTTCCGATGAGTAAATAAGTTTTCATGGACTTACTTAGGTTAGTTTATGCTTGGATGACTTATTTGACTCCGACACTGGAAATCGATACCCCGATATTCTACCAGGTCCGATCAAAATCAGGTTCTCAGACCTTTTATTTTGGTTTTTACTTTGTGATTTGCTCTAAGTAGATACAGTTGTAGTTCTCAGTCTCAGTCATGACACCATTTACACAGAGGACTTATTTAGCCTTCAAAATCCAGTTTGCGACGCAAAACTTATTTGACATCGATACCGGAAATCCAAATTTAACTTACATCCATCCATTTTTCTTTCAATCTACGGTTTCGCTTTGACTGGAAACAACTTTTGCTTTTTAGTCTCATGCCAACGTCTCAAGAGTCTGAGCTCCAGGACCATGGATTAGTTTTAAATCTTTCATTAGACCCAAGCAACGGCGATCTATACTTGTAAATAAATTGTAAATGCTTTACTATACGAGGCATAATGAATTATTCGAGCAAGTAAGTTTGTGTCAAGTTGTCAAATCTTTTGCTGACGAGAATAAAATTTTCTCGTGACATCTAACAGAAAATTAAAAGTAAAGTAGGAAATATACAGGATGACATTTGTAGAAGTGTCTTTTGCCACTGCAAAAAATAAGAATATTTTCCAGAAGACGAAATAATATTTAATGCGACACAAGACACTAACTTTCTTATCGATGAGATAAAATAATAGATTCTTTACTTTAACCAATTTCTCAGAAACGCCTACGCGAAATAGTTCCTTCAACAAATTTTGGGGATTTATAGGTAATAATTTATAACTTCTTCTATTATTATATCTCGTGTTTCTTCAGGATTTTGGTGGTCACGCCCCACCCCTGCAACAATTTCCTTTCCTTTGTAGTTCTTAGAAAAATTTGTCTTTTTGTTATCTCTCCTAAACATCTGTTCTGCCATGCATTTGCACAGGAAGGATCGCTAGGTAGATTATCCGCTAGTATTTGTCCATATTTCTGAGATGAGGTAGTATTTACAGTATTTACATTATTCGAGATATTGCCTTTATCTTTGTTGCCATTTGTACGTTTCGGCCGTTGTACGCACCGGCATTCTTCAGGTGCTAAGAATTTTGAACCGATCCCTTTATTAGAATCACTGCGGTATATGAACTCCATTTCTTGCTTAATGCTTTTTCTGGAAGTCATGAGTTTTCTCCTTTCAACGCTGTAAGTTACTTGTTCACCACTGCTGTAGCCTGGTATTGAACTCAAAAACCCTTTAGGCCAAGTCACATTAACTAGGCAACGTCTATATCTGCTGGGCCATGTGTCCTTAAAACAAGGTGAACTGAATGTTTTTGACACCTGGCCCAGTGGTTATAGACGTTGGTTCGTTCCTGTGACTTGACCCGAAGAGCTGTGTGTTCAGTACCAGGCTACAGCAGTGGTGAACAAGTAATTTAACAAGTTAGAGTGAGATAACTCATGACTTCCAAAAGAGGCATTATGGAAGGAATGGAGTTCATATACCGCAGTGATTGTAATAAATGGTTCGGTTCAAAATTCTTAGCATCTGAAGAAGGCTGGTGCGTACAACGGCCGAAACGTTGTACAAATGGAAACAAAGATGAGGACAATAATCCGAATAATGTAAATACTGTAGATTATCTGCTGTTATCTTCTGTACCCCACTTGCCTCTATTATATCCAGTGAGTGTCAAATATTCCAAATCTTCCTGATTCAATGTATAAGTTTTATTTTTGTTTCCATTTTACCTTCCAATTTGATTCACATGTCCATTCTATGCTATTCTCAGCATTTTTCTCTCGGACCACATTTCTCTCGCCTCAAGTTTCTTCTAAATCTGTACGGCGATCCAGCATTCATTGCCCTATAGGAGACCTGATATTACATAATATTTCAGTACTTTCGTTGATTCTAATTAAATTTTCTAAATATTTAATACTTGTATTAGCATTTGAAAGGCATCTTTCACTAGCCTAGTATTTCGACGTCGAACTTTTCTTTCTCTTTTAAAACACTTCCTTAATAGTTAAATTGATGTATTCGTTTGATTTTGGTAATTCCAGTTTGTGATTACCATCTTGAGCTGGGTTTTTTCCTGACATTCTTGTATTTTGTCTTCTTTTAATTGATATTTAATATTTCCTTCTCGCTTTCTTTCGCTACATTCTAGAGACGTTCATGTAATTTCTTTTCTGTGTGAAATAATGAATCCTCGTAAGTCTTATTGCAATTAATCGGTGGAATGAGTCTGCTAAGAAGACTCATCCTTGTCTTGCAGACACTTTTTTATTTTGGTAGAGTTGGTAAATTCATTTTATCATGACTTACATTGTTTGTTCCAGTATCTGTTCTAGATTATTCTAATATCCTTCCCTAATATCCTTCCCTAATATCCTTCCCTAATATCCTTCCCTAATATCCTTCCCTAATATCCTTCCCTAATGTATCACCATTACCGTGCGAAGTTATCACAGATTTAGCAAATACAATGTTGTAGAATGATTCAATACGTATTGACAACCTGGCGTTCATTCTCATGAACGCGTTCAATAATTTTTAGAAAATCTTTCAAAAGAAGAAAAATTAATCTTCGTTTTGTATGTAAAAAACAAAGTTGACCTAACAGAAAAATATACTAATTTACTCGAAAAATTATCACTTTTACCAAATAAGAAACAAAATTAAATTGAACTTTTTGAAATATTATATATCTGAAATGCAAGCACTTTCATTGTAACGACTACAGTACTGCGGGAATACAATTATTTTATTTCAAAGAAAGTTGTCTGAGGTTTAACTCGATTTTTTTTTAATTTTCAGATTTTTTCTGAAATTCCTGAAATTATGAAATATTTTAGTGATCAAAACAGATAAAAATCTGTCGGGACTAAATTTGTTTATATGGTAGAACCCCCCCATCTTTACGACCTTTTTTTATTCGTTTTTATTTTTTAATGAGTTTTTATGTTGTCTCACTGGAGAATAGCATAATTTCTTTCTACCAAATCTTGACACTTTCAAAGCAATGCTTTGTTTATCAGTACACATTGTTGGCCAATAACATCTGCAATGATAATTCTTTCATGTTCTAATAACTGGAATGACACTTTTCATAATTGACCAAACACAAAACAAGGACTTCAGTGAACGCAATTTTCTTTTTGGTGTTGGTACAAGTTTCTCATTCAGTAACATTTTACTCTTTTTTTTCTAAATTGCTGTCACTACATATACGTATTAGTACTGGTTGCGAACCGGCGATATTTCTAGTTACGCGACACTAATATAAACATTAATACGCTACCATAGCAAGTGCATTAAAAGGAAAGACAACTTACATGGTAATAACAAATACCTTTAATACAACAAAAACAAGTATGATACATTCAGAATATTTAAGTACGTCCCAAGATACAAGATAAAAGTACAAGATAAATGTTCATGTTGTCCAAATGGACGACAATGTTTTAGCAAGTATAGCAAAGAAATTACAAACCGTTACGCCCACAGAATTTATCCTGGCTATACACACCAATGCCAGGAAGGGAACTGGGCCCAGATAAAAAAAAAACAGTTCTTTAAAATAGAAGACAACTGCTGTTCCCCTTAAGCTATTGTCTCCTTACATACATATGTCAACTGTTCCAATGCGATACAAAAAAAAGAAAGCATTACGAACGACAAACTGACTCAGAGAAAAGATAATTAACTAGTTCTACATTTTAATAGCATCCAAAACTGATTTTGCCTTAGTGATTGAAGGCTTACGGCCGTATCACGTTGAAACACCGGTACACGTACAATCGCAAAAGTTAAGTAACATCGGGACTGGTGCGTACGTAGATATGTGTCCGCCTTGAAACGTTCTTATGTCTTCGATGAGTTGAACAAAATTAATACAATCAAGAAATGCAATATCAACTAAATCCGTGTTCGTCTTGCTGAAATCTTTAGATATATACGAAGTTCGCTTAAATCGAACAGTCTTTTAGCTGTATGGCAACTGTCTTGTAGAAGTCATATCTTTTCTTAGAAATACAAAAAAGTGTGGCACAAGACCAAACATTGGTTTTCATCTGTTTTTTTTTAAAGAAATAGCTAGTCACATTTACTGACAAACAATTTATACAATATTCTTAGCAAAAAACACAACATACCTACATGTCAATCTTACTACAAACAACATAATATCTCAAAGACTCTATGAAATCCTAACTAGTCCTATATATACAATATGTATATGGAATAGGGGAACAAAATGACTCTTTAAAATGGAACCCCGATGAATATTTACATTATGCATAATACTAGACAAGTTGTTCGTAACGTTCGTGTGAATTTTAAAGTATTTAGTACTTTATTTGTATTTGTGATAGAAATAATTTTTTAAAATGATTAGAAAGAAGTAAATCAATATTTTTTAATGTTTTATTGAAATTTTATTTAAATTTACACATGTCCTCCATCATTAGTAATACAAAGAATAATAGGATTTTGCAGTTCATATTTTTACTTGTCTAAAAACTGTTGCAAATTTTACGAAAGAATTATTCAGTAACTATCCTTAAAAATAGGTACCTTAAACTTTATAACATTTTTTGCAGGTTATTTCAATCACAAATACAAATAATATTATAAAGTTTTTAAAGTGCACACGGACATTATGGACAGCCTGTATATAAAAAATGAACATAATCGTTTTAATCATAAAAAAATCCATGCAATCATTAATTGTAACAGAAATATCAGTTAACTGGGCGAAATTTATGCAGTACTTAGATAAATTAAAGCCAGTCATTCGACTAAGCATACACATAATTACGCACACATCTAGACACGTCAACAAGTATAAAAAATACACACGAAAAACGAAAAGAGTCTGGCATCCACCAGGGAACTAACATTTCCAGTCACCTAACGGGAGAGTGGATGGCGTATTAAACGAAAGAAAATGAAGACAAAAATTTAAAAAGGGGCTAATGACCCTATATACTCTAGCTAAGTTAACTTGCCATAAAAACTAAAAGCAAATTAAATTTAAACTAATTCTAGGTAGGTTTGTTAATGTTTAATACAAATTTCCCTATATCTTAATGCGTAACCGACATTGAAAGCCACTCTAAGTTGGCTCTTTCCGTTACAGACTAAATACACACAATTTCTACTAAATTCTGATAGAGGGAGTCGTCAAATTTCTGTCCTGATTTAGACGTTAAACGGATTCTTTAAGAATAAAATCATTTGGGTGGAGGTAAACTTCTTATATAAACCTTAGTTAACGACTGTACCACATTGCTACAAAGAGAATTGGCCTCAAAAACCACTACCTTTCCTTGAAGCATGCGAACTATACCGTCTTCAATAAACATGCACAATGGAACGGAGATCTTAGCCAGAGTCTCCACCAACTCACCGCAACGGACGCAGAAGGGAGAATTTACCAAGCCCGCAGAAGAAAGATTTTGTCTACTCAGATGACTCCTCACATCTCCAGTCAAATGAATGATGTCTCATAATTAGTAAGACATTCAACCTCGGCAACCAAGACGATATGAAGCGAGCTTCCTGCTTCGTTAAACTAAGATCGCTAATCAGTTCATCTTGAATGAACTCCCTCACTAATACTTGATATAATGCCTTACGGGACAACACCTGAACGTTTGTCAGATCATCCCTCACCCGTGAGAGGAACCTGATGGCTAACCGGCATTCACGATAGGAGCACATGTCTCTGGATAAACGTTGGTAATCCTCCTCACACTTCTTAGGGACGGGACGTTCTTACCGGCAATTGGAAAATGTAAGAATCCACTTCTTGTCCTTCTTGCTATGGGTTAAATTGTATGACTCGTAGAATAATGTGTGTTGTGGTGCAGTCGATATCAGCTCGAAACGAGAAAATGGAGAGCTAAGTTCGAATTCTAGTTGAATTTGTTGTATTTATTTACTCGCAAATACCCTTGTGAACGGGATTAATCCGTCTCTTCTCCTTCTAGGTATGGGTTAAATAGCAGAACAGATTGGGCTTTATAGCCTTGGTTAGCAACTAGTCTATCACAAAAGTAATGGCAACCTACTGCGAGAAAATCTTCTGCCCAGTCAGTCATGTCTTTTTCAAGACATGATCGCCTAAGCTTGTAGCACTTGACTGACTGACTGACTGACTGACTGACTGCATCAGTAAATTATTCATAAACAAATTCATAAACTATAAAAATAATTTCTGGCTTTAAATAGCCTGCAAAGATCTATAAATAAATCAATATATCTTGAACAGATTGGGTTTTATAGCCTTGGTTAGCAACTAGTCTATCACAAACGTAATGGCAACCTACTGCGAGAAAATCTTCTGCCCAGTCAGTCATGTCTTTTTCGAGACATGATCGCCTAAGCTTGTAGCACCTGACTGACTGACTGACTGATGGACTGACTGCATCAGTAAATTATTCATAAACAAATTCATAAATTATAAAAATAATTTCTGGCTTTAAATAGCCTGCAAAGATCTATAAACAAATCAATCTATCTTGAATCTTGTGAGTTCACTCACAATTTATTGGGGTTAATTGCCGCATTACTTTCCTGGTACACTAATATTTATCAGTTTTTCTTGTAGACTGTATCGTTACTATAACGATATTGTCATTTTATCGTGAATCATTTTGGATTTGAAGACATTTAGCTCATTTTAAAGAATTCCTGCTCTGATAAATCACTCAGCTTTTATAACTACTCGTAAAGAATGCTTTTGTATTTATTTGCATTTCCGGTATGTTCTTTATTTTATCAAAATTCCTTGATTGTCCCAAGTATAGAAAATTTTTTTCGTTTTATTTTTTTACATATTCAACAATGTATTGATGTATGTTTGGGATTCAGACATATTGAGTTTTAAAATATCAAATCTAAATTCTGATTTAAACTTTCGGTTGTAAACAAACTTTTCTGAAGAAAATAACACTTGTACAAATTCAAAATAAATACATTTTTATTCTGATTTCGGTGCTCCGGTATATAAATTTTTTTAGTTAATTCATAATTATTTCATTCGAACACATGCACTAAAGTTAATTGTTTAAATTCTTCACTGTTATCTATGAACCCAATGCACATGAATAGTTTGGGTGTCTTTTTCTGAGAATTAAAAATAAAACAATATTTATCTTCTTTCTTGTTGCATTTTTCTCCGTGTATTAAACTTCAAAGTTATTCAAATTCTTTCTTCGTTCTGAATGTTCTACTTTCCAAAACCCAACAGCCACACCACTCTCTTTTTCCCCCTTCTGATACTCCTGCCGCCACGTTAGTTCGACGCCTATTTCCAATTCATATATTCTACCTTAGCTCGTTGCAAACCAGCGCAATACGGAAACGATTTCTATCTGCTGGCCTCTCGTTTTTAAGCAACGAGGTATTCCTACTTTTCTTCCCCGAAAGCTGCCGAGATGTGGGAAATGATAGAAGCACAAATATGGGTGGAGGGAGGGGCAATGTCAGAAATTAGAATTCGGCGAATGTTATCGCTAATTCAGATGCGTTTATCTTCACAAAAGAGAATAAAAAAGATATGAAAACTTCCACGATAATATTTGAATATCGGTAGGGAGCAGTTTGTGTTTCCCGAAAGAAACGCACAAAAATAATCACACTCGACCTAAAGTAAATGAAAGGACATATCATTTCCATAACTTAATCCTTTTGCGATAGTTTTCTTTTGATCAGTGAAGCCATGAGTACTATTCATGTAAACTTGCTAGTCATTTTAGGCACATTCTTCTAGTGAAGATACTTATAGCCACATAACCAAAGTTAAGCATTACCGAACCTGGTCAGTGTAGAGGAATATACGTGAATAAACCGAAGAATCTTCAACACGGATCTACACAATGAAATAAATTTTATTATTGAGTTCTTGTTTACTTTCAAATTGAAGAAAATGACTTACAAAGTTTATTTGCAAAACCATTTCACTCAAAATATTTTTTGTCAATGCAATCGAATCTATTACGTTAGCATTATAGAAAATAGAATATTTTTACACGTGAGAATGAGTGTGTCACATATTTAGGTAGTTTTATGCATCCGTGAAATTTTTTAACAGAAGCAGTCTGCCAGAAGGGAAGAAAGTTGTTACTACTACTGATTACGTATTTAAACAAACTCAGTTCGTATGTTTCAAGTGTGCTTAATTTGTTTTTAAATCGCTAGGATTTGTAAGAAAGTATACATGAATTGAATATACTAAAGGTTTTTGCGAATTCATCTTGTCCACAACAATGAACAAACGCCGATCCTAGTCAAAAGTCTATGGAAAAAATGAAAACTAATATTTGCAAATTAATACAATCTCTTACAAGCAAGAAATCGGATACGAAAAGACTAAAAATTAGATTTTATTAAACTCATAAGTTCATTGGTTAATTAATATTTTCCCAACTTTTAAATATCTAATTTTAGTAGAGAAAATGCAGTTGATCATTTTCTGAAATGAGCATTCAAATGTTCGTATTAGGCAGTAAACATTAACACTGTATTTATAATAACGTCGCTGACTGGTCTGTAAATACAAAAATATATGTTCAAATCAGACCTTATTTCTGAACAAAAATAAGTTATAAGAGGTTTTTAGCGATATCAGTAGAATAAGACGCATTTTTCTACAATTCTTTAACTGGGTTCCACAGATAGTATCTCTATGAGTGACTGCTTAGGAATACCAGATGCGGGTGGTGGAATGAGCAATAGAGTTGTTCATCACAGAGTCGAGTTCCAATTCCTAGCAGATTTCTTACATTCACTCACGCACAGATAACCCTGGGAAAGTTATAAATACACATATTTAGTTATGGTTTAATTAGTAAAACTTGCATCACAAAACTATTATTATCTCCAAAAAGTCCATTTTATAATCTAAAAGCATTTCCTGGTATTAAATAACCTGCAAGGGGTTGATCGGCCGTAGAATACGAATTAGTCAATGACTCAGTTCAAGTAAGGAGCTGAGCGCAGTTCATCTTAACATTTTTTTCAAATATTTTCTGGAAAACGTCTTTTAAAAGCGCTTCCATTAACCCTGGAATACTAACCATCAATTAAAGTTACGCTACTACTAACTATGGGTATATCATACCCGATTTTGAAAATATCAAAAATATATTAAATATAAATCTTTGTTTGAAATATTTTACATACAGGCACTTCAAAATGTATACTTTGAGTTAACATTAATAGGAACTGAAAAACATTATTTAGGTAAAAATCAGCTACTGAAAATTTAATTAAATTGTAATTAAAATGACGTCAAGTATTTATTGTTGCATTTTATTTGCTCTTCTGATGTTGATTCTCATTCTTTTTTTTTTTTTTTGTTAAGCTGCGGTAGTTTGCTTAACTAACTGATCCCAGTATAGAACACATAAACACCAGAAAGTAACACACAGCTAATGACACTTATATCTTATAAACCACTGTCCCTTTGATTGAGGTTTATCAATAGTATCCAGATACTTTTGACATTTGGTGATTACAGCTTAAGATCAAGATATACAAACTACGTTCAGAGATACTTTTCTGCCTGTCTTTATTGGAAAGAAACATTATTTGAGCTACCGTTGCCTTTCTGACAACTTAACTACTCTGGTCATTCTTCTCTAACGTCTTCCATCGTCAAGGGTTTCTACCAACAGTATTGCCACTCATTAGAAACATTTCCTTTTTTAGAGATGGTTGAGCGTGAAAATCCGATTAGACATTTAATACAAGGGCACAAAAGCCTCAGGATATATAGAGTAACTTAATATAGTTGTTGTAAACGAGTACAAGAAGGGAGTAATAAGTTCATATTATGAGAATATATAGGATAGATAGCGGCTGACACTTCATATGAAGAGGTTAAGATTGTCGTGATCGGGAAAGCATCCACTCGGAAGTACGTGACAATCTTAACCTCCTGCAATAATCCTGGGTATAGATTAATTTCTTCTACAGTTTATCAACCGTCCATTACAAGACTCGAACATCCATCAACGTTATTGATCTGAGGAGGTTAAGATTGTCACGAATATGGTAAAGATCAACCGGGAGTAAGTTTCATGACTATGATGGAGTGATTTGTTTTTACGACTTATCAAACTTTTATTACCTCTCCCGCACATTTATCACCTTTCTTGGCTTGAGGAGCTTGGGATTTTCATAAGATTGGGTCAAAATCCACTTGTGAGTCCGTTGCATAATGCAATAATTCTAGGGATTGATCAATTTTCTTTTACAGCTTATCATGTTGTTATAACACTACCCGCACATTTACTAACCCTCTTCGTTGAAGAGGTTAGGACTGTCGTGATCGGTAAAACATCTACTTGGGAGTGCATTCCAGGACACAGTAGTTCTGGGGATATATTGACTTGTTTTTTACGGTTTATTACACGTCTTTTATACTACCCACACATCCACCAAATCTGGAGAAGAACCGTATGAGTAGAATTTCCACTAATAAAATAGTATTTCAAATACATAGACTCGCTATCATGGTGCTAGTCTATGGATGTGTAGTTGGTGTATGCGATAGCGTCACGGAATTAGAAATCAGAAAACAAAGTTCGAGTTCCAGCCGACTTCGTAACATTCATTTATGCTCAAATACTTTTGGTAAATGTATGAATCCATCTCCTCGTCGCCCTAGCTACGGCAGAAATTGTAGGATTTGTAATATGAAAAATGATTGTTATTGGCCAAAACATGTTATGGCAATATTAAAAAATATTCTCAAAATAAAATGTTCATATAATTGAAAATATGTTTAGGCTTTAAATTACCCACAAAGAGTTGATAAACCGTTAAAAAGCAAATAATATCAATCAACTGATCATTCAAAGACAATAACATCAGATTTATTTCACATACTAATGGATATTGTCAATAACTCAGAGGTGAATAGCAAGGGCACCCTACCAGATGTGGCAGCAGTATTCAATACACGGGCGGATGGTAGATTTACTCAGACGGGAACAACTTCCTGAAACACCTCGATTTCCTTTTATGATTACAATTTGCCAACATAGAATTCTTCCTGCGTTAGAAAGAGAAAATTTGTTTTCTGTGTTTCATCTCTAGTCACACTTTATACACATCGCCACCAAATTATTTCGGATTTATCTTTGAGCACGAGAGCAGGTGATGTGTTCTCAAAGACAGGCCATAACAGTCGGGAAGGACGAAACAGTTGACGAGAGGAAACTGCTGGAGGACCGTATGTCTAGCTGAACACAACTAGTAACAAACCAAACGATGCTGACTTTATATAGGCTGAAAATGACACCTCGTTAAGAAGTTATCAAGTGTGATATTTTTTTTTTGTTTCGTCCGTTGATTTGCAATTATTGGTTTAACCCTTTTCTAATATTGGTTCCTTGGATGATATTGACGTTTGATCAGTTAGACGGCCAAACTTCTTGTGGCAATGTACTAGCGTGATAGAGATAATTAAGTGTGTATCTTTACAAGAAACGATAGTACTCAGTCTTGTTAAAAATCAGTCACCATTACAGTTTTCAGCGTCAGTATACAGAGTGCAATGGGTAAATTGTCGTCATTTTTTAATTTCCTGAATATGCGCTGTTTATCTTTTTATTTTGTTGACTGTACAAAATTGAATGGTAAGTTGGACACCCTCTGTGATAGAAACAACACCAAGACGCAATTCACTCAGCCAGAGATTTAGAAATGGCGTGCTATACTGTTTGGGTATCAATCTGTGAACAGTGTAGAGTATTCGAAAAAGAGTTGGATGAGTCTAATGGAGATTACGAATGTGTTTGGGGTGATCACTAATGATAGCGACATTAGGCCTCTATTCATTTTCAAACAGAGCACCAGACTAAACACGGGGGCCTGCATCAAGTGCCTTGAGGGGGTAGTGCTGCCATGGTTAAAGAGAATACCTGCATCCATATCCTATATCTGACATAGGACTCTGCACTATGCCACACAAGCAGGAGAAGCCATTAATGGTCATCAGACAATTTCTGCCACAATATCACCCCATACAGCTGGCCACCTATCACCCTGAATTGCAACCCTTTTGATTGTTATGCGTGAGGCACACTTGAGCGAGAGACCAACATAACACCTTATTAGCACCAAAGGTGAAATAAAGGCAAGGATTATGGCAGCATTCACAAACTTAAACAAGGAGACAGTCTAAAAATGATGCTGGAGATTCTGATGTAGTCTGGATGTCAATGACGATTGTATTTAATACATTTGCTCTTGACTCTTTCAAGATATATTTATGTAATTCTAATGTATTTCAGTATTCGTGTTTTCTGTATGTTTTTATCTGCTCTTCTTGTTTCTTTGATCATTCGATGGTTGTTCCATTTTCACCACTTTTTATTTTTCCCCTTCGAAATGCGAAAATCATTTGTCTGTATCCATCCAAAAAAAATTTTATAGTCTTGTCTTTTGCACTGATCCGCCTACTTGAAACTGTTTTCTTCTTAAGTTATCATCAAAAACCGTACGTAGATATTAAGAGCTGCACCAGAAGATGAAAGCTTCCGGTTGTATGTTTTTTCTATATTTTCTAAATAAAACTTGAAGGTAATCATCATAAGAGTATATTATCATCATTGCTGATCTGACCTTAAGATTCATCGTCACATTGACGATTGCAATCTTAGGGAGGCTTTTTGTTCGAAACGCCTGATGGGACAATCCATTAGCCCGAACACAAAGTAACTGTATACTCAAAATATTGACATTCCACACTAATACAAATAAAAGGTTAGGCAGGAAACCCTATCAAAAATAGAAAAAGAAATAACAGCTACTGTTATCCTGAAAAATTGTTTAAAAAGAAAGATTTTATGAATTTCAACCGTAAACAGTACTGGCTTCTTGGTCAATGAATGTCATATATTTTCATAACTTTTTTCTCAAGTTGATCTCATGAATACGATCCATTACTAGAAAAAGTGCTTGGTTCATTCTGCCTGAATCTAAAGCCGACTAATATTTACCCAAGTATAATAATCATCATGGTTCGATATTGTTTCACACAACAAGTGTTGATATGTGCTATAATTCAGCGAAAAGAAAAAAAAGACGCTTTGCATTGTCCCACATTCTCTACTATGTTTTGCATCATTTTCCCGTTTTTGAAATGCTTCCCAAATTGTTATTACTGAAATAACAGAAAACTGTCGGAATGTTCATGGCTTGCATTACATTTGGGTCAGATACGCTTGTGATTATAACCATTTTTAGTCTTATTTTTGTTTACCTTTTCATTCATTTCTTCTTGCTTTAAAATATTTCTCATCAATATTGAACAGAAGTTAACTTTAACTATCCAGACAACGATTTTCGCCGAATTGATCAGTTATTTATATTGTTGTATATCCAACTCCGTGCAAACAAACCATTGTCTCAATTCTGCTTCTATGTGCTGAACCTCCTCAGGATATAGTCGTTTATTGCGATTGTCAACTTCCTGTTCTTTGTAGCTCTGTTGTGGATTCCCGTTGAGGAACCGCACAAAATAATGAACAACAAAAACAGATTTAGAGATAGAAGAATTAGTTATTTTGAGTGAGTCTGTGTGTGACTGTAAGCTATGCACTCCTACATTTTTTAAGCTACTCCATTCACACTTTCTCGGGACATATATCTACAGAAAAGCCAGGTCGACACATACTTTTTGAGTTTAAGTTCAGCAATTTTCCCTTTCGCACTTTTTGGCCAATGGAGCCGATTGTTTACATTTGCTCCGTAAAACATCTAAGATGGTTGCTGAATTACGTCACAGAAATCAAATCACACGTGTCAAACGCGACTAAAATATTTTTATTAAGAAAAATAAACCTTTATATTTAATTTTTATTCGGACGTTTTAAAAATTCATCTGGTCAACAAAGAATGTGAATATTTTTCCCCGTAATTTTGAAACAAAAGAAATATTTTTTAAAAAAGGGTTTTTTTCAAACAAAAACAAAATATGTAAAAAAAAAGTGACAATGGTAAATTTAATTATTTAAGTCTCTTTTTTTTTTCAGATTTAATATTTCATACTTCAGAAAATAAAATTTAAAAAATATTTCATGCAGGAAATCAACTATCTGTAATTCGTGTGGCATTAATGCAATTTTTTCCTCTAAAATTAAATGTCTACATTTTTAAATATTCTTCGAAAATTTCTGAACTGAGAGCGTAATAGTTTTTATATTTCTAATTTCAGTAAAATACAAAAGATAATTTTTATTTTTATGTTAAATTCATTTATTTAACAAAAAATGTAAATATTTTCACCCGTAATTTTGAAACAAAAACAAACGCAATATTGTTTAGAATGTTACACAAAACACCAAATCACATTTACGCAAAACAAAAGAAAACAGATTTTTTTAATGAAATTTTTTTAACAAATTTTAAACAATATTTTTTTACCTAATTAATTTTTTATATAGCCGAATCCTGTTACTAAAATGTTCTGAGTTGCACGGACAACGCCGGGCTATGTTGCTAGTAAATATATACAAGTCTTGAAGTGAAGTCGTTGGAAATAGTATATCCGTGTATATTATTCTAGCTGAGTAGAACTCAGAGCTGTTCTGACTTCCGATGCGGTAATTTCTAGGAAACTTCGGTATTTCATGGTAACTGACGTATCAGTTCCGGTACTCTCCGATAACTCTAACGGATCTCTACGATAACTTTCAATTGCTGTTCTCTCTATGGCAGGAGTATATGTATACTCAGTAGAGTCCATTATCATATACAAACGGGGGGGATCCCACAACAATCTATTAACAAGGTTTGTTTTTTACTATTCCTCCTAATCCTTGTTCTGTTAACCGTTTGCACAAACTCCTCATATCATCTGACTTGTTATTCTCAGCATCTTTCTGTTGAACTACAATTCTGTCGATTCAGGGAACCTTGAGGTGGTGTAATGTTTAGCAAGCTTGTCTTGCTAAAATCATTATAATTGAGTAGTAGTTCGATCTTCACTGTGTGTCCTATAATTTCGGCCTTGTCCTACATCTAAGTCGCGCTTAAAAAAAACACAATTCAGTCGACTGGAGTTTCTTCTTCATCTCTGAAATGACGGCAAGCATTCACTGCCATATAAGTATAATATTACTTAAATTTTCGGCATTGTTTTCTTTCGTCTTTAATAGGACCTGTGAGTGTCGAAATCTCCAAGACCTCTTTCCTCACTATGTGCGCTAGAAATGTTCTTTCTGATTCAAAGTCAAGGTGTTTTTATTTTGTTACTATTTTTTTTTAAATATTCTGATACACATTCTTACTTGGTATTCTCAGTATCCTTCTGTAGAACCACAAGCCTAGGTTTTCTTAAAACTCTGTTCATTTTTTATAATGCATCTTTTAGTATTCCGGTGCTTTCGATTTCACATTTTTCGTCCTCTGTTAAAACACAACCTGGATATTCATATTTTTATACCTGGTTGACGTTATTGCTTCGAAATACGTAGTTTGCAGCTTGGGCTGCCTCTTCTGCTAAGAACCATACATTCTGTCGTCTTACAGTTATAAGCATTTTTGACAATCAATTCACCTTCTCACTCAGTCCTAGTGTTTCTAATTACTTATTGTCCTCGGTTTATTTTACACTATGGAGCATCTTTTGAACAATCATTCAAAGAAGAGGCGATAAAAATCGTGATTGATTTATTACCAATAAACGCAACATAAAACTCTTTCGCACGCAAACTTTTTCTGACTGTTTCATTTTAACGTGCTGTTTCTTCACGGAATAGACAAACATTAACACGTATGTATAATAAATGTAGTTAATTACACATTTTCATTTATATGATAGAGTTATCTGTTGATATGGTCACGCGATCTGTGGTTATACTCTTGACGATAGGGTGTCCAATGCTGATTATCTGATAAAATGCAATATTGGTAGAATTAAGACCTTACTGGTGCAATTAAAATTTTACTGGGCTGGTCATGTTGCAAGGGTGTATGATTTCTAAGGTATTCTGAAGTAATACATGTATAGCTAGCCTGAGTGTGGACAAAAGAATTGTTGGACGGCCGGGGATCAGTTATAAAGCGAAAATGTAACCTCTCATATGTCAATGTGCGCGAGAGTAATATCAAGTATTTCAAAATCGATCGCAATGACCGGTTTAGAAACGAATGACAACGAAGAATAGCGTTAGCAAATATTCTTAAGACTATGTCCCGTTATCCACGCTGTTGCAACATATGTAGACTTCTATGACGGTCATTCGCGGAACACAAGTGTCACATACGACACAAACATTAAAAGTGCTTTTCGGAGTCTCATACTTCAAAATCTATCTATCTATCTATCTATCTATCTATCTATCTATCTATCTATCTATCTATCTATCTATCTATCTATAGGTTTCATCCGTTAGGTGAAACATAGGTAGGTCTGTTGGTTCAAAGTTAGACTTATTCTTATTTGTTTGCTCTACGATCGTATTGAGCGCTTTAGTGTTGGGGTTCTCGTCTCGGGTTTATTTTTTCTTTTCAACGAGTATTTTGACGCATGTTCAAGTACTTTGTTTCTTTTTTATTTCCCCTTTTTGTTCCCTCCGCGTTTATGCTCGGTGGGTTTTTCGAGACGGATTGTAATATATTATAACAATTATTAATATTAAATATTATTATTATTATTATTATTATTATTATTATTAGATAGATAGATAGATAGATAGATAGATAGATAGATAGATAGATGTGAGTTTGTGACCATGGGTTTAACGCTCTTGCGATCATCAGACAAACTGACTTTTTTAAAAATTGGCTATATGTAGGGTTGCGCATATTGGTGTATTTCGTGAAAGTGGGAGGAAAATTGGGAGGAAAATTTTTCGTCGTGACAAACGCTGACATATATACACACTTGTACACCTATTGACGTACGCAGAGACACACACACACGTGCGCCCGCCCACCAGGGCTCACACAAGCATAACTATATTCTAACCGTCGTACATACATACGCATTTGATTGTTGCATTCAAATAGTAAAGCGATGTCAACGCACAAACGGTTGTCAATTTCTGTTCTCTGAACAATATTTGTTGTGTGTACGTATGATGTGGTCTGTGTGAAACTATGATAGGTAGAAATTGCTATTATTTTTAATTGTTTAAGACTGTATTGTTATTTTAAAGTCGGTTATTAGCTTGTTTTTGGTGGTTGCACATATTTAATGGTAGAAATTCTCATTTGTAATGCTTGTTAGTTTTTATGTGGTGGTATTGATTTTACTGCGGAAGAGAGTAGTAATAAAAATTTGTTTGAATATATATAAATGTACTGTTTAATTATAGACAGTAAAAACAGACTATCCACTCAAATGGGGTAAGAAAAGGCTCGTTAATTTTAATACTTCCAAAACGAAGCTGCTAACCTTTAACCCCTATAGACAATCGCTCCCATCAGCATGGATAAGTCTAGTCCCTCTGAAAGCAAAACACTGCGCCTACTCGGCTTAACTCTCTCAGCCGACCTCAAATAGAATCAATACATTAAATCCATCGCTAAATCAGCTGATAGGAAGGTTGGTTCACTGTGTATGGTTAGAAAGTTTTTCTCGTCTGAAACCATCTGATGCATATATAAATTTACCATCCGCCCCTGGGGTAAATACTGATTTCACATCTGGTCAGATGCCCCTACTATTCATCTCGAGGTTCTTAACAAAATCGAACGGAGAATCTGCAATGTAATCGATCCCGACCTGGTAGCTCAGCTCCAGTCACTTTCTCACCGACATAATGTGGCTTCCATCTGTCTCTTCTACAAATACTTTTACGGCTTCTGCTCTGATGATCATCACTTCATGGTTCACCCACTGCATAAATTTATTCAAGCTACTAGACTAGCAACTAGACCTCGACACCTTGACAGTAAAAACCAGTCAAATGTAACCAGAACTTCTACTCTCAGCTTCTTTTTTCACATTTTCAGCCTGTGGAACACCCTTCCGCATATTTGCTCCCCTGAAAGCTACAATCTCCAAGAATTTAAATGCACTGTCAATTAACATCTCTTATCTTCTTGACTCGCATCCTTGCCCTGACAACACTTGTATCATGTTCGTCCCCCTTTCCACTCTATTCTCATGCCTCTCTCTTCACACCAGTATTCTCTTCCTTCTCTTACCCATTCTCTGACACTTCGTGTAACTTGTTCCTCTTTCCTACCACTCTCCTTGTATGTATTCTCCAGCGCACCAGTAGCAGTACTCCCTTTCTTGGGGTGAAATGATTATAAAAAAATACGAGTATCTATACAAATATATATGCACGTGTGTGAGTGTGTGTATGTATATATGTGTGTGTTAATTGTTTTTGTTTTTTGTTTCTGTTGTATAATATCAGTTATCCGTAAGCGTCAAAAATTTAAGTATATAATCAGTTTTTTCTACTTTGTCATATATGTTTTTGATAAAGGAATTTTATTTTCAGCTCAAAGAAATCTTCCTTAGGTTGTAAATTTTGGTGCATAAGTTTCTTTTAGAAATACAATTTTGTGTTCAGCGATGCACAAATAACAAATACAAGAAATATTTCTAGAGAAGCAAGAAAGAACAAAACGCCTCGATTCAAATATCTTATCTCTATTAAACAAAAAGTGATTTTATTGCCCTTATAGCCAAAAGTGGATTGAATTTCGGTTATATAAAACTGGATTTTGTTTCAGTAATGTAATTCCGGATGGTTGCGTGTCGAGTAGAATAAATTTGATGTTGAAACATAAGAGGTAGAAAGTAGCAAAGAAATAAAGATTAAGAAAAAAAGCAAATAAGATTAATAACATGGCAATCTGTCGTCTCCCGAATTACTACCTATATAAATATTTATTTAAAACAGCTTAGTTTACTCTGACAAAATTCAATAACTGTCGGGGAGATGATTGGGGATTAGACTAAACAATGTTAACATCTTTCAGATCAATACGGATAGATTATATATATTTCTATTTATATATACACATATATATATATATATATATATATATATATATATATATAAAACATCAATATGTTATAGTATCGTTACAAAAGTAGCCATTTTGTTTCGACAGTATTAAAAATGGCTACTTTTGTAGTGATATTATAAAATATTTGTTATAAATTCTAAACACATGATATTCACTATAATTTGTATTGATATATATATATATATATATATATATGTGTGTGTGTGTGTGTGTGTGTATCCTGCATAATTATAGATCTACGTTTAGTCTGTGCATTAAATACTGATGCTATCTCTGGTAGGGTGCTGCTACTATTTTTCCGAGGTTCTAAAAAATAACTAAAGAATGATCTGCAATGTAATCGATCCTCACTTGGCATCTCGATTTCAGTCAATTTCCCCGAGGTGACGTAAATTCCGTCTCTCTTTTCTACAAATATGCTTGAGCTTTTTTTAATTTAGTGCCTCGGCCACATGAATTTAAACGTGCTACTAGATTGTCTTCTTTGTCCCACTTTGTAGTGTACTTTCATATTGCAACACATCTATAAGAAAATATCATAAGCAATTTCAGTGTATACTATTTCGGCAAAGTGTAAAGAAACTAGTTTCTCATAGCGTTAAATGTGTCCGATTTCGTGCCAAAGAAATTGTATTTTCGAGGAATTTTACTGCACTACTTTATTCAAAAGCAATCTGAAGTTTAAGCCCGCATAATTCGTATTGGGGCTTACGGCGACAATGCTTTGTCGAACACAACATGCAAATATTGGTTTAGACGCTTCAAAAATAATTATTTTTATGATGAAGATAAAGAACGCTCTGGCGGATCAAAAAAACTGTAAACGAAGAAATGTAGGCGATACTTCATGAAAACTCATGTCAGGAGCTTGCCGATCTTGCGGAATTATTAATATTTGTTCACAAAACACTTTCAAAGCGTTTGAAAGCATTATGAATCACTCAAAAGCAAGAACATTGAGTGCCGTACGAGTTTAAGCCGAGAGACGTCGAACAACATCTTGTCACGTATAAACAGCTGCTTCAACGGCCGAAATGGAAAGGTTTTGCATTGTATCGTGGCCGGTGGAAGACAGTGGATATACTACGATAATCATAAGCGTAGAAGATTGCTGTTTAAACCCGGTCATGCATCAACATCGGCGGCAAAATCGAATATCCATGGTTTGAAGCTTCTGCTTTGCATTTGGTGGAATCAACTGAGTGTAGTCTATTATGAATTGCTCAAACCAACTGAAACCATCACGAGAGATCATTGTCCACTACAACTGATGCATTTTAACGGAGCATAAAAAATAAAATGGTGGCTATACGAGCAGAAACACGACAAAGTAATCTTGCAACATGACAAATGTAAGGCACATGTTGAAAAATGGGTGAAAATCTACTTGGAAACGCTTAAATGGGAAGTCTTACCCGACTCGCTGCATTCAACAGACATTATCACCTGTTCAGATTGATGGCATATGGCCTAGCTGAGTTGTATTTTCATTCTTATAAAGATGCCAAAAATGGGTCGATTCGTTGTTAACCTCAAAAAATGTGTCGTTTTTCTGACGTGGAATTCAAATACCGGCAGAAAGATGTGAAAAAGTAATGACTCGCGATAGATAATACTTTCAGTTAATTGTGTGTTAAAAATTTTTGTAAATAAGATGTCCAATTTCATGAAATATCAGCTGGAAATTATTCAGTGTCTTAATATATATATATATATATATATATATATATATAGAGAGAGAGAGAGAGAGAGAGAGAGAGAGGGAGAGAGACAAACAGACAGACAGACAGACAGACAAACAAAAATAAATTTAGGACGTAGGCGAACATGGACTTCCACTTGGCTCTATCTCTTGTAAATCACAATATTTTTGCTTTTGGTATCTGTGCGAAACCCCACTCTGACATACATTTGCTCAAGCATCTATTCTTTGTTTTCAATGAGATTTTTCTATCTTTCAGTTCCATGGTTAGTTTTTAAATGCGTCCTTGGCCATGCCAATGCGTGTTTGGGTCTCAATATTGCAATTTCCATCCTCTGTCAGCACGCTTCCCAGGTATTTTAATTTCCTTTCTTGTTTGTTTTTTTTTTTACTTTGTCCGACATGTAGTTGACATTAGAGTTTTTAATATATGATGTATTTATAGAATTAAACGGGTTCGGTATAAGGACCAGAATGTATATAAATTAGGTTTAACATGGTACAGAGCCTTGATACCTCATATTGATAACTTTTTTCACACTTTTAATATATACATATATATATATATATATATATATATATATATATATACTACCGGCCATAATTATTAAGCCACCCAGTTTCTTTAAAGAAATGATGTATTTCATACTATTTTATTATTTATTGCCAAATGAACATAGAATGATTCTTTTGTTATTATTACAAAGTTCTACAAGGCAAGGAAACAAAGATGAACTCGTCCGAATCACATTAAATTTTATTCATTCTTTCAATGATGAAACTGCAATAAAAGTAATTATGAAATATTTATAAATTCATTTGATGTACATGTTATAGTACATTATTAACAAAAGAACCATTTTATTTTCCATTAGAATTATTCACTTGGCAATAAATATTTAAAATTTATTATGTAATACATCAATTTTTTAAAAAACGGGGGTGGCCTAATAATTACGTCCGGTAGTGTAAATATAAGTTTTTTTTAAAAATATATATATTTTCTTTTACATATATTTATAAGCTTCGTAAATGAATTGAGTTCTCTCGGTGACTGGCGTCTGTATACACTGATTTTATACAAAACTTTAAAATTTCCCTTCTCTGATTTCATGCGCCGATGGCTTAGGGAGTAGAGACTGGATATGTGGACATGTCTAGCCACACTGATGAGCTGTGATACAGCGAAACGGGCTTGTATGTGGATGGCTAATATATATATATATATATATATATATTTTTGAGTTAAGTATATATATATCGAAATCCCACAAGATGAATAGAATAAGTAAATAGGAAAAAGTGTCTTTAATCTAACATGTTTCATTTTAACAAAATTCTTCAGAATTTTATAAAAACGAATAATTTAAAACATTTTTTTTTAATTTTTAAAAATCTTTTTAAAATCCACAGTGACATTATGTTGATTGAGGTATGGTTTCATTGGTCAGCTACGTGTCATGTGTAATAAAGCAATGAATGAATATTTTAAATGTAGAGAAAGAACTTGTGTCTGTTAAAGTGTGCGTGCCATGTGTAATAAAAGCACTAGATGCTTATTATGAATATAAATATATTTAAGCGTAAATAATGCATGTAAAGTGTACTAAAACTATAGCCGAATTAAGTTTGTGTATATATCGTTAACCCTAGTATGTATGCGAATGACAACAAAGAAATATATTTTCCTTTCAAAATTGTAGCGAGATAATGTATACACATGCCATGTGAGGGAACAAATGTTTTAAGATAAAATGAAAGGATCATGTATGAATATGTAAAGTAAAGCTCCCCTTACAGATAACAAATGTCATAAAAATATACAGAGTCAAGTAGAAGTTCATAATCGCCTACGCCCTAAAGGGACACGGCACATGAAGACGAAGAACCACTAACCATTGTTATTTTTCTTTCAACAACACGTTTTATAGGGTCTCCTATTAGTGGTGTTTTCGCTTGCCTATTTCCAGAATTCTTGGTATCCAGTTCTTTCAAATATTATACCTAACAGTACCTAACAATTCTACTTACTTAAGATATATTGATGGTGTTCTATTATTTTATTATATTATTTTAAACAATTAAATTTAGTAACTAAACTCAATAAGGTAAAACCTACCATCGAATTAACATATGAAACTTCAAACTAACAATTTTTATCTTTCCTTGATATCTTAATAATACGTAATACGTCGTAAGGATGAATTAGAGTTTAAGGTTTACCGTAAACCTACCAACAAAAACGACCTTATTTCTATTTTTACCACCACCAAAGAATTAAATCTGGTTTAATTATATTTTTATAACTTAAGCCCTCAGAATATGCAGCCCTAATTATTTATCTGAAGAAGAAAGATGTATTAAACAGACATTTAAACTTTGCCAGTATCCACAATATTTCATCCTCAAAGCCAAAAAACATGCTTATAAAATCCACAAAACTGAAAAAATTAACTTTCATATGAACTTTCAAATAAATTAGCTATCCCAGACACTAGAACCGTTACAACCACCTCCTAGACTATTGGTAATATTGTCAGATTAAAAAAGATCCCAAACACCAATTTAAATTCCGCTATTTATAAAATAAAAAGTCTACAGTGCAATAACGTATATACAGGGGGATAAAAGTGCGGATCTACGAACACAAAAGAGACTTATTTTTGGACATACATTTCAACTCTCTTGTATTACATAAAAAACGTAGGACACTATTTTGATATCTCAAATGTTAGTTTAAGTAAAAAAGAACATAGTCTTTTAAGCAGGAAGTACTTTGAAAACATATTAATAGCATTACTACTAACTATAAAGACGCGATTAAAATATTACATTTGCAATTTTTACAAATATATAATTCATGAATCTAAAATACCAATAGATATTATTTAATAATTTATTTTGTTTTATAATTAATTTAGATATGTTTCCCTTATTGCTCTCTATTTTGGCTCATTATTATCTATTTTTCTCATTATTATTTTTTTTTTAATCATCTCACCCCAAGCAAGGCATTCCACTGCCACTATTGTGCATGGGGCTACATAGGGGAAGGTAAAGAGAAGGAGTGGTTAGACATAGGAAATATCAGGAGTAAGGTGACAGATGAGTAAGGATAGCGAGGATGAGGCTTGGGCAGATGGGAAGAGTGTTTGATAGAATGGGAGCAGGTTAGTGTGTTAGGAGGTGTCTATTGACCTTACATTTAAACTCCTGGAGATTGTAGCCGTCGGGGAAGCAATCGTGTGGAAGAGAATTCCACAGTCGGGAAGTGCGAGGAAAGAAACTGTTGGAGTAGAAGTTACGGCTGCATTTTATCGGTTTCACTGTAAAAGGGTGGGACCTAGTTGCTAATCTAGTATCTCGTTCAAATTCGTATTTAGGGGGCACCAGTGATCTAAGTTCATCGGAGCAGAAGCCGTGAAAATATTTATAGAAGAGACACAGGGAATCCACGTCGCGCCGGTGGGAGAGAGACTGCAGGCGGTCTGCCAAGTCGGTATCTATCACATTACAGACCCTTCTCTGAGCCTTATCGAGAAGCCCGAGGAGAACAGCAGGGGCACCCGACCATTATATATTATTATAGTTGTGTATTATTGTTATTATCGTTATTTATTATTATTATGTCATTTTTCATCATATTTCGATTTCTGCTTTGGTCTCACTACCAACCAAGTCTGCGGGGAGACCTAAGGCAGGTAGTGGCGTGTTGTTATGGCTCCATTTCATGTTTTTCTATCTTCCCTATCATCCTCAGCATTACATAGATAAAGTTTTCCTTAGTTTGTGGGCTGTACTTAATAAGACAATTTTTTGTATGTCTCTTAAGCTGGGGTTTCCAGGGATTCTTTCAATGTGTTGTTTTGTTCCATTTTTTATCATTCCAAGTGCACCTACTATCACTGGCACAACTCTTGTTTTCAATTTCCACATTTTTCTATTTCAATTTCCAGGTCTTTATATTTTGACAGTTTTTCAAATTCCTTGATTGCTATGTTACAATCCGCTGGACAAGCCATATCAATTAATAGACAAGTTTTCTCCTTCTGGTTTTTAACAATAATGTCTGGCCTGTTTGCTTCAATTTTTCTGTCTGTGTAGATGGTGTAATCCCATAGAATGGTTACATCTTCTATTTCTGTAACCGGTGCTGGATGATGTTCATACCAGTGTTTGTTTACAGCTTTTCCATAATGTTTGCACATTGTCCAATGTAAATATTGCCCAACTCTATCGTGGCGATTTTTATATTCGTTTGGGGCAAGCACATAACAGCCTGAGATTAGGTGGTCTATTGTTTCTTGATGTTTATCACAAAACCTGCATTTTGGATCCATATTATTATGCATAATATTTGCCTGAAAGTTTCTCGTGAAAAGACTTTGGTCTTGTGCTGCAAGTATAAATCCTTCAGTTTCAGACTTTAATCCAGATGCACGTAACCATCGATGAGTATTAACTTTGTCAACATTGGATTTATTGGCACGTACTGGATATTGGCCATGCAGAGGTTTGTCTTGCCAGCGCTGTTTCATCTTTTCAAGAGCTTTATCTTTGGCTTTCATTTTCATATTTTTTGCCGCAATAGTTGGTTCTTGGCTTCTGTTTTGCTTTTCTACAGAATCTACTAACTGTAAATCTACTAACTGAATCTACTAACTGTAAATCTTATTATTATTATTATTATTATTATTATTCTTATTATTATTATTACCTTTATAAATTATTGTATGTTATTTATATTAGTTCATTGTAATAATGTAATATGATATGGTCTTTTATATGTATGTTTAATATTCATATATTATTTATATTACTTAATATATGTTATTGTAATAATTTTAATACATAGATATTTAGTAATTTAATACATATAATTTTATTGAAAGATTCTAACAGTTAACGTCTTATTTTTTAAAATATATTAATATAAAATGTTCGCTTATTAACTGAAGACGTAATTTACTGAAACATAATTGAAACTCACCTGAAGCGAGCTGAATGTGTAATGCTCCTCATGCCAATGATATTTCCACCGAGCTTCTCTACGGCATATGACTTTATTTAATTTCTTTTAAATTAATATGTTCCTCACGAATTTAAATTTAAACTGGGGTCATCGGTAGAGAATGTGTCTACAATTGTATTGACTGGTTATTGTTATTAGATGAAGTCTGTCTAAAGCAGAGAGTATAGAACAAACTATGAAATAATGATTATAAAGAATAGCACATATACTATCGAGCTTTCTCAGGTTGCGGGAAATCACAGCGTATACCTCTGTCTATTTGGTTTTTGTGCTCTTGCAGTCGGTAGGCAATAGTCACACACACACACACACACACACACACACACACACACACACACACACACACTCACACAGATATTTTTATCACCATAAACGTTCTTTCATGTAGATATTCATATCTGAGTAGTCCCCCGTTTATTTATTAAACATGATATTTATTTTCGTCTACCGGCCTAAATGTTTGAAAAATCTTTTAGTGCCTCCAAAACGAAACTGCTATACTTTAGTCATAATAGAGAACAAATTTTGCCCTCCACTATTATGACTGATGCTAACCTCCAAAGGGAGTAACTTGTATATCTTTAATTTTGTCAACCGGCCTCCAGAAGTTTCTGGAAATATTATTAAAGAAAAGTTTGAGCTCTCCGACAAGAATCGAATCTACGTCATCACGGTAGAGAGAGCTACCGTTTAGCCTGTCACACGTTCGTTTAAGAGACGTTAAAAATTGCTTGTCCCAGTTAACAGTTGCTATAATATAATTATAAGAAACATTCTAACCATATATACAGAGAACTGAAACATATCAAATAAGCTGCTAATTGATTAACAGCTGAATCAAATGAGACATGCATGCAACCCTATCAAGAATAGAAATATTTAACAATGCATATATAATTAAAATCAACTTTACATTACATACGATTATATTAGAAAAATATTTAATTTTAAATAGAGACATGACTGGCTGGGAAGAAGATTATCCCGCAGTAGGTTGTCATTGCTTTCTGCGGTAGACTGGTTGCCGACCAAGGCTATAGAACCCAATCTGTCCTGTTATTGAACCCATAACTGGAGAGAATAGACGGATTAATACCTTTCCCAAGGGTATTTGAGCGTAAGTGAATGCAATGAATTCAGCTGGAATTCGAACTCTGCTCCCCGATTTCTCATTCTGAGCCGATATCCAATGCACCACAAATTTCATCACACACCCTAAAAATGGATTCATATTACTGACTTCTATTGCAATCTGAGGAAAAGATAGAAATCGATTACACCCTGTCATTCAAGAGAATCTAAAACTGAACATATAGTAAAAAAAGCAAATTAAAGCAGCTATTTCAATTCATTTGCATTATATGTAATTTATAACATAAATATGCTATGATATCACTGTAAAAGTTGCTATTTTGTTTCAGCACTACCTGTGTCTTCTCAAGTGATGATATTGATTTCAATTTGAAGAGTTTTAAAAAAAAGAAAATGTATGTTTATTGGAGTAGTAATAGTGTTTAAATTCTCACACCAAAATTTCAGTGTAAATTTGATTAATACTTGTGTTATTTTGTGGGGAGATGTTGGCTTGATAGATACTTTGAATAGACTTGCACTTAGCTTCCACGGGACAAGTTTGATGGACCTGCAATTACAAGATGTATTATACCAGAGTTAATATTAGTTCTATCAAAATTCTTTAAAATTTGTCTATTGTGAGAATTAATGGCATTATATATATTTTGTGCAAGAATAACTAATTTTAATAGTATTTCTATTAAAGGTTCTGTATTGGAGCTGTTGGTATGAAAACGTTTCCTGACTGTTGTATTCCTACCTATATACAGATCCTATCCTGTTAAATAGGTGGACACTATTGGAATAAAGAGTAGAGTAGAGAGATTATACTAACTAACCTTTTCTAGCAGTGCATCTACTTCATGCAGCGTGCGAATCTTATATTTGTTGATATACTATTATTCCCAACCTCCGTTTTGGTGTGTACTCACGCAATAAACTTCTAGCGTTACAAGATTTACTAATTTCAGAAAATATTTCGCAATGTTAATGTTACAGAATGATTAAAATGAATAAAAATGTTGTCCAAAATTTGAATGCAGAATTTAATCTACAAACTGTCAGAAAAACACAAATACAATAAAGTACGTAAACACTATATCTAACCAACCTCCTAGCATAGTCAAATGGATTCCTAAAGGAATAGAACGCAGACTAACAAAAAATTCATCTCACAAGACAATCTTCGATGAAAGGAAAAAGTTTATGAAAGGGATTAAAAAAGTGGTCATAAAGGCAAATGAGAATACAAGCCTTAGATAAACAAAAACATTTTAAAAATACTAGAAATTAAAACATTATTTAGTTTAGCCTACCGTTTTATTTAGAAGTAAAATTTAAAATAGGACATTTGTTTTTAAATCACTTAATAACCACTTCCCTAAAAATACGTAAACACATACACCAGCGGCCATAATTATCATAACACCCCAGTTTTTTAAAAGAAATTGTGTATTTAACACTATTTTTAGTATTTATTTCCAAGTAGATTATTCTAAATGAAAATAGAATCATTCTTTCGTTAATACTGCACATTAACATGTGCATCAAATAAACTGTTCTGGTGTCCAGTTTTTCTGCTCTCTTCCCTCTGCTAGTGCCGTCTTCTTAGTGGCTGGCCAAAGCAAAGGCTTCCTGGATGCCTTGTAAAATTTTGCAAAGTAATAATACCAAGAGAACCATTGTATTTTCACTTAAAATTATCAACTTGGCAATAGATACTAAAAATATATGAAATTCATCATTTTCTTTAAATTAAAACTGGGATGGGCTAATAATTATGGCCGATAGTGTCATTTATTAAACAGAAATATATTTAAATTAACTTATAGCTGTATTAGTAATTTAGAAAATAACAAAAAACAAAAACATAAAACCAGCAACATAAAAATAACGTGCAACATTATACCGCTAATAGAGAATGTAACTGTAGTGACAAAAATAAATGCCCATTTGATGGACTTAAGAAATACATGATACAGATGGACAAAGAAAAATATATTCAGGATCCACAAAAGATATTTTTAAAAACAGATGGAATACTCACAGGTCTAAATTCAAACTGGAAAAACTTAAAAATTATACCATACTGGTTAACCACGGATAGAAATTAAGAGTAAATTTAGCAAAGACCCCGATATAACGTGGAGTATAATAAATAAATGCCAAACCTTACAACGGTGGTAATGTCTGCCGATTTTACCAAGAGGAGAATTTAGCCATAATAGTATTTACAGAAGAAAAAAACAAAATGAAAGACCAGAAGTAATGTCCAGATGTAATCACATCAAAAATATATTTTAGGATTATACAAGTCTGGATGAAAGTGTTTAAGAACCGTAAGGAACACCTCCATAATTATGAAATTTTTGTTATTTTAAACTTCAAAAGATGTGAAAATTGTGAAAATTGGTTCTTATAAATCCCCTAAAGATACCGAAAGGTTGAAACCAAGTTTCTGTAAATAACTGGTTTCCAAATGAAAATATTAAAAAGCTCTACATTATATACGTATTGAGCACTTTTTAATTCAAATGTGTACTGGTCTAATTAAAATTATGGCAAAAACATTAGTTAACAATATATATATATTGTCGTCAGCAGACAGATCTGTTTCGCTGTATCACAGCTCATCAGTACGGTTAGGCTCCGATTGCTTTTTAACCCAGGATTGAATCCCGACCGAATTGGCGTCAGTCGGCGATTCTACCTCTGGGCTATGGGCGTTCGGTGGAAGAAGACAGACCTTTTAGCGCATATATTATCATTATACGCGCCCAATAGCCAGAGTGTTCTAATTCATCTTACTAAATGAACGATAGGACATGAACAAAATACTTAAACACTGAAATTTTAAGCAAATTTATTTCAATGCGAATTAGAACAGCATTTGATTGTAGATATTACAGCTTGAATTATACGTGGGATCGACACGTGCAAAGTTTGAATTGTTAAAAGCGAAGTTTTTATCTATTCTTCAGTTAAACAGTCTCTAATTCTTCCAATGAGGATATCCACTCTTCACTTGTTTTTTGTTTTTTTCTAAAATGAATCATAATTGTTCAATGATGTTGGGACTTGGAAACTGTGATGGCCAGATAAGATGCTCTGCTTCGCTAGAATGTTTCTCTTGCCATTCAGATATACCTTTAGCAGTAGGAATGGGTTCTTTAATATCCTGAATGACTGAAATATTTTCTGAACCATAGAATGAAGTTGACCACTTAAAATTCTTAAAGACTTGCGTGTTGAATTTAATAATCTTATTTAAATATCTGTAAAAAAAAGACGATTTCAGCAAAAATTAAATGGTATTAATATGAAATCAACAAACATAAAACTAGACAAGCTCTTGACAGCTTTATCAAGTTTTCAAAATTATGCTATTATGGTACGAGGTGTTTCTATTATTTTCTCCACCGTCAGCATATATATATATATATATATATATATATATATATATATATATATACCATTTGTAAAAGTTAAGAATTTCTACAATATAATAGTATTGAATACTTTTTAATACAAATGTGCACTGGTCTAATCATATTATAACCAGAAACTAAGTGATTAAACTATCAATATCTATCTATCTATCTATCTATCTATCTATCTATCTATCTATCTATATATATATATATATATATATAATCACGATTATTTTTCTTCTAGGAGAGGTTCTTCTGATAGATACAGCTTTGATTCCTCTTGTGGATGAGGAAAAGCTTCTCTTTAATAGAACTTCTTAATTTATCCCAGTTTTTATTATTTTCATTTTAAGAAAGGAAAATATCAAGCCGAGGTGTCAACTAATCTTGGTTGGTTTTAGAACTTTTCAGCACCCTTTTCTATGTCTGCATATGTGTGTGAGAGAGAGAGAGAGAGAGAAAGAGAGAGAGACAGGCAATATAAACACCGGTTATCAATACAACGTTCGTAGTATTTACTGTTGATATATGTAGAAGTAACTCTTCAACGGAATGCATACGAACTGATAAGCATATATTTGTATGTTTCATTTCCCTTTTCGGGTTTTCTACTTCCCATATACATACACGTATGTGTTTATTTCTGCGTTTATATATAGCGCATCAGGCAGTGAATATGCAGTCTTTAGCAAATCTCTCTTAGTGTTTTGGACGGATGTGTATTTATTTTTTCTTATATTTTAAAATATACACATATAAGAAAACTGCTATACTTAGTTTCGTCATTTTTCCTTTTCGTTTTTGCCTCTGTTTACCGAGCAAACAAATGATATGACAAGCCAAAGTTCAACAAAGATCTGTGAGGTCGATTTTTTCGCAAATCGACATCTTCGTGGCTGCTCACCAAGATGGCTCGTGTGAGCGGAACAACAACAAAAAAATCTTTCAAACCCTCATTTCACTTTAAAAGTGCTTCCATTTCGATGCAAACATACATTTACGTTCTGGTCAATGACATTCGAACTCGACTGAAAATTGCCAAGTGTGCTTCACGGGTCTCCGTTTCTGATTATATATGCCGTGAAAATAGATTAACTTTGTGAGAAACGGATTTACACAGCGAGATAACCCTCCCCTGATCGCTTTTGTACTTCAAGAGCTTTCGTTTTCACTATTCCCCGATTTCCCAACCTGATGCTGAGTTCAGTCGGTTATATAATTTTTACAGATTATTTTAAATCTTCCTGAGGCGATATTTGAAAATATAGTGTTTGAAATTTCACAATTTCATATTTTAATGTTTGTCAAGTTTAACATCTGTGACCCTGACAAAAAAAGCTCCATCAAAGTTTTTTAAGTTTTCCTAGTTTTGCTGTCAAGTAAAAGGAATTAACATAAAACTGTGTAAAAGCGACTGCTAATCTTTAATTAAATTTACCATAGCGTGATTCTTAATGCATCAGTTGACAAAACCTGCGCAAGGCTTGTGCACAATCTCATGAATACGATTAACCGCACATGCTTGCAAAGGTGACGATTGAGTGATTGTTTAAATGATGTAGGATATTAAGGTGACATGCTGGCTGATTAATGGTAAGTGAAGTAAATAAATAGGCGGTTGTTGGTTTGGGTGTTTGCTCGTCTGGTAGGGTACATCCATATCCAAAAGGTTCCCATTTGACCTATGTAAATGTCACTTTTCGTAAAATTTATTTTTATCAATTTTCTTGCGGCGTGAAGTTTGATTCTTGCATATTTCGTTCTCTAAAACGTCTGAAGAGTTATGCCAAAAAATCGTCTTCAGATATTTTAGTGTTAAATAGATCGAGAGAGAGAGAGAGAGCAAGAATGATAAGCATTATGTAACATATAATACACATACACACACACACACACACACACACACACACACACACACATATATATATATATATATATATATATATATATATATATATATATATGATTAATGCGAACTTTATCACTTAACTAAGCAGAGTCTTGCCGACTTCAAAGTTTTGTGAAGGCACCATTATGATGTCCTCACTCCTCTGGGCTTTTTTTGATCGATCAAAAAAAGTAAATACATGAATTAGGTCTACTAACAGCAGACATCAACCAATTAAACGATAACCAACCATAAAAATGACCACTCAACCTCGCCCTCTTAGAAATCCTAACCAAAAGATATACCCAACCGATAAAAAGATAAAACATACATTCCAACAGATAATACCATTAATCAACAATTTCAAACTTACACACCAAATTCCTCAAAAGTCTAACGATCAAAACGAGACATTCAATTAATTACCAATAACCCCAACCAACCCCCACGACAACAACGAACCAAATATAAACAGAGAATGATTCCAAACCTTTATTTCCCCCGAAGAGGTGTTTAAATCCAAGCATTGAAACAACCATATGATTGGAGGGAAGAGGACATATATAGAAGAAATTATGTACATGTTCTAAAACATAATTTATAATAAATATTCACTGCTGTATACATCATATATCGAGCACTGTTTTAAATTAATATTTTGGACGCATATAATTAAAGTATTAACAATCCTGACAGTATCTTATTATTAGTTTCCATTGAATCGTATGCTACAAGGACAATGTCCAATTATCTTGACCGGTTCTTGTTATAGGATCAAGTCTGTCTGAGGCTGACAGTGTTGAGCAAGTTGTGAAATAATGATTCCAGTGGTTGTCGAGAACCACTGCATCTGTCGCAGCTCATTTGGTTTTTCTCTCTCTGCAGTCAGTAGGTAATGATTACCGCTACAGATATTATTGATCCTCTAAGATTTATATTCGATATAAATCATACATTCGATATAAATAACTCAACAATGGTCTATATTTTTTAAATTACCTAATCGTTATCTTGGATTCATTGTTCACTGGGGTCGGAAGAATTTCGACTTCATTTCACCGTTTTCTAACAACGTTCGTTGTGTTCTATGTTTCTGATACGATTAAACCCACTTTATGTAAGAAGCAAGTTTTCTTTAAGCCTGTTAGTGTATAAATATTTACAAGCCATGTTGTTCTGAACCAACGCGGAAGAATAGGCTTTTGAAATTAGCATGACTTGTCAAATCCAATCTTCGAGACCAGAAATGAGGCCACCTCGGGACTTTTATACAATCTGGAGAGCGGATCAGTGGCGTTTAGGGGATCACTCCAACAACCACGGACTGATATGTTAAACGCAACCAGAGGAAATAAATACGACTGCTCAGAGGTGAGTTATCTCATGATCATGTACAATATAACAGAGACTAAGATATCGAAAAGAATACCATCATTTGTTTGTACAGAATTCTACTACAACTCTGAAAAAAATCCTAAAATAGCTTCTACTATATGCACATAAATTTTGTCAGACTCTATTTGTTCGACACAATGAAAGGTAACTCTTCTTTAAGTTTTTTGTACAGTGAACGATGTAGAAATACCTTTTGAAATGTACAAGAATGTTGGTTAGAAATGCATTAATTTAATTTAAACTTCAAGGTGCAAAAACTATCTTTTGTTATACTAGATGATACGAGATTTAAATGTTTATATTCAACACTTAATAAAATATATACAAAATATTCTTTAAGTCAGAGCGTATAATGAAATTTAGATTAGGTTGACTATTTCAACGACATATCAACGTTTGGTGGTTTATTTAGTATGGAAAACGTAGATATAGGTCTGGTTTATAATGGAGTCAAAATCAGGTTATAGGGACGGTTTATAGCAAAAAGTAAAGGCACACATAGGTATATTCCGCTAAGAAACAACGAGGAACACGTATAAATAAAATACAATCTTTTATTTTTATTCTTCGTCGGTGGCGCTTGTGTTGAGCAGGGGGAAGCCGGAGATAGATCAAACATACGAAATGGCCGTCGGAAATCGGAAGTAAGAAGCCAGCGGAGATCTCTGTCTTCAGCCAAAAACTCTAGAGGTCATATTGTCTTAAACCTCGTACGCATTTTACTTGTCGCTTTATTGACGTCATCTACTGCCGGATGCAAAAATCAACCACCCTTCTTTTAGTTGACTTTGATCTATGGCGAGATGTATCTATCAATCATATTCTTGCAGGTAATTTCCTTTTAAACCGATTGTCGTTTGTGTTTTATCTTTTTGTTGTTGCACATGTTGACATCATCCACGGCCGGAAATATCTATCCACCACACTTGCCGTTTGTTGAACCCACCCACGGCCGGATGTACCTGTCAATTACGTCTAATGTTCAAGATAATAGATTACATTTAGACTCGATTCAAAATATATACACGGGTTTGATTTAGATTATATAAAGTGTACCTGAGTCCTGGTTGCACAAGCATCAAAAGTTAGGTACACAGGTAGTGTTTAAACTAATGGAAACCCATAGTACCATACAAACATTATTTAGAAAATTTTATTAAACTGTCAAATGATGGTCTATTTTCATGATTGTTGATTTAATATTAGTAGTACTTCATTTTTTGCTAAAATTGCTGTATTGTTATTATTTCAATGAGTATATTAAAATCAACAGCCAAGACTTTTTAAGGGTTTTAACCTTAGAAAACTATGTGTATATAGCACCCAGTGCAAATGACGCCATTTCAATTACAATTTAATTACAATATTCAATACCCGATTTTCTTACCTAATATGTTTTTTGTTTCTATTAATGTTAACTCAAAGTACAAAGTTTGAAGTGTCTGCATGTAAAATATTACAAAAAAGATTTATATTTAATATTTTTTTTATATTTTCAAATCGGGTATCATACACCCATGGTTAGTAGTGGTGTAACTTTAATTGATGTTTAATGTTCAGGGTTAAGTGATCAACTTCATCCTATGGTTCAGGAAGTGCTTCCAGAGAGTAATGTGATCTTTCAGAATGATAATGAACACAATCATGCAGCTAAAGTTTTAGCTGAATGTCACAAGGAATATTCTAGTGAAGTAGAATATCTTATTTGGCCACCAAATTCCGAAGGTCACAATATCACTGAACATTTATGATTCATTCTAGAAAAAACAAATGAGGAGTCAATAAGCTCTACCATCATTATTGAAAGAATTACAGACTGTTTTAGCTGACGAATAATTACAGATTTCTCTGGACAAAAATTGAAACTTTGTACGAGTTAATCCCATGCAAAACCCAACATTTAATTACTGCCAGCGACTGGCGTACCCTACATCGAAATAAATTTGCCATAAATTTGAAAGCGGTTCCTGTAGGCCAGGTTTACGCGAGATTCAGCGAGGTAGGTCCAGGATCCCTTAATTCAAAAGTACGCATTGGCCTAGTTCATAACAAAAAAGAAAAAAGAAAAACACTACATACTGAAGTAAGGAGATGGTTGAATGTTTATTAAATTAGCCTTGTGTAAAAATTAACTGAACTCCCTACAACTTAAGGGTTATCAGGTATCATAAGAAGGTTAAAGGTTGGAAAAATAAAAGTAAATTGTTTGTATGTTTAAAGTAGAAATTTTATTAACAGAACAGAACAGAATAACATCGATATGTAGAAGTTAAATGTTTAAAATGAAAATGTAGTATGTAGTTAAGTGAATCCAGAGTTCTAGCTGTAAGTAGCAGAATGTGTTTATGCAGAAAGATTAACAGAATACTGTGTTGCTTTTCTTTCTTTATAGCCGGTGAGAAAGTGAAAAAGAAGATAAAGCAACAATGGAAAACTGTACTTACCGGACCTTAGTTTTAGGAGTCAGTTGAAGTATCTTGTTGTTGTTAAAAGAAAAAGGAGAACAGATGTGTGTCCAGACCTTATGTCCGGGTCAGTGGCTTGAAGTTTCTTTTATCACATCTTGGTGGTGTCTAATTTAACATCTATCTCTGACTGATTCGACTTTCTTTTTATAGATAAATAATGTTCACATAGGCTTGTTAAATTCTATATTAATTTAACATCGAATAGCGAAATTTGGATTCGTCTTTTTCTTTCGTTACAAGGTCAGCCCTTTTTCCGTTGGTTAAACATTTAGATTTCACATAGGATTGTTAAATTTATAAAAAGTGAAGAGAATACTTATTTTTAATTCAGTATTCACCACAATACACTAGACATAAAAAGGTAAACATAGGTTCAGTTTAGAGTCAAAAAGGTAGACAGAAGTCTGGTTTGCGCTTGATTTACAACAGAGACATAGAATTAAGGGGATTACAAGTCTATGTTACAACAAAATCAAAACAGTAGACACGAAATTCAAGACTGTAGACAAATGTTCGATTTACACGTTAGTTTCTGTAAACATACTACACTACTTTCTCCCAACATTTCCCCGGTAGCCAATAATTATTCCACGTTGCTTTTTGACCCTCGGTTTTCTGGCTGTATACCAAAAGCTAGGAGAGGGCCTGCACTATGCTAACAACTTAAAAAAAGATAAATGTCAAACGCAGAGCCAGACAATAATAACATGATACCTGTTACCCATATCATAAAATAGGTATTTTTTGTGTCTTCTCTTGTTTGTCTGAGTACGTTGGTAAGAGAAACTTGGTACAACTACTGCTATGTAGATCACATAGATGAGCTCTTCTCCCTACCAACTCCGGGCCCATTTACTCATCTCGACATGTGGTTGACAATAGGAATATCCAGCAAAAGAACCGCCCGACAGGCAAGTTCATTTTCTGCTAAGGGTGGACCAGAACTGACACCGAACCCAAGAATAACTCTCAGTAAGGATGTGCACCCGGATACATCCTATTTCCAATTTTGTTGTCACATGATCCCTAAAAAGCACTCGTCTGCTCCTTTACTTCTTTAAGCGGATGACGATTAGTAAACTAGACTTTAAAAAACTGCTGACTATAAAACCAAAAACACTTGAGATCGTAATAAAACCATTTGTTACTTTTCTACTTGGGTGTAATGTATCAAATCTCAATGTAGACAGAGGTTCAGTTTACATTTGTGTTGAATGGTAAATATTGGTCGGTTTCAGACCAGATTCTGCAAGTATCCACCCGGAGGTTTGCCTTGTTTATGGTGAGTAGCGGGCCCTTCTCTAGTTCACTTGTTTAGTGTCATGGCGGCATCACTTCTCACAATGGAATGAACTCTTCCAATCAGTACATATACATCCCCTTACAAGAGGTGAGAGTGAGTAGTTTGGAAGTAACTAGTAGATAGCCTGAGGAGAATGCCCTGAACATAGCCGAGTGTCGTCTACAAACACTGATACGGTAACGACTATTATGAGTCCCAATTCGAGGGTTAAATTATAGTATTACTCACAAAGTGTATTATCGTTCTACTAACAAAGTTCCAAGTGTTGTATTTTGCCGTGTTTAATATATATTCGTTATTTCCTATTTTGGTTGTTCTGTGTTATTCTTGATGGACCTTTTACCGGATCCATGATATTTAGAACAATTAAATGGGTAGTAGAAATAATCCACTTTACAAACAGAATTCAGTTAGATGCTTAGATAAATGTCATATGGCTCTTATACTTAGAATAATAGGCTCCTAAGAAAATAGAAAGCATTTAAACCCAAGAATTTGCAAAGCATCTAATAAAATTAACAAAGAAAATATTACCTATTCAAGCGATAATACCATTTAATCAAGATAATATTTATCAAAAACGATTTTAAATGATGGTACGCATAAAGCATGTGTTTGAAAAGTTGTATAAATAACTAACACTCTGCGTCTTATTGAATGTATTGCTTTGTTAGAGTGAAAATAAATCGTGCTAGTAATAATTCGCTTTTATATTTTCACGTTTGTAAATGAAAGCAAAATGTTATGTTTTTGTATTAATTTTCATATTAAACAAGTTTAACGTTTTAAAATGGAGGATCAATTTATTATAACGTTTTATGAGAAAGTTAGACTCCCTAAAATTGTTTAAATATTGAAATTTTTTCAAACTTTTTGTTTTTTTGATAACCTGAAACTTTATGTAATAACCAATAAGACCGCGTAAAAAATAATGAAAACCGACAAATTTAAAGGCATTGGTTCGCCAAACATAGTTATTAATTGGTGAGAAGGCTGTGTCTTGCAATGATCACAAAGCCAAGTAAGTATGTCTAATTGTACAAGGCGTATATGAAAATGATATTTAAATCATTACAGTACATAGATAAACCTCTAGAAAAGTCGATTAAAACACACACACACCTTGATTTACAAGTTTACATTTGAAACCACCTTTAGTATTTCTCCCAAAGTTAATGAAGTTAAAATTATATAATTAGAATTTAGCCCGCACTCGTTACCTTCATTTATTTGTGTCTAACACTTAGCAATTACTTTACAAACAAGAGTCGTGAAGTTTTTACGTGGCCTCTTTGCAATTTAGAGACAGAATATAAAGCAGTAAAAATTTAAATAATGCATAAAACATTTTGTTATTTACATTAGAACAATGACTCTATTACGATAATATGATCTTAGGTGAGGGTGAAATAATCTAAAACTTCATATATGATCGATAAGCTCTTAAAGAGGGATTAAGATGAGACTCGTTGGTTGACTGATCAAGGAAGTCTTAATGCTGGATTCCCATGGAACAAGTCATCGTCAGGTCTTCTGTTGATTGGAGTTACAAAATGAACGAACCTACTATGAGTTGCAAATCTACTCTTTGCGCGCGTGTCCTCAACAAATTCTGACATGCCACCATGTGGTGATGGCAACTCGCTGACCGAGCTATTAACATCCATCATCTCTATTTACAACCCCGCTTTTTCCTGGTGCTACTACTACCGTGTCCCATCTACCTAATAAAGCGAGTAAAGGATAGATTACAGTCTGTTATGCAGAGCTGGAACTTAAAGAATTGTCCACAGAGTACGAAAAGCCAAGGTACATGAAACACAACACTACTTCGAGAATATGTCGACTGCATCTCTTGCAATGGTGTAGAAGATTTCGTCACAAAAAATGAAGCTTCTTTGCAAGCGGAGGTTTGCAAATTTTAACATAAACCGGACTGCTTGTTACCTGCTTCTTATTTCAGTTGTTTACCACAACTATATCTTTGTTTAATTCTCATGTACATAGAACCTGTATCTAATTATATGAACAAAAAATTGACCGGCTTGTGTCTAGGTTTTGACTGAAGTGAAAACAGAATTTATCTCTCTCTTTTGATTAGGTCTATGTAATTGTTTGTCGTTGGATGTGCGTTGTGGTGCAGTGGATATCGACTCGGAACGACAAATCGGGGAGCCGAGTTTGAGTTCCAGTTGAATTCCTTGCATTCACTTACGCATAAATACCCTTAGGAAAGGTATTGATTCGCCTCTTCCCTTCAGTTATGGGTTAAATAGTAGGACATTGAGTTCTTTACCCTTGGCTAGCAACTAATCTACCGCAGAAAGCAACTGCGGGATAATCTTCTGCCCAGTCAGTCATGTCTCTTTTGGGACATGATCACCCACGCGTGTATCACGTTAGGCACTTAACTGCATTGTTTGTCCCATACGATTATATTAAAAATTAGATAACTGAACAAGGGTTAATACGTCGTTAAGTTAACCAAGATGTATCGTTATGATAGTAGAGAACATTTACTTCTTTTACCGTTGTTTATAACAGGCGTTGTTGCATGCCATTGATGAGACGAGTGCCAATATGTCTGGAGATTAGATAGAACGCATAGGAAATGAAATGATTCATTAATGTTTCAATTCTTTTTATTATTTTGTATTCAGTGGAAAACGTTAACACTCTTCACAATTTGTCATTTAATATACAACTCCGGGGTAATAAAATGGATTCTTTGGAATTACAACTCTGTTTTAGTCTATATTTCTGAGATAAGGTAGTATTTACACTATTTAGATTGTTCGGACTGTTGTCCTCATCTTTATTGCTATATTTATATTCATGTCATTTTGGCAGAATGTACAACATAGGAATCTTCGTTTATATAAATATGTCAATAAAGATGAAGACAGCAATCCAAGCAATGTAAATTATATAGACTGTTTTATTTCTTAAACATAGGCAATCATAGTTAAGCAAACATTTATTTTCTTTTTCTTAATTGTAAATTGATTTGCATTTTATATTAAGGTAGTGGAGTACTTTTACGTTGCCTACACCATGGTTTAGAATTAAGCATTTTCATTCTCTATAATTGGTTGCTACCTAATTCTAGAAAGTTTACGTGGTTATTTAACAGACAGCTGGGAAAGAAGCGTATCATGTCTCCCTCAAGGATATTCAAACTGTAATGAACTGCCTGAGTGTGTTTTCTCCGGACACACAGCGGAGTACCATAATGAATTCAACCGAGGATTATAAGAAGAGGACGCTCGAGGCGCTGTCACTTTTGGCGGCAGGAGCCGTTGCGGTCGATCATATTCTACTTTAAAGTCGGGATCAGTAACTGGTGCCGGTGAGGTAAGTTTCCGCAGTATGGCGAACCAATCCTTGCAGCCATCACCATCACCGAGCCTGACTTCATGAAAATTTAGAATAAAAAATAAACATAAAACATCTTGTTTGCTCGGCAGCAGTGTCCTGCAAAGAACATTCAATATATTTAATCCTGACGAGACAGTCAGTGGGCATAATATAATGGCAAAGACACCTAAAATATATTTGATCTTGACTAGAGAGTTAGTGAACAGAATGTCATGACCAGTAGTACTGAAATATATATAATTATGACGAAAGATGATATTATCAATGACAAAATCAGGACAAAAGAAAGATGATATTATTGTCAATAATAATAAGAATTTAAACAAATCGGAGAATTGATCAGTTATAACACGTTATAGAGCAGAAGCAATACGGGATAAGCGGCGCTAGGGAGTCTCGTCCAACGCCCCAACTAGCTACAAAACCAAACCATTTATCTAAAATCTTGAGTCACGAGCCTAAATAAAATGGGAATTTCCCATAAAGTGTATGAATGACGCCTGACTCGTTCAGAAATATCTAAACTGCCACATTCAACCACATTCTCAGATCATTGATTAAAGGAGGTTTCGAGAGAACGAATTCTGTATCTCTTAGTGAGGACCATGTTTTTCGAATCTCGATGTTAGTCAGTCAGTCAGTTAAGTGCCATACGTGATACACGCTTGGGCGATCATGTCTCTTTCGAGACATGACTGACTGGGCAGAAGATTATCCCGTAGTAGATTGCAATTACTTTCTGAGGTTGACTGGTTGCCAGCCAAGACTATAAAACCCAATCTGTTCAGTTATTTAACCCTTAACTGGAGGGAAGAGACAGATTAATACCTTTCCAAAGTAAGTGAATGCAATGTATTCAACTGGAATTCGAACTCGGCTCCTCGATTTCTTGTTGCGAGCCGATATTAACTGCACCACTACTCACATCCGCACATACAAAGTAATGTGCTAATTAAGAAAAAGAAACATGAGGATTACAGCAACAGCAACAACAAAAATAGACATTACACATAATTCAAAATAAAAATGATGATATCATCAAAATAGAATTTTTTTTTTTAAATTCAACATCTTCATAATATCATTTTTCTTTTGTTCCGATTAAATATATTTCAGTACTCCCGGTCGTGACATTCTGTTCACTAAATCTCTAGTCAAGATTAAATATATTTTCGGTGTCTCTGTCATTATATTGTCCCCACTGACTCTCGTCAGGATTAAATATATTGAATACGCTTTGCAGGGCACTAATGCCGAGCTAGACAAGGTCTCCCGAGTGATCTACTGTTCTAGACACCGACCATGAAACCAGACAAGTTAGTCGATCAGCAAACCACATACATTGACCAGCTATGTTATGACACATAATGCCTCCCTAATGACCTTCCGGTCTAGATGCAGGATCCTGATGGTTTGCATGATAGACTCATCAATGTTCGAGCTAGCGTTATCGAAGAAAAAATAAGTACTTCCCTTCGTGACATTTATCCATTAATTCTCTTGTCAGGATTAATTAACTAATTTTATTCTCTGTTATGACATTGTGTCTACTAACTCTCTGATCAGGATTAAGTATATTTTAATACTCCCTGATATGACATTGTGTCGACTAATTTTCTTGTGTACATTAAGTACACTATGATACGCACCGTCATAAAAATGTGTCCACTAACTCTCTTGTCAAGGTTATTTAAATTATTGTACTCCCTATTATAACATTGTGTCCACTAATTCTTTTTTTCTGATTTAATTAGATTATAATACTCTCTATTGTGAAATTTTGCCCACTGACTCTTGTCGTAATTAAATTTATTATTATTATTGTTATGAAACTGTGTTGACTACGTATGTTCTAAGAACCTAAAGTTACTTCTTTTTTTAAAAAAACATCTTAATTCTTCTAATTACACCAGAATAAGCTATTTGTATCCTTTATTTATAACAGTTGTTTTTTTACCTAAGAAATAAAAAGTTGAAAAGCCATGAACACGTTTATAGGTCTACAATTCTGCATTACATATTGATGTCACTGCTGCTTCTATCATGTACTGAGAATTTCTTTAAAAAATTGCAAGAAACATCTGTTATGTTATAGGTTCTGACCTGGCATCTCGTTTTTAGTTACTTTCTCACCATTGTCGCATAATTTATAACAATTTTCATAGTAATTATTCTAGTGAGCTTCTCTTCTTTGGCATCTTGAGCTGACAAATTTAAGGGCAGTACAAGATTTACACTTATCTCTCATCATCAGTCACTTACTCCACTTTTTGCGAACTCTGCATCAATATATCTTTCTCAACACATTTCGATCATCAATAGCAGAGTTTAAAGACCAAAAATCAAATCCAGTTCCACAGTGGATATCATAAATCCAGCGATTAGGCTATCAACCCTTACTTCTCTTACGGGCTAATTTTTCTTCTAAGCATACATTACTCACGCCATGAGTTAATCTTTTGACCATACAGTTTAAACAAAACTTTCTGAATGTACTGACCAAGCCTGCACGAGAGACTGTCTTAAACATCAAGATCTCAAAAACGAAGGGCATGACAAATGATAAAAACAATTTCAATCTTCAACTCACAACCTATAATTATCAAATATCATTAAACAATGGAATTTTTACTGTACAGCATCATATCACTATGGGTTGGGTAGCTTTCAATGGAAACAAATGCTAACAGCAGAACAAATTTCTAAAATCTTTGACACTTATCATTTGCGCTATTTGGTCTCGATTTTTTAAACTTTGCAACAAAGTTACTTTAAAATATCGCTACATTCGAGAAACAAATCATAAGACTTGAGGATTAACAAACGCCTCATCGACCACGTCTTTATCATTTAACTACTTAACATTCCTAAGCTTAAGCTAATTAGATCAGTTATCCAGTCAAGGGTACTTACATTTCAAATGGCTAGATATAACTGTAAGTTATATGCTAACAGCTTTTTGCTCTCGAAATTATAAAATGTCGAACTAGCTTCCTAATTTTTCCAATGGATTTCAAGCTTTCAAAATTTAAATGTGATACCAACGGACATCTTTTCTCCTCTTATTTTCTTTTTATTGAACTCCCTCTTTAATAACTTTTTCAGGTACTTTCGCTCTCAGTGACTTTTTGCGTCTTAGTGGCTTTATCAATTTGCTTGGGGTGAAATGATTAATAACATAAAAACACATGATGACTAATGCACGATACTTACAAAAACAGAAGTGACTTCGTAACCAATGCAAATGAAACTCTATAATGAATACAAGTACGTCAGTCAATCGAAACCTGAAAACACAGCGAGTTGTCAATGTCACAATCCAATAAGCGTGATATTATATTTACAATCCCTGCACAGGTATACGCCTACACATGCGTTTCGAAATGTATTTATACAGGTGTCAGTGCAGCCGTGTGTGCTTGCGCAAAGAATCAGTTACTAGTTCGATACTTGCCGATTCGCTGATATGAAGATAATAAAATTTCATATCTAATTATTTTTCCAATTTAAAATGTTTATCGGTCCAATTAGCTCGAATATTACTGAGCCTTTCACGTCACGGTTCTGCATCAAGGTAGGGCGGTCATTAGGGTGGCATTCTCTGTCAATGTACACTGCCGGCCATAATTAATAGGTCAACCCAAAGATGGTGTACTTTATACTATGTTTAGTATTTATTGCCAAATGAGAATAGAATGGTTCCTTTGTTATTATTACTTTGCAAAATTTTACAAGACAAGGAAGCAAAGATGACTTCGTCCGAATCACCCAAAATTTTCTTCATTCTTACATTGATGAAACTGCAAATTAGGTAATTATTAAATATTTATAAATTCATTTGATGCACATGTTATTGTGCAATATTAACAAAAGGACCATTCTATTTTCATTTACAATTATTCCCTTGGAAATAAATACTAAAAAAATAGTATGAAATGCATCACTTTTTTAAAACAGTGAGGTTGCCTAATAATTTTGGCAGGTATTGTAGCTCATTGCTGTATTACTGATCTGTTTTGTTCTTTGGCTAGATGCTAGAACCGAAGAAAATCACTTGTAAGCTTTTGTTTTGCTTAGCAACAGTTTCCTGTAAAGCGAATTCTATGTTTACATAACATTGTAGAAATATCCGGGATTGATCCATAGAGCTGTGATTTACTTGAACGTTGTCTTCAGATGATGTTAAGTATAGATCTTAGCATCCCAGTGTAAGATCTATCAAGCTTAGACTGCGGGGTTTTAGTTAATGGCACTATACACCAGTGACTCTATTTATTAGCACCACCTCTAAAGTGACGTGAAAGAATAACCGTTTTTGAGGTTGTCCAGTAGATCAGAGTTTTAGAGTGCAACCATTTTATTGAAGGCGGTCCAGGTTTTTGGCTATGCAAATTTCCACATCCTTTTTCAATATAATCTATCTGGATACCTAGTTATGTAAAAAAACTCGCTATATTTTATTCATTCACCTGGGATAGATTGTATTACATTTATTAGTAAACTTGCAGTATAGCCCGGCGTTGCTCGGGTGTAATGAAAGCTTTAAAACTAATCCATGGTCCTGGAGTTCAGACACTTTGGACGTTGGCACGAAAGACTAAAGAGCAATAGTTGTTTCCAGTTAAGGCGAAACCGTAGACTGAAAGAAAATGGATCTAAGTCAAATTTTGAAGTTTGTTGAGAATCTGATAAAAATTGTGGATTTGTATAAATGACATACAGACAGATAAACAGGCACACATACAAACATCTTGCTTTTTTATATATATTATCGATTTTCTGGACTACTGTAAGAACTGCAACATTGAAACCTCTGAATATCGTTTCTTATGTCTTTGTCTATGAGTGTATCAAATTTGATTAAAATTGGACCATTCCCTCTATAGCCCGATTTTTTTTATTATCGATTTTTGATATTTATCGGGGTACTTCGACACATAATCTAACTAGGAACACTTGCAGACGCTTATAGTACAACTGTGTAAATTTTCAAGAAAATCGGTTCAGCCGTTTCGAAGTCTATAGGTAACGAACACATAAACACACATACACATACACACAGAGAGACAAAGTTCCATTTATAAATAAGTTTAGATATATTCAATTCCAATGCAGATGTAGTCAGAAAAATTACTCCATGATTTGCACTTTTCGGTTGATAGACATAAATGTTTCTAAATATTTTATGTTTAAAAAATCATTTTATTTATTATCGAAAATGTTAATAAAATTCAATTTTTAAGATTTAGAAAATAATTTGATTTTTTACGGACAATTTAAACGTATCATTTCTTCTATTAATGTGGCCGATCCTATTTTTACCAAAATTGACTCTTTGTAGCTAATACATTTTTGAATTTAATATAGGAATAATTTTAATAAAATAAACGACACTTACGTAAATTCACTTATCGCCAAATGTAATAAATTTGACATTTACATTGCTGCCATTTATATACTGTCAGATTTTTGCTACCTATATTTGGATGATCATTACAAGAGAAATGTTGCCATATATTGACAGGAACCTCTCAGTCTTCACTTTTCAGTCTCAATAGAGTCCAAAAGTCTCTTTGCATTCTTGTGGGTGATGAATTATTTTCACACTACAACCCCTTTCTTACAAACAAACCGCTACAAGTATCTCGCTACTCTATCGTTATTTCAATGAAAGGTGTTCAGACGAATAGCACTCGTTATTTCTACCAATTCTAACATTCATTGCTAAGACCTGCAATGGTGACTAACCAACTTTACTTCGTATTCCTCTGATGAGATATAAGTTCCACTCAAGTAGCTTCTTTCCATAAACTGTTGCTTTTTTGAGACTGTTGGGGAGTCACTCCTTTTCACACATTCTATGTCCTCTTCCATAGTATACCAATAATCCTTCCTACACAGAACGAGATGTCTGTTAGTAGTTGTTGTTATTAGAGTTGGTGTTTGTCAGAGCAGTTGAACCGCCGCTCGTTGGTCAGCAAGAATATAGACTTATTACCCGAACTTACTTCTTTGTATATATTTGACTGTCACTAGCAAATATTCCTGAATCTACTAACCGTGTACAGGTTGTATATCTTTATTTCAATATACTTACATTTTTCCTCTCATATCTGTTTTTGTTATGATTATATTGTGCGTTTTTCTAAACAAGAATCCACACCAGAAACCAAATCTCAAGAGGCTGAATCCTCTAATACTAGAATCTTAACCTTGGCCAAATATAGGGCTCATAAATTATATTTCTTACTTAAAAATACAGAAGAAAACCATTGACATCAAAAAATTGCAGTATGAACTCTGGTAGAAAATGGTTACTGGACATTAGGTTTACAATTCCCAGAGATTCAGTTATTCTTGTCTTTAACAACCCTTGGCATAGTGGATATAAACGTTGGTTAGTTCCTTTGGATTGACCCAAAGAATTGCGTGTTCAAATACCAGGCTACAGCAATGGTGAACAAGTAACTTACAGGGTTAGAGGGAGATAACTTATGACTACCAAAAAGAAGCTCTATGCAAGGGATGGAGATTATATACCCTAGTCATTGTAATAAAGGGTTCTGTTCAAATGACAACCCGAAGAAGGCCGTACAAATGATAACAAAAATGAGGATAATACTCCAAATAATGTAAATACTGTAAATGATAGCTATGTATTGAATGTAAATAGATATATGATAGATATGAATAGTGGTTTCAAAGGTCGTCTCATATACACTGCGTGCCGGAATTATATGCAAATCGATTTTTTGTTGTAATTCCGACAGTTTTTAATAAAAATTAGTGACACGTTATATGGCAACACTAACACATGTGCAGATCTAAATTTCTAAGCTACTCTGTGCAATAGTAAACAAATGGCAGCCATTTTGGTGACTTGCAGCCTGTTTCATCGTGCCAACTTTATATGCAAGATGGGACATAAAGATGCTTTGAGTCAAGCTGGGAAGTCTAAAATTGTCCAATGGGTTTGTAATAAGATATCTACCTTAGAAATAGCCAAAGAATTGGCCCGTGATCATCGTACAATTAATACATTTGTTACTTACCCTACACTTTGCAACAGGCGTTCTGACAAAGGGAAAATTCATAAGAAAACACCTGTGTTGCATCGAGCCATGAGTAGGATCAAGAGAGAAGTCTACCGTAACCCCCTTGAAACTAGCAAAAAAGATTTTTGAAAGTGCTGGCGTTCCTGATGGACCCAAATCAACTCGATGCCGTATCCTGAGGATGGTTGCAAAATGTGGAAAGCCAGAGATTCACCCTCCATTAAAGGATAACCACAAGAAAAAGAGGACGGAGTAGGCAAGAAATCACATGAAGGGAAATTTTCAAACTGTTTTGTTCACCGATGAGTGTCGAGCGGCCCTAGATGGACCCAATGAGTGGAGGAAATAATGTTACTGTAATGAGGGTCCAATTCCCCACAAGATTAGGAGGAGGTGGTGTGATGTTTTTGGCTGCTATCATTGGTAATGAGTTGATAGGACCATTCAGAGTCGCAGATAGAGTGAAAATGACCGCCAAACTCTACATTGACTTCATTAAGGAACATCTCGAATCCTGGCACAAGAAGAAGAATTTGTCATTCCGGAAAAAGATGGTATTCTTGCATGATAATACACCGTCTCATGCTGCAAGGATAACCACTGAATATTTGGAGAGTGTTTTTGCTAGACATGGAAATATAATGCAATGGCTAGCCTGTTCTCCAGATTTAAATCCCATCGAAAATCTGTGGAGCATCTTGAAAAGGAAGATTTACTCCGTAGAAAGGCAGTACACCTCCAAGGTTGACCTCTGGAATGCCATTCTGACTGCTGCCAAAGAAATTTCATCAGATGAAATCGAATGTTTGACATCTTCAATGGACCAAAGGTTTTTTTTCTCTTGTTAATAAAAATGGCCATTATATACAATATTGATTGTAGTATGAAACCATATTGAAGATGTTTGTTCTGTATTATTGTTGTTCCCAAATTACATATTCCTAAAATAATCAATGTTCTAATTTTCTGTTACCACTTCACTATATTTGACACTTTAGCAATGATTTGCATTTAAAGTTGGCTCGCTGAAACAGGCTGCAAGTCACCAAAATGGCTGCCATTTGTTTACTATTGCACAGGTTAGCTTAGAATTTTACATCTCCACATGAGTTAGTGTTGTCATATAACGTGCCAAGTTTCACTAATGGAGTGGATGGAGAAAAGAGCTTGAGAAAATGGATGCGAGTTAGAGATATATGAGATGTCTGTTTACCTTACATTTAAATTCCTAGAGAGTGTAGCTGTAAGGGAAGCAAGTATATGGAAGGGAATTCCACAGGCGGGAAGTGCGAGAAAAGAAGCTGTTAGAGTAAAAATTGCAGTTACATTTTTATCGGTAGGTATCAGGGAAGCAAGTAAACTGAAAAGAGTTCCACAAACGGGAAGTGTAAGAAAAAAACTATTAGAGTAGAAGAGGAGGTTATATTTAACTATTTCGAACATAAAATATTGAAAGCTTGATACCAATCAGGTCTTCTTCTTCTGTGTACCCTGTTCCTTCTGGACGTAGGCGATCATGGCTTTCCACGTCTCCTTATCGCTGGTGGCTCTTAGCATGCCTTCTCCTGTTACAGCATGAAACCCTCATTCCATCATCCACCTGATTAGGTCCTTCAAATATGTTCTCCGTTGCTTTCCCTTGTCTCTTTTCCCTATCTGGCCTGTTAATATCAGGTTTTATAAGCCCTACTTTCTTATTGTATGTTTCAGTAACTTCAGCTGTCTCTTCCTAATGAATTAATTTTCTTTTTTATTTCCATCATTTCTAAGATCTCATTATTGCTCACATGCTCGATCCATAATATTCGCAGCATTCTTCTCTAGAACGACATTTCGGTTGGTTCAAGTTTTCCTTTCATCTTTGATGATATTGTCCAGCCTTCACTGCCATATTGAAGGACGGACAAAACATAGCAATCCAATACGCTCTTCCTTGTTTCTAGCGAAATTATTCTCATGAGTGAACACATGTGGTCGAGGTACCAAGTTGAAAAGCTTGTGTGAGCAGTTGCGATGAAATAATTCTTGTAGAAAAGACAGAGGAAAACCACATCCTGTCCTTTTACAAATACAAGTATTACAGCCTAGCAGTATAGCCCGGCGTTGCTCAGGTGTAATAAAAACTTTAAAACTAATCCATGGTCCTGGAGCTCAGAGTCAGCCTAAAGAATATTTGTGTGAAATTTGGTGAGAATCGGATAAAAATTGTGGAGTTGTATAAAGGACATACAGGTAGATAAAAAGACAGACAGACAGACAGACAGACACACACACACACACACACACACACACACACACACACACGCACACAAACATCTTGCCTTTTATATATATTATCGATTTTCTGCACTATTGTAAGAAGTACAACCTTGAAACTTCTGAAAATCATTTCTTATGTCTTTGTCTATGAGTGTATCAAATTTGATTAAAATCGGACCACTCCTTCTATAAGCCGATTTTTTTTATTATCGATTTTCGATATTTATCGGGTGTACCTCGACACAAAACCTAGCTAAGAACACTCGCAGACGCTTATAGTACAACTGTGTAAATTTTCAAGAAAATCCGTTCAGCCGTTTCGGAGTCTATAGCTAACGGACACACACGCACACAGACACATACACACACAAAGTTCCATTTATAAATAAGTTTAGATGAGATACTAATGATACGCAGCGCCAGAAACCATTAAAAAAGAAGCAAGCCTATTGAGTGATCTCACATCCACCGTCAGGAAGAAACAGTATAAATGGTATGAAATGATATAAGAACCAACAATGTTACAATTATCATCCTACAAAGGATCAAATAAGGCAAAATAAAAAAAATGGCAGAGAAAATATGGGCTGACAATGTTATTGAACGAACAGGAAGATTATAAAATAACTCAAACATTGTCTCACACCCGAAAAATACAGAAAGGACTGACTAAGGACTTAGCTGTTTTTACGACCACTCTTAAGTATGCACACCTGAGATCTTGATGTCAATAGACTTTCAAATCGTGTATCTTACTTGAGAAAACAATAGTTCATCAATACTAGCAAAAATCCAGATCACGAATCGAATATAATCACCGACCTTAAAATCTGAAAAGCCCATCGGAAAACGAATCTTTTGTATTGCACAAAATGGAGAAAACTGCAAAAAGAACAAAAAATCTTTCCCGGTATTCAACTGAATGAAATGAAATGTATAGAAATGGATAAAAAAAAACAGATCTTATTGGTAAATAACAAACAAATATCGTGTATCTGAAAATTTTCCCACAACTGATGAAGAAATAGAAACCAGGATTCGTAAGCCTTATTGAAATCCACCTCACGAAATGTAAAATTATTACATTTTCAACAAATCTTGACTAGGAAGAAAACTGCTTGATTCTTGTCTAAACGCAACTGCCATATCTTTAGCAGATATGCGTCAATTGGAGTTAATGCTAGGCCTATGTATGTTAATAAGAGATTCAATCAGTTATATTGTTAAATTATTATCTACAATAATCACTCCTTCCCTCAGGGAAACGATAAAAGAACTAAAACGGATATATATAGCTACGCATTTATGTTAATTTATATATCTACATTAATCAATCCAGATAGGTAGTCACAGACACGTACTAATATATACAGACACGTATGTGTGTGTGTGTGTGTGTGTGTGTGTGTGTGTGTGTGTGTGTGTGTGTGTGCGAGAAAGAAAGAAAGAAAGAAAGAAAGAGAATCATTTTGGTTTTCCTACAGATTTATATAGGTCTATACTTTTGAAAAGCACGAACTTTACGTTTTAAACGAATATAAACGTGGATATAGATATTCAAATCAATATCTTAGATATATGTTAACAAAATAAGATAGATAGATAGATAGATAGATAGATAGATAGATAGATAGATAGTAACATAATCAGATAGGTAGAGAGAAAGAGAGAGAGAGAAAGCAACCCTGTGACGAATATGTATTTCTCCGCGCAGGAGATGAGGAAATTCATTACAGGTAGACCTCGAGAAACGTACTTTTGGTCAGTAACCCAAACTGTTGCAAATCCAAAACATTAACCTGAAAAATGAGTCATGTTCTTAAATAGACTGGTCAGATCGAGACTTTTATATGGATGCTATGCATGCCACCAAAACTCGTTCAGGAATATCAGTCAAAAAACTATCAGTTGTATGTAACCAGATTTAAAGTTAAAATGGTTTTGAGCGAAACAACCTGTAGGTTTTGGCAAGGACCATCCGTTTTCAAACATTGTGGATTAGCGCTTCAGAATCACAAACAAATAGCTTTATAAGATAACAGAACCCACATAATTTGATGAGCTCCAACAGCAAAAATAGCCGAAATCGATATCACGTGTAACTGGAAGAGTGACTACATCGAATCAATAGCTGCACCAATGGCAAGGAGAGTTGGGTCACTATGTCATGCCAGAAAATGTTTTCTCATGTGAATCAATCTTTCACATTAACAGATCAACCATTTGCCCGTGCATTTAATACTGCTGCAATAGAGGGGCTGCGGTCCCTGCTATATATGTCGAGATTGCTAACAAAACCTTGTAAGGTAATGTAACTGATCCTAACAGGCATTTCGACTTCAGTCTTTTTCTCACTGACGCGGTGTTGATTACCATTCTTTTTTCTAAAAAATAATTTCATGGCTACTGCTCTTACGAGCCTTATCCTCTGATTCCCCGACTACATAGGTTTAAGCGCTTTTTTGTGTATGTTTTTATTTTCACTCTCTCTCTGTTTCTCTGTTTCTCTGTTTCTCTCTCTCTCTCTCTCTCTCTCTCTCTCGATATATATATATATATATATATATAATACTTTCAATCTAAGCTAGGCAGAACGCCACTTGTGTAGAGGGTGTTACAGAGAAAGCAAAAAAAGTAAAAAGCAAAAACAAAGTATCGAAGAAATGATAAAAGAAAGATGGGAATCAAGGAGATAGAAGATGGTAACTGACTATACATCTAAACTTTTCGAGATTATAGCTATCAGGGAAGCAAGCAAATGGGAGGGAGTTTCTTAAACGGGAAGTGCGAGAAAAGGAACTGTTAGATTAGAAGAAGTGATTATTTTTAACTATTTCGTTGGTAAAACGGGTGCCAATTTAATGGCACGCGTAAATAGATGTGATCCGGGCATCAAGCTCGTCAGAACAGTAGCCATGAAAATACTTACAGAAAAGACATAAGACAACTACTTAAAAAAGTGAGTGAAGGTGAGTTGCAACGTCAGGTTACATTATATTATAGATTTTTCTTTCGATTTTGTCTTTAACCTCAATATGAATAGCAGGAGTCCCCGATCATTAGTTTGGAGAGAAATGGAGCCAGCTCAGGGGCACACGTATTTAGGACGATGACTAGAATTCCATCACCTCCGCTTGCCTTATAGGAGTCAAACTTCGAAATTATGTCAGAGACCAGAAACGAGGTTATGTATATATTACTAACTTGAACCTCAGTTCTAGGTAGAAAATTGGGTGTGGGTACTCCAGACTAGTAAAGTGTTTAATTGGAAGAGAACTTGTGAGCAAAGCTCTCCACGTTGTCCGCAGTGAATGTGAGGATTCAAATTGATTGAATGGAGGAGGAATGGAGCGTTATCTGTTCTTTTGTACACTCTTGCATAGCCGCCAGGTATCATTGGAACAGAAGTTGTGAGATTCTATACCCTGCTTCATTCTGTCAGCAACCAACAACTTCTAATATTATTTCATTTAGGTCCCATCCCTTTTCTGTTGAAATAGCTACAGACAAACTCTTCTACTCCAATAGTTTCTTTCCTCGCACATTCCGCTTGTTGAGGACCATTCTGTTTGATTCCTTCCCTGATAAAAACAAACATCAAAAATTCAAATGCAACTTCAATCGCCATCTTGTTTTTTCCTCAATCCTTCCTATACTCAGTCTTCTCTTTCCCTTTTCAGTTCCTGCGTACCAGTGGGATTCCCGCCTTGCTTAGAAAATATAAAAAAAAACATAAAAATTTTCATAATCCAGATAATAACGTTTCATTCGACTTCAAAGAAAAGGTAGGAAGAAAGCTCTTATCAATACTAGAAAAAGCGATAACAGCTATTGGATCCTGAAAGTTGCTTTAAACGAAAGATTTTACAGTATTTAAACTGCTGTAATCCTTAAGGACACATGGTCCAGTGCGTATAAACGCACAGTTGATATATGCAGTGCGTATAAACGTTGGTTAGTTCCTGTGACTTGACCCAAACAGGTGTGAGTTCAAAACCATGCTACAGCTAAACTACCAGAAGAGGCTCCACGCAAAGGATGGAGATGATATACCCCAGTGATTGTAATAAAGGGTTCTGTTCGAAATTTCTAGCACCTGAAGAAGGCCGTAGCGTACAACGGCCGAAATGTTGTACAAATGGCAACTAAGATGAGGGCAATAGTCAAAACAATATAAATACTACCTTATCTCAGAAATATAAACAAAAGAAAGATTGTATACCTACAATAGCACTTGCGTCTCGGTCAATGAATATCGAATGTTTCCATATAAAGAGGCTGCTAATATTAGCATACCGTTCATACTGAGATGCAAACACAGGTATGAATGTCTATATGTGTGTATGTATCTCTATGCGTATTAATGTATGTTGGACTATTTTAGTCAAGTGTCTATTGAGTTGCTTTGGTTGATCTCATACGATGTCCTTTTCTTTTTTTCTCTTTCATCATAAATTAACGTACAGACATTATCTGTATGCGTCAGTCAATGAATGACGTAAACAAAAATCGACGGAAATCTTTCATTTGTATATATAAAATTTATTTTTTGCATGTCAACGTTGTCTAGTATTACTGTTTCAACATAAATATATCGGCGAATCCATTCTGTTATGCAGATGTAAAAAGCATATTTATTTATCTACAAAGGTATGTAGCATACGATAGATAGATAGATAGATAGATAGATAGATAGATAGATAGATAGATAGATAGATAGATAGATAGTATGTAGATAGATAGAAAATATTTAGATAGATAGATAGATATAAAATATGTAGGTAGGAAAAGAATGATATCGATAGATAAGAAAATAATGAGATAGATATATAGCTAGTTGCAAACAAAATGCAACAGAAACAGAATTATATATATATGTCGAGTTTCGATCCCGGCTCGAAGCAATAATATATATATATATATATATATATATATATATATATATTAGACCTCCACATACAAATGTAGTCATCCGCAGACATTTGTTTCGCTGTATCACAGGTTTGTTAATTTGTTTATAATTTGCTTGGATTATATTATTTGCTCTGTATTATTATTTTGTCTCTCTAAGTAACGTAGTAAAAATTTGTTTTCATGTCTGCATTTTGATATGAGTTCAGATAGTTTATTTAGTAGTTTGTTTTGGTTAAGGAAGGTAATAATAGCTATTTTTTCCTCTAGGCAGAGTCTGCAGATTTTTGATTGATTGTTGTAGGCCGATGCTCTTTTTCGTATTTTCTTTGTTATTTTTGGGGTTATTTGGTTTTGGGTAAGACACATAAAATTTCAGAAAAAACAAGAGGTATTTCAAAAGAAACGAAAAAAATATAACTAAAATAAACAATTCTACAAATGTATTTATCGCAGCGGACAAAGCTAAACATTTATATGAACTAATCACACACATACACTAATAAATTACTCAAAAATAGCATAAATAAAACATACCCAAAATCACCTAAAATAATAGAAAACGGTATTAATACGGAAGTTACAGCAATCGCCCCAAAATTAGACCTAGACGACAGAATATGTTGCATCGGTATGGCACACGCCTTTGTCACACTAAAAGCCCATAAAGAAAATTTCAAAAGAATGCAGACTCATAAACCCAACCAAAAGTGAACTAGGAAAAATAAGCAAAACAATATTGGAAAAATTAATTCTGAACTAAGGAAGAAGTTAGATGTAGACCAATGGAAAAACACAAAAGCAACTACGACTGGTTCAATAATATAAAAAATAAACACAATTGCTAATTTGTACAATTAGACACAAAATAATTCAACCCGTGTATAACAGAACTCATGTTAAATAAGACCATCACCTTAGCCCAGGATCAAACAAAAATAAACTCAAACAAAATCGATATCACTAAACACTCCCGCAAATCACTAATATTCGACAATGAAAACACATGGATAAAGAAAGACGGCATATTTGACACTACTATGGGAGATTTTGACGGTGCAGGGACCTGCGAAATCATAGCTATATATATGGTTAGTTCTTGATGGCTGTCACAATGCGTTTAGTAAAATAAAGGAAGGTAAAAAAGTATTGGAGTATTACCTATTTATTATACATTAATATTTCGAAATCAAAATCTCGTCTTCAGAATGGCAGAGAAGCATGTGTCTGTCCGAGTGAGTCCGTACCTTTCATATGTATATATTTACTATATGAACGAAGTAAAATAATAGATAACAATGACACAGGACACAACAGTGACGACGTTCTAATAATCTTAAGAAACTGTAACAAACAACACAGAGACAAAACCAGAAAAGCAATTATAAAGATTTTCAAACGTAATGGATTCGATATAGACATAAAAACTAACCTAACTGAAGTTGATTTCCTAGATGGCAATTTTAACCTAAAAACGGCACATATAAACCATTCAAAAAACCCAATAACAAACCACGGTATATACACACTTCTTCCAATCACCCGCCATCTATAGTTAGGCAGATACCAACATCAACTGAACATAAGCTTTCCGACAACTCTAACAATGAAACCATATTCAACGAAGCTAAGAAAGACTATGAAAAAGCCCTAAAACGTAGTGAATTCCCGGAAATACTCACCACAGAGAACAAAAAATAACATCAGATAGAGAAATATCATATGGTTCAATCCACCATATAGTAAAAACGTAAAAACTAACATAGAAAAAATATTCTTCAAGCTCCTACACAAACACTTCCCACAAACAAGTCCTCTCTACAAAATATTTAACAAAAACAGTGAAAATCAGCTGCACTTAGAACAAGGCACATATAAAAAAGATAAAACAAAAAAAAAAATCAACAAACAACTGGAACAAACCACACCCACGTGTAACTGCAGAATAAGGAAAAAATGTCTATTAAACGGTAATTGTTTACAAAACAACGTAATACATCAAACGACGGTAAAATCACCAGATAATAAGGAAAAATATAGGGAGGAGTAAAAGAAGGACCCTGGAAACAAAGACATTACACACACAAATCAATCCACATGTGTTGAGTCTGTCATCGGCTATTTATATATACGTGTCAGTGGGGCATTGTGGGTAATCCTTCTAACGGTTATTTTGGCGGGAGTGGCTTGATTATTTATTTATTTGAGAAAATCTACTTGACTTGTTATTTGTTTATTCTTTTGTTTTTCGATTATTGATATATTGTCGCCCATGAGTGTTGATTTCAATGTTAACTCTTTTATTTAAACTTATTTATAAATGGAAATTGTCTGTGTGTCTGTGTCTGTGTGTGTGTGTCTGTTACCTATAGATTCCAAAACGGCTGAACCGATTTTCTTCAAAATTTACACAGTTGTACTATAAGCGTCTGCGAGTGTTCTTAGCTAGGTTTTGTGTCGAGGTACGCCCGATAAATATGGAAAATCGATCATCGAAAAAATTGGGTTATATAAGGAGTGGTACAATTTTAATCAAATTTGACACATTCATAGACAAAGACATAAGAAACGATATTCAGAAGTTTCAAGGTTGCTGTTTTTACAATAGTGCAGAAAATCGATAATATATAAGGCAAGATGTTTGTGTGTGTCTCTGTTTATCTGCCTGTATATCTGTATTTTTTCAGCGCTTTTATTTTAGTTTTTGATTCGGGTTGGCTGTAAGTAGGTATAATTGTAGTTTTTAGTCTCAGCCATGATACCATTTACTCAGAGGACTTATTCAGCCTTCAAAATTCAGTTTACGACGAAATAAACTTATTTGATAGCGATACCAGGAAATCAAAATTTGATTTACATCCATTCATTTTTCTTTCAGTCTACGGTTTCGCTTTAACTGGAAACAACGATTGCTTTTTAGTCTTTCGTTCCAACATCCAAATAGTCTGAGCTCCAGGACCATAGAGTAGTTTTAACGCTTTCATTACACCCGAGACCCGAGCAACGACGGGTTATACTGCTAGTATATATATATATATATATATATATATATATATATCGCTAAAGTTCGCCTTATATATATATATACTACCGGCCATAATTATGAGGCCACCCAGTTTTTTTAAAGAAATTATGTATTCCATATTATTTTTACTATTTTAAGCGGTTAATTCTAAATGAAAATAGAATGGTTCTTTTTCTTTGCAAAATTGTACAAGGCAAGGAAGCAAAAATAAACTCGTCCGAATCACACTAAATTTTCTTCATTTTGTTCATTGATGAAACTGCAATATAGATAATTATTAAATATTTATAAGTTCATTTGATGCACATGTTATTGTGCAATATTAACAAAAGAACCATTCTATTTTTTTTAAACACTGAGGTCGCCTAATAATTATGGCCGCTAGGATAGATAGATAGATAGATAGATAGATAGATAGATAGATAGATAGATAGATAGATAGATAGATAGATAGAATGAATGAGATAGATAGATAGATAGATAGATAGATAGATAGATAGATAGATAGATAGATAGATAGATAGATAGATAGATAGATAGATAGATAGATAGATAGATAGATAGATAGATAGATAGATAGATAGATATGAGATAGAAGATAGATAGATAGATAGATAGATAGATAGATAGATAGATAGATAGATAGATAGATAGATAGATATTGAACCAATAGAATAGATAGATAGATAGATAGATAGATAGATAGATAGATAGATAGATAGATAGATAGAAACAGACTGAGATCGATATATTAGAAAATAATGAAATAGAGAAAGAGAAAGAGTGAGTTTAATGTATATAGAATTATGAACATATCAAATGTTATATATTTTAAAAAGTAAAAAGTGTAATGGGGTGCGTGAGAGAAAGAGAGAGAGAGAGAAGGAAATAGAGAGACAAACGAAAAAAGAGAATGTGAAGGAGTGATAGGACAAAAATTAATGAAGAGAGATACAGAAAGATTTTCATTTACCTTCTTCGGTTCATAATTAAGCATGGCTTCAGTCTTGCCCTTAATTTCGTCTTCTGTTCCCTCAGTTTGAAAAATGACCGACAATGGCGATCCCTCATTAAGATTATTCATTTACTTAACTTAAGTCTTAATTTTTACTAATGACAAGTCTATTCATAATTTAGCTTCTCATGTCGCCTACACACATTTTCCTTTCTATGATTTGTCATGACATCATTGGAAAGATAATCGGTTAACTTCACGTCGAATTTGCATTTTTTATTCCGAGATATCCTTCATCTAGAAAAGCTGCAACCGAAATCTAGTTATTTCACCTGTAGTCCTCCGATAAAGGATGCGTACATGCCTTTCTCACTAGCATTTGTGCAAAAATGGAGGCAGCTGACTGGTCATGAATTTAAATTAGCTTCGCTAAATCCATTTATTATGGTCAAAATTTCTTCTGAAATTATTTAAATCCTACATTGTTCAGTAAAAAGGAAGACTGCAAATACACCATCAAAAGCTGCAACCGAAATATATTCATTTCACCCACAATCCCTCAATAAATGATGTGCTCATGCCTTTCTCAATTGCATTTGTGCAAAAGCGGAAGCAGCTGACCGGTCATGAATTTAAATTAGCTTCGCTGAATCCATTTTTCATGGTCAAAACTTCTTCTGAATTAATTAAATCCTACTTTGTTCGGTTAAAGGAAGACTACGAATATACCATCAAGTTTCTGCTTCTCGAATAATCCGTTGTTCCTGACCAAGTAAAATCACATAATAGATAAGTAGGTATAATTGTAGTTCTTAGTCTCAGCCACGATACCATTTACTCAGAGGACTTATTTAGCCTTCAAAATTCAATTTACGACGAAAAAACTTATTTGATATCAATACCAGGAAATCAAAATTTGACTTACATCCATTCATTTTTCTTTCAGTCTACGGTTTCGCTTTAACTGGAAACAACTATTGCTTTTGAGTCTTTCGGGCCAACGTTCAAAGAGTCTGAGCTCCAGGACCATGGATTAGTTTTAAAGCTGTCATTACACCCGAGCAACGCCAGGCTATAATGCTAGATTTAGATAAAAAGAGGATCCATATTTTCCGTTCCTGTAGAATCGGTGGTATGTTTGTATCTTTTAAGCGCCGTATTTTGCCAATAATTTCCCGATTTACGTATTTGTCTTATCCACCCTGAGAATAGCAAACAGTTATTTCGGATACACAAATTATTGGTTTGCTTTTCCTTTGCTCGTCTACGATCTTCTGAGTTCTTCTAGAACTAGAAAGATCTAGAACTAGAAAAATCTAGAACTAGAACTTTTTCTAACTTTCTACCTTTTATATATATATAAGAAGTAAAATGTAACTTATTGAAATATTAGCACATAATATCAGGAAGAGATGCAAAATATTAAACTGACTTTTAGATTCATATATACGCAGAAGGGAACGATAGAAAATAACTGCTCGTATTGATGCAACATTCAAATAGACATTAACCTGGTCTCAAAACTAACATATGCTTAGTAAATAGCAATATAAATGACTATTGATTTTTTTTTCGTTTTAAAAAATAAAATAGTTTGCACCAAGCACAAATATATACGCCATTCGTACAAATTGCGAAAGACCGATTTCACTGTCCAAAACAGATTTTATGTCTAAAATAAACTCTAAAATGCTACGTCAATTTTAAGATATCTACAACGGACAACATTTATAAAATATATTTAAAAAAACAAACAAAAAAAACAAAGAAACGGATATTCATTTTGTTAATTAGTTTTGTTGCCGAAAACCATTTATCTAAATTATCTTGTTAAATTGCCTTAATATAGAATATTGAAAGTTATGTTTGCTTGAATGTTATTAGATAAAGCATTCTTAAATATTATCAATTTTTTGAAGCGTATTTCTTCCAACATGATTCCTATTAGTTTTCTTATATTAGTTGAAATTATATTGATAGTAAGTTAAATCTCATTATTACTGGATGAATCATTGCCATACAGTTTCAGCTTTTTTCATTGGTATTTGTTTTCATTGGTATTTGTTTTCATTGGTATTTGTTTTCATTGGTATTTGTTTCATTTTAATTCCAGCTGTGTTTTATTATATTAGTTTCATTGAAAATATTATCAGAAGTTGTATTTTTAGTTAAAGAAGCTTACGTTATTTTTCATATAGAAGTATTAACTCTTTCATATTCCTATTGTATTAGAAATAATATTAGCTTAAGTAAAAGCATTTTATGAAGTATTATTGACAATTATTAATTTTTATTGGTATTTTCTTCATCTTAATTTTAACTATTTATTACATTAATACTACAGGGAAAAATATTAACTTGATTTTTTATTGATTGATAAAACATTTTCAACGAGTATTAGTTTTGCGCAAGTATTTCATTCATTCATTATGGGGTCAATATTATATTGTTTTATTTTTGGTTTGCTTTTTATTGGCTAAAGCATTTTATTGGTTAATCATCACTTTTTCACAAAAATTTAATTCACCTTAATTTCAGTTGCTTTTAATTATACTAGTTGCATTAAGAATAATAATATTACGAATTTTCTTATTGCTAGATGCGGCATTGTCAAACATTATTAACTTTAATATATATTTTACATCTTAATTACAATTAACAATTTTACATCAGTAGTATTAGAAATAACAGGATATTACTATTATGGTGAGATATGTAAATAGATACCATTACATATATATATATATATATATATATATATATATATCCGTCATCCACATGCAAGGCTGTTTTGCTGTATCACAGCTCATCAATGTGGTTAGACATCTTGCCTCCGGCGGGGATCGAAACGACAAATCTGGTGTCAATCGGAGTCGCTAACCCCTAAGCCAGAGCCACATGAAAAGAAAGGATATATATATATATATATATATATATATATATATATATATGTGTGTGTGTGTGTGTGTGTGTGTGTGTGTGTGTGTGTGTGTGTGTGTGAGTGAGTGTGTGTGTAAATTTTGTGCATGCGCGTCGTTTGTTTTTGATTCTGCCGACTGCTAGTGAATCTACTATACAGTGCAGTTGGCCATCGTCGGTGAGGGACAGCAAACTATGACGCAATTCACTCCTCCAAAACTCATAAACCACGTGCTGTACTGCATTCGCACCGGAGCTCTAATACGAACATTTCAGTGTGTTTGTGTGCTAATCTGTGGATTAGGTGGGAGTTACTGCGTCCCTAAAAGATGTACCGAAGTAGATGAAAACCAAAAATTCAAAATGTCATGTTGCTTGAATTAGTCACTAGCAATGTCGATTTTATGCCTCTATTTATCTTCCCACGGCGACTCACACTCAACACGGAGGCCTACATCAAGTGCCTTGATGAGGTAGTTCTGCCCTGGATCGATAGGGTGACTGCTGGAAAATCCTATGTCTGTCAAAATAACTCTGCACCCTTCAACACAAGCAGGAGACCCTGTAATGGCTGTCAGACAATTTCCGCGACACATCATCTAACTTCTCGGTCTGCAACCTCTTAGTTTTTATAGAAAGAGACTAACAAAACTCCTTGTAATACCAAAGATAAACTGAAGGCAAGGATTATGGCTGCATTCACCAACTTAAACAGGGAAAAGAGACAGGAGATTCTAAAGTCGTCTGGAGGCTGAAGCTAATGGGGATTTTTTTTTAATCAAGTTACTTTTTAATATTTCAAAATATTTCTGTATGATTTTGGAAAATATAACTGTTAAAATAAAATGTCAGTCTTATTTTCATTTTTGCGCAATTTAGACGACAATTTACCAACTGCACTCTGTATATTTGACTATTTTCCATAAAATCAAAAGAAGAATCTTTAGTGTTATTTGTTGTAATTTGTCATCTCGTCTTCAGTCACTGTCCTGCCGTCCTAATGTAGCTTCTTTTTGTCATTTTATAAATATTTTCATATTAATTATTCTCGTGAGATTTGCTCTTTGCTACCTAGAATTTATAAACTCAGCAGTGGCAGATCGGTCTCATCATTTAACAGTTGTAACGTTCTATATAAGGAGCTTTTTTTTCACACTTCTCTCTTGTGAAAATTTCATCAGGTTTTTTGTTTTCCAGTCAACTATAATCTTCAGAAATTTAAATGCAATATGTTTTTTTTTATCTTAGATTATAAGAAACGGTATTCCGGTTCTTTTGTGCTCTATCCTTAACCCTCTAGGGCCATTCGTATCATATTTGATACAGTATTTCCCTATAAGGAAACATTTGGTATTTCCCTATAAGGAAACATTTGGTATTCATTGACTGAGCAGTCAGTACTGCTTTCATTTGAAATTTATAAAATATTTCTCTTAAAAAAATTTTCAGGAAAATATTTCTTTCAAGGCTTGTTTTCATTCTGTATCAAATATGATACGAATGGCCCTAGAGGGTTAAACGTTTTCTGGTTCGCATATCGTTTTACGCTCAGTAATGCACTTGGATCTTCGTAGCTTTATTACCTTGCTTTGTGTGAAATGATTACAGAATCGAAGATATACTCCTCAAAACCGATGACACGAATAAATTAGTCCGTACAATTAATTTACAAGACTTTCAGTTTTAATTAGCAATGTGTACCGTATTGTTAGGCAGGCATCTGTTTATTGATTACATTTTTAAAATCTCGGCATATATCTTTCCTCTTCCACTGATAGGACGAAACTTATTTCCAATAGCGACAAGTCTAATGAGTTAAAAAGACTTAGTCCTTCAGAAATGACACATCTGAATGTGTGTTATTTTATTTCACTGATGGACTGCAATAATAGTAAAGAATATACAAAGAGGCAAGCATTGTTCTGATAACAAGTACCCTGTTGCTAGGAGGATTGCAAGCACAATTCTCGGTTTTAATGCAAACAAAGTTTTCTGACAAAGATAATAGGAGAGGCGTCTGTGTGGCGACGCCATTTCTTTTGGGGAACAAATTGAATTTTGTGTTTTCATTGAAGCATTTAGAAAATCCATGGCTGGTGTAAACTCTAAGATGTGTCAAAGCCGTCAGCTCCAAAGGAAACATCGATGCTTTGAACGTGAGCCTTTATAGTTTCACTGAAATGTAGGGAAAACAGTTTTGGCAAGAAGTAAATAACATTTTTAGCGAAGTGCTAACGTTTCAAAGATCGACGGACGACTGACTTAGATCCACTTAACTCATCAAGTAAAACTAAGAAGAATTTCTTTTGACTTTATTACATTGTTGTAAGAGATGTGAAATAGTGAAAACGTTATCAAAATAAAATTGGCGGGGCAAGTTCTAATTCTTACAATGACTTTTATTTCACTTGTTAACAATTCCTCTAAAAATATTTTTTAGCTCTTTTCATCATAAGGAAACATTCTAGAACTTGTTTTCTTTCTGTGGTGATGGTAGCATCAAAATTAACCGTTTCATTATATAGAAACACGAGTAATTCAGTGATCGAGCAGCTAGTGAAGTTTCAAATGAAACTTATGAAATATTTACTGACTTGGCGGCTCGACTAAAGCCACTTCCCCACCGACGAGATGTGGCCTCCGTTTGTCTGTTCTATAAATACTTTCATGGCTTCTGCTCGAACGAACTTAAGTCACTGGTGCCTCCTCAACAGGCGTTTACTCGTGCAACCAGATTGGCAACTGGGTCCCACCCATTCACAGTTAGATTAACCAAACGCAGACGACAATTCTATTCCTGCAGCTTCTTGTCTCGCACTTCCCGCCTGTGGAACGCGCTCCCATATTCTTGCTTTCCTGCCGGCTACGACCTCCAGGAATTTAAATACAATGTCAATACTCATCTATTAACCACTTGACTGTAGTTCTTTCCCTACCCCGTATATCCTTTCCATTCTCTCCACCTTTGAAACTGTCATCACACCTGTATTCCCATCCTTCTATTGCTCCTTACTAACTGGTTCGTCTTCCTCTTCACTCTCTTCTAATTAATCTTTTTGCACTTCTGTAGCCCCCTGCACATCAGTGGCATTACCGCTTTGCTCGGTGTGATACGATTAAAAAAAATTCCTGTCAAACATTTGTTGGGTAAAATAGCTTCATTAATTTGGTGTTTTGCTTTCAACCTTTTGTTTCAAGTAGTGTGGAATTCCGACACTTCGATATGCCATTATTTTCGTCTTTGCTCAAATTTACGATCCATTTTTAATTACTGCTGATGTTCAAAATTTTCAATTTACGTTGTGTCCGTTATTTGGTACAATGACTTGTGATGCTGTAGAGCCAATCCACAAGATTCGGAAAAAAATGGTCCTGGATCATATCGAGTTGAAACATCTGTCTTCGTATAATCACTGATGTCAAGCCTGTTCACTATCAAGATAGGGGACCATTTGAGAATAGCAAGTGTTATACATTTTGATGTGTGGGTAGTAAAATGTATTATGGCTTGGAATTAAAAATCGGAGAGCCGAGATCTAATTCCAGTCGGGTTCATTATAATTACTTGGGAAAGATATGAATCCATTTCTTCTCCCACCTCGCTATGAATTAATTAATATATGTTTTTTATATGTTAATTAATATATGTTTTATCACCAAATTAATATTATATAGAAGTTGTCGAAAACTCTAGAAATATTTTCATGGCTTTAAATAAACTGCAACCGGTTGATAAGTTATAAAAATCAAATCGACAAATAAATATACTATTTTAAGTGGTTAATTCTAAATGAAAATAGAATGGTTATTTTGTTATTATTACTTTGTAAAATTTTACAAGGCAAGGAAGCAAAAATGAACTCGTCTGAATCACTATAAATATTCTTCATTTTTTTTATTGATGAAACAGCAATATAGGTAATTATTAAATATTTATAAATTCATTTGATGCACATGTTATTGTGCTGTAGTAACAAAAGAACCATTCTATATTCATTTAAAATTATTCACTTGGCAATAAATACTAAAAAATAGTATGAAATACATCATTCTTTATAAACACTGGAGTTGTCTGATAATTGTGGCCGGTAGTGTACATGCCATCAATATGACAATCTCGATCAGAGAAGGCTGTTAAAACTATGACTCAAGTTTTCTGTTAATGTTTTGGTTTTGAAACAACTAGGGGTGTTGTGGGAAAATAATCAAAGCACAACTTACGTTATGTTTAATTGCCTTTTCTCCTATAGTAAGTTTGATAAAACTGATCCATATACTGAAGCGTTTAGTATTTACTAATTCCACATACTGAATTTTATGATAGATTCAGGGTAGGTAACAATAGTGTATTCCTACGAAATCAAAGTTTCTGTTCAGAAAGATTTACCCGAATGTTGTTTCTTAGAACACTTGGTATAGGATGTTGATATTTTGGTCAAGACCATTCTTATCCTATTTTTATATTATACTAGCAGGATAGCCCGGCGTTTCTCGGATGTAATGAAAGCTTTAAACTTATTCCATGGTCCTGGAGCTCAGGCTCTTTAAACGTTGAAATTAAAGACTAAAAAGCAATAGTTGTTTCCAGTTAAAGCGAAACAGTAGACGGAAAGAAAAATGAATGGATGTAAGTCAAATTTTGATTTCCTGGTATTGATATCAAATAAGTTTTTTTCGTCGTAAACTGAATTTTGAAGGTTAAATAAGTCCTCTGAGTAAATGGTATCATGGCTGAGACTAAGAACTACAATTATATCTACTTAGAGCCAAACCCGAAGCAAAAACTAAAATAAAAAGGCTGAAAAAATACAGACATACAGGCAGATAAACAGACACACACACAAACATCTTGCCTTATATATATATATATATATATATATATATATATATATATATATATTATTGATTTACTGCACTATTGTAAGAACTGCAACCTTAAAACTTCTGAATATTGTTTCTTATGTCTTTGTCTATGAATGTGTCAAATTTAATTAAAATTGTACCACTCCTTATATAACCCGATTTTTTCGATTATCGATTTTCGATATTTATCGGCGGTACCTCGACACAAAACCTAGCTAAGAACACTCACAGACGCTTATAGTATAACTGTGTAAATGTTCAAGAAAATCGGTTCAGCCGTTTCGGAGTCTATAGGTAACGGACACACACACACACACACACAGACAAAGTTCCATTTATAAATAAGTTTAGATTATTGGTCCTGATCTGGCATCTCGGCTTCAGTCACTTCCTATCGCCACGAGGTTTCCTCTCTGTGCCTTTTCTATAGATACCTCCATGGTAATTGTTCAAATGTGCTCTTCGCAATGGCACTTAACTTTTTTTAAAAATTTAAACGCAGTACTAGGTTGGATTTCCGTTGTAGCGCAGTGCATATCGGCTCGGAATGAGAAATCGTGGAGCCGGGTTCGATTTACAGTTGAATTCACTTTGAATTCACTTACGCGCAAATACCCTTGGGAAAGGTATTAATCCGTCTCTTCCTTCCAGTTATGGGTTAGTAACATGATATATTGGGTTCTATAGCCTTGGCTAGCAACCAGTCTACTGCAGAAAGTAATGGCAACATACTGCAGAATAACCTTCTGCTCAGTCAGTCATGTCTCTTTTGAAACTGACTAGGTTGGTGTTAATATCTCATCAATTTATAGTTGAACTGGCTAGATGTAACTGTAAATTTCAGTTGAATTCGTTGCATTCACTTATGTGCAAATACCCCCGGGAAATGCATAGATCCGTCGCTTCTCTCTCTAGGTATAGCTTAAATAGCAGGACAGATTGGATTTTATAGCCTTAGTTGACAATCAGTCTACTGCAGAAAATAGGCATTCTATGTTTGTAAAATCTTCTGCCCAGTGAGTCATGTCTATTTCAACATATGATCGCTCTAGGGTGTATAACGTATGGCACTTAACTGAGTTAAACGATCCACTCATTTAACCGTTGCAGCTAATATCTGGTTCATCTTTCTATTCAAATTTCAAATGAAACCAAAAATGGAGTATTGCTGTCACGCCTGGGTTGGGGCTCGTCAGTTCACACTTTCCATTGTTGATAAAATACGATTTCGTTTACGCGCTTTTGTGGTGAAAGACATTTTTTTTTACTTAATAAGCCAAGACTATTGCTACTCTATCGCTGTTTTCACTTCTATATAGCAATGACACTCTATACTACTTCCACGGTGTTGAATCATCTGCATTTCCTCTGTATTTCATATATGACAAGAAAGTTCCAATTAGAAAGAATTTTCCCACTTTATGAAACAGACACTATAGGTTGATGCTTCTAACTCTATTCAAGTCAAGAGTCAAGCAATATCTAACTTCCTTATTCATACAATATTCATTCCCTACCTCTACCTTTTCACTCAAGTCATATACCACATTCACCATTACTATTTTGACAGGAACGTATTGCATTGAAATAGCGCTTCTCGTAGGTCACCGAAGTTTAGCACTGTCGTGCCTGGTCAATAACAATATGGCTGACCACATGTGAAGACCAGATACTGTCATCTTTAATGCGTTTTTGGTGTAATAATTTTTATTTAATCGTATCACACCGAGCAAAGCGGTAATGCCACTGATGTGCAGGGGACTACGTAAGAGTAAAAAGATTAATTAGAAGAGAGTGAAGAGGAAGACGAACCAGTTAGAAAGGAGCAAGAGAAGGATGGGAATACAGGTGTGATGACAGTTGTAAAGGTGGAGAGAATGGAAAGGATATACGGGGTGGTGAAAGAACTAGAGTCAAGTGGTTAATAGATGCGTATTGACATTGCGTTTAAATTCCTGGAGGTTGTAGCCGTCAGGAAAGCAAGAATATGGAAGCGAGTTCCACAGGCGGGAAGTGCGAGACAAGAAGCTGCAGGAATAGAATTGTCGTCTGCATTTGCTTAATCTAACTGTGAATGGGTGGGACTCAGTTGCCAATCCGGTTGGACGAGTAAACACATGTTGCACAGGCACCAGTGACTTAAGTTCGTTCGAGCAGAAGCCATGAAAGTATTTATAGAACAGACAAAGGGAGGCCACATCTCGTCGGTGGGGAAGTGGCTTTAGTCGAGCCTTCAAGTCGGTACCTATCACATTACTAATTCTCCTTTGGAGCCTGTAGAGATCACTGAAATGAACTGACCATATATGGCAGCAGTATTCCATGCACGGACGAATGATCGATTTGTATATATGCAGGATGGATTCAGGCGGGAAAAACATCCTGGCCCGACACAGTGACCCAACCTTCTTAGCAGTGGATTTAGCTATGGACTCAATGTAGTAGTTCCATTTGAGATCAAAAGAGAGGGTAAGGCCGAGGAGGCGCAGTTTATTGCTCTCAGGGATACTCGTTTGGTCCATGCTTATGGGAGGAATGAGAGTTTGCCTGTGATGATTGACAGAAAACAGCTTGGTCTTAGTCGCACTGAAATTGACAAGCCACCTCTTGCCCCAATTCACCACAGAGTGTAGATCCCGTTCAAGGTCAGCAGCAAGTTTATGTTTGTCCGCCACGACGGGTTTCTTACTGATGTGGGAGTAAAATGACTCAGAATTAGAAATTGGAGAGCCTAGTTCCAGTTCCAGTTGGATTTGTTATATTAACTTACGTCTAAATACACCTGGGTTAATTTGACTCCGACTCGTCTACACCTAACTATGGGTTAGTTAGTAGAACTAATATCAGTAAATTCTCATTATATCCCTAAATTCTTACAATCTAAAAATATATTCCGGCTTCAAATAACATGCAAAAAGGTTGATAAGCCGTAAAAAAACAAATCAATCAATATGAATAAATTTTAACTTTTGTATTTGGTGAAATTTAGTATAACTGATGAGGAAATCAAACATGGAATAAGCTATGCTAGGTGTAGTTCAGTGCAATACCATAAAATGGCTGCAAAAGCAAACATTAACCTGAAAACTCAGGTAATGTTCTAAAATAGTCTCATCCGATCGAGAATATCATCACGATGTCATGTAGGGTTACGAATTCGTTCAGAAATATCTAAAGTGTCGCTTGTATACAAGCGCTTTCTAAGATCAATGGCTTTGAACGACTGAAGTGTGTGGATCTGGACGACGACCATTTCTCTTTCCCAATCTTCTCACTCTTTTTTTTTTCAATTGGAGTAGATAAACTAAACTATTGTCCGTTTCACACTCCACTTTCGTCTATTGAACAGGTGAAGAGGCTCATCCCTTGTTCCCTGTTAGGATGTGGTTTCCGGTTTTCTCTTTCCAAACTTCTCACTCTTTTTTTTTCTTTTTTTCAATTGGAGTAGATAGACTGAACTATCACCCGGGTCTATTGAACAGGTGAAGAGACTCATCCCTTGGTTCCTGTTAAAGGATGTGGTTTCCGGTTTTCTCTCTTCCAATCTTCTCACTCTTTTTTTTTTCAATTGGAGTAGATAGACTGAACTCTCGCTTGGTTCACACTCCACCCTCGTCTATTGAACAGGTGAACAGGCTCATCCCTTGTTCCCTGTTAGGATGTGGTTTCAGGTTTTCACTCTTCCAATCTTCTCACTCTTTTTTTTTTTCAATTGGAGTAGATAGACTGAACTATCACCCGGGTCACACTCCACCCCCGTCTATTGAACAGGTGAAGAGGCTCATCCCTTGGTCCCTGTTTAGGATCCGGTTCCCGGTTTTCTCTTTTCCAATCTCTTCACTCCTTCGTAGCCCCCTGCACATCAGTGGCGTTACCGCCTTGCTCGGGGTGATATGATTAAAAAAAAAATTTTTAAATAACAGAAACTACACCACTTGAGGACTTTTAACAACAGAAACGACTACAATGGATATCACCTGTAACTCAAGGAGATATAATGACATGATCCCGTTGCTGATATTTTACACTCCTTAAAGTAAAATATTAGAAAGTAGGTTTTTATTCAATCCTGGAAAGTGCGAACGCTAGACTTGAGAAACCTATTTGCAGAAAATCATTTTAAGATAACGATTTTACAAATTTCAACCGACAGCAGTTCTGGCTGCTCGTTCAATAGATGACAAATATTTCTTTACAAAGAAACAGCTGATATCATCAGTCCTATTTTATATCACTTCACCTCTAACAAAACGAATACATGAAAATATTTCTTAAAAAATATAAGGAAAACCATGTCACTTAGGTGAGAAATTGATTGAAGTCCAGATGGCAAGTCATGATCGATTTCATTGTAGATCTATCCCCGGATTTTGTCAAGAACATTGAGAGGATTAGTAGGTGCACCTTACTAATATATGACAACAGTATTCAGTGCACAGGCGAATGGTGGATTTATAAATGTGCTAGATGCATTGAACATGAAAAACTTTTTGCCCCGACACAGTGATCCAAACTTCCTAACAATATATGCAGCTATAGATTCGTTGTATATAAAAAACAAACTCCTACTTGGATCTATGTAGTAAAGAGACTTCCAAATTTATATTACAGATGTCAAGCTTGATTATTAAGGTTTAGCTTTATTTCTTTAAATTAAATAATTTAAATATGAGAAATAGCAAAGATGCAGGTGTAAGCAAACGAGCAAGGTATCTTTTCGGAAAGGACAAAATAAACATTTTCTATTAACACTCATGACAACTGTTTACTAAATTTTGTTAGTATTAAATAACCGATATATTTAGGCTTGTTTTGACCGAGTATTATATCAAAGTAATACAAGAAATGTACAATTCATGATAAAGATAGAAAAAAATCTATTTAAACCTAACCTCGTTTGATTTATTACAAAAATTATAGATTACAACTTATATTTTTTTATAATTTAAATAAATTGATAAAGAAATTAATATTTAACTCTGTCATAAATCCTTTTTTTATATCAGTCAATCAAGTACCGTGCGTGATACACGCTTGGGTGGTCATCTTTCAAAAGAGACATGCCTGACTGGGCAGAAGATTTTTCCGCAGTAGATTGCCATTACTTTCTACGGTAGACTGGTTGTCAACCAAGGCTCTAGAACTCGATAGCAGGACGGAGAAAAGATGGATTAAAAACTTTCCCATGGATAGTTTTACCTAAGTGAATACAACGAATTCAACTGGAATTCGAATTTAACTCTCCGATATCTCGTACTGGGCTGACATCTACTGCTTCACAACGCACATTTTTATATATCTGTCAGTGAAATGCCATACGTGATACACGATTAGGCGATCATGTCTCGAAAGAGGCATGACTGACTTGGCAGAATATTATCCCTCAAGCTATAGAACCCAATCTGTCCTATTATTTAACACATAAATTGAGAGAAGAGACGGATTAATATCTTTCCCAAGGGTATTTGCTGCGCGTAAGTGAATCCAAGAAATTCAACTGAAATTTGAACATTATATATTAGCAGAAATAATAAGAATAAAAAATAAAAGAATCATTTATTTCAAATTATATTTTTCTACCCCTAATTTTTTTTTTTTTTTGTTAAACTTAAAGGTCTCGTTAGCGTTCTAAAATTTTGATCTACATCTGAGCGCAACTCCCGTCGAGCTAGACCGCAAAATTCAGACGCTAAGTTAAATTTATCAAACAAACAAATACTTACACAACGTCCACCCTTGTCACTTCTATAGATATAGCTATATATATGCGTGTCTTAAAGTCTAGTTGCCTTGAAAATATTTGTAGAGAAACAGAGAAGAACCACGTCACGTTGGTAAGAAAGTGACTGAAGTCGAGATGCCATTACATCACAGATCCTTATTTAGATTTTGTCTATTTGGAGGGATGTGCGTTGTGGCGCAGTGGATATCGGCTCGGAACGAGAAATCGGGGAGCCGAGTTCGAATTCCAGTTGAATTCCTTGCGTTCACTTACGCGCAAATACCCTTGGGAAAGGTATTAATCCGTCTCTTCCCTCCAGTTATGGGTTAAATAATAGAACAGATTGGGTTCTATAGCCTTGGTCGGCAACCAGTCTACCGCAGAAAGCAATGGCAACCTACTGCGGGATAATCTTCTGCCCAGTCAGTCATGTCTCGAGACATGATCGCCCAAAGCGTGTATCGCGCATGGCACTTAACTGACTATTTGGAGACGAATGTCCTTATTACAAAATAGGATACATCCTGGGGGGGGGGGTAAATTGCGTTAAAAATGACTAATAAAATATACACTCAAGGGAACATAAAGTATACATCGTATAACTCAACAATGGAAAACTTGGCGTATTTCATGGTGAACACTTTATATTATTGTCAGACATTAACTGTACTCTTTGGTTAGAGCTGATGCCATGAATGTTCTGCGTCTTGGGGTGATTTTATATCTTAGCTTCTGTCCAATGAGAGATCACATTTCGAAAACATTTTAGTCATGTTATTCAATATTTCTCTTCCGCGGTAGATATTTACATTTCGAATTCTTCTGATGTCCGAATGGTTTAGGAACTTTTTTTTCTTTCATTACACGCTTCAGTTTTTATTTATTTGGTGGTCGTGTGTCGATAATTAATTTTGCGTGCAGAATTTTGCCATTTTTCTTGCTAGCCATTTAGTTTTTCAGGCGTGTACTTGGAAGCACTAATTCCATTTTTAACGTATGTTCCTTTGCCCTTCGTACCATCTTTCCAGTTCGATGTCGTTTTTTTTTAACTGAACTTTTTCTTGATTTATTTTATTTTTTGTTTTATTCACTCAATCTTTTTGCCTTTGTTTTATTTAGTATTATTGCCTTTCTTAGTTTCACCTTCCATTCTTGATTAACATACGCACGCATATGTACGCATGCGCAGATGTGTATCTCTAGTTGACTTCTCAAATTATCTGTCTTTTCTATACGGTTTTGTTTGCTTTATTTCTCACTTCTTCGTTTCTTCAATTTGCATTAGTTTTCTTAGAAGGAAATAAAATTCAGTCACATATTATTTTACACAGACTTTTAAATCATCCAAAGGGTACTTCACATAACTCGTATATTCAGAGTCAAGACGATAACTCAACTTCGTATATTTTCTTTTATGTGTCATCTTTCTTCCCTATTTGGCGATTAGGGCCCTCCACATCTTCCTGTTTTTTGTAGCTCTTAATAAGATTTGTCTTCTCTGCCATCGTATGTCACGCGCTGTTTTTCTCTGTCATCCTATCCACCCGTTGAGTATCAGATTCTTCACGCCCTCCTTTCTCATTACGTGTCCCAGAAATTTCATGTATCTCTTCCTGATGTTAAATATAAGTTTTGTTTATATTTCCATTCTCTCAAATATCTCGTCGTTGTTCACATATTCGGTCCATGGTATCTTCAGCATCCTTCTGTTAAACGAAGGAGATTTTTTTCAATGACAACTATGCAGGCGGAGAGAAATATTAAAAAGAAGACAGAATGATGGTAAATAGATTGAGAAATGCGTTGAAGTATACTGCCAGTTATCTGAAAGACTTCTAGTACTTCAACCGAAAAAAAAAATTACTTATCTTGCTTCGAGTACTTCTTGATCTTTGAGGAGATTTCCTAGCATTCGCTGCCATAGAGGAGGCCATATATCATTTAACAGTTCGTTAATCTTTTCTTTTTTTCAACGAAATCTTTCGTATGTCTTCTGTTATGAATCATCTTCTTTTTAGACCTTTTTTTTTAATTGTAAAAGAAAAAGGAAAACTAAAGCTCCTCCCACTTCTAGATAAAAATATGTAAGTAGTTCTTAACTAAGAAATATAATCCATTTGTTGTTTTTTTGTTTTTTTTTTTGTTTTTGTTTTTTTAATCCCATCTCTACAGCTTTTATCACTCAGTCAGTAGAAGAAATGGATTAGTAACTTTTCTAAGGATATTTTTGCCTAAGTGAATAAAACGAATTCAACTGGAATTCGAATTGAGCTCTCCAATTTCTCGTTCTTGGTTGACATCTACGCACACTTTTATATATCAGTCAGTTAAGTGCCATACGTGATACACGGTTTAGGCGATTATGTCTCGAAAAAGACATGACTTACTGGGCAGAAGATTATCCTTTCTGCTGTAGACTGGTTGCCAGCCAAGGCTATAGAACCCAATCTGTCCTATTATTTAACCCATAACTGGAGGGAAGAGACGGACAAATACCTTTCCCAAGGGTATTTGCGCGTAAGTAAATGCAAGGAATTCAACTGGAATTCGAACTCGGCTCCCTATGTCTTGTTCCGAGCCGATATCCACTGCAACACAACGCACATCCTCTTCTACCTCTATATGTCTTTTAATTCTTTACTTTTGCTCAATCTAATTAAATACTAACATGCCAGTCTTCAAATGAGCGAATCCATTCACTTTTGAATGTCTTGTGTTAATTGGGGAAAAATTTCAAAAAATTTTTAATATTTTGATTTTCTCAGAATTTAATCTTGTTTTTATTTTTTTTCTCAAGACTGACGAGAGGCTATGAAAACACGTTTACAAAAGTGAGAATTTGGACTTATACAAGTGACAACTTGATAATTATTCCATTCACTTCTTCGCCTTACCCTACTGACTCTGATGCATAAATCCTTCGTTAGTAACAGATAAAGGGGGACAAGACTTTACTCTTTTTTCAAACCGGCGCACAGAAACATATACAAGTTTATGAGGAGAAGTGTATATATATATATATATATATATATATATATATATATATATATATATATGAAAATAGTAAAGTTTTGTAATTTGCTTGAATTATTGTGTAAAATAGGTATATGGTTATGTCGTGAAGGCTGCCACAATGCGTTGAGTAAAATAAAGGAAGGTAAAGAAGTGTTTGGGTATTGCCTATTTATTAAACATTAATATTTCGACATCAAAATCTCATCTTCAGAATGGCAGAGAAGCGTGCGTTTGTCCGAGTGTGTTCCTGGCCTTTCAAAGAATATATGAAAATGTTTTTAAAAGTACAAATTTAATTAAAGAAATAAAATTGTGTAGCGTAGTTTTACACATTATGAAATTGTAATAAAAAAGCGAAGCAACATGTTTCGCTCCCGCGAAATACTTACGGTTCTGCCATTTGCGAGCATCTTCTAAAGAATAGAAAGTGTGCAGCGAATTTTAGTGAAAATTGTTTCACTGTCCCGATCTCACTTTTTAATCCAACAAATGGTGCCAGAGGCTTTATATGTCGGGTTTCGCAAACCTTCACTTTGCAAACAGCGTGCGTGAATTGTTGGGGCTCGATATTAGCTTCTTGCATTCATAATTTTTTCCACTCATTTTCCATGACACACTTTATTTTAATTCTAATTTAAATCTCCCATAGAGGTCTGACGAGCGTGAGCGAAACCGGTTACTTCCCTTTTTTATTACTATTTCATAATGTGCAACAATAATCTACACACATTTATTTCCTTAATATTTACATATATATTTAAGCTCTCACACCCTGATTGAGCACTCTGGAAGAATGGTAGGCTTTGAAAAAAAAGTAGCTACTCTAGCATCTACGCTTCGCTCATTCAGTATTAAATAAGAGCACTCTGGTTACTGGCGTATGATACATAATACGCTAAAAGTCTGCCCCCTTCCCGCCAAGCTCAGAGGTAGAATCGCCGACTGACGCCAATTCGATCGGGTTTCAATCCTGGGTTAAAAGGCAATCGGATGTCTAACCGTACTGATGAGCGATTAGATCTGTCTGCGGACGACTATATATATATATATATATATATATATATATATATATATAAGTTTATATTTCACTGTTGGAGTGTGGGCAACTAAACCTACTTTGCCACTCCATGATCATGTGAGGGAGGAAGGTGATTAGAAACCCAGTAGAGAGAATAAGACCTACCAAAGGGCTGAATAACTCTCAAGTCTGTTGAGGCCTTATTGGGGCCAGAAATAAAGACACAGAGAAGAAATAGAGTTAAACAAATATATCTAACGAAGAGAGTTGCACAAACATATACCAAAGCGAAATTGTCATCATGACTGTTAGTTCAGCTGTTAGCGTTATCTGCTTGACAAGATTTCGCTTTCACTCTTGACTCCCTACATAGCAGAACTACTGGTTATATATAGTTTATAAGAGTCACATATGTAAGTCCCCATAACAGAGTCAACGGCCAAATAACTAGAGGTGGCGTTTCAATAAACCACCGTGGAGAAGGCAACGAGAAACCACTCCGCTATTAATCCCACGAAACATTTGTCTATATTTCTGAGATGTAGTATTTACAGTATTTACATAATTCGGCTATTTGTACGACGTTTCGGCCGTTGTACGCTCCGGCCTTCTTTAAGTGCTAGAAATTTCTTAGAGTTGTGTGTTCAATACCAGGCTACAGCAGTGTGAACAAGTAACTTACAGGCTTAGAGGGAAATAACTCATGAGTTCCAATCGAGACTTTACGCAAGGAATGAGGATAATAAACCCAAGTGATAATAAAGAGTTCGATTCGAAATTCCCAGCACCTGAAGACTGCCGGAGTGTACAACGCCTAAGAAACATCTTGGTAAAAAAAAATCAAAATATGAAAGCTAACGGACGGCGTCTAGGTGGTTAAGTCTACTGGAATTAACATCTCGTCCTGTAAGGAGGGGCATGTACAACAGGTGTCACCTGACTATCAACCAGTATAAACAGCGTGAAGGGGATCAAATTCCTCGGAACTGATTCTTGCCCGGAAAAGGTCGACATGAGTGAGGATGTCACCGAACTGTTATCCAATAACTGTTTACATCAAACGAAAAATAACTGTCGGAACATGGAACGTCAGAACATTTAACAACTGTGGATAGCTAGAAACTGTAAAACAGGAGATGGCAAACGCTAACATTTTAGATGTATGTGAAACGAGGTGGTTAAACAAAGAAGTGTTTCTTTCAGTGACAGCTACAAGATTATATATGCAGGCGGAGAGAAAAATTAAAAAGGTGTTGAACTGATACCAACTCAAAAGATGGAGAAATGCGTTGAAAGATACTGCCATTTATCTGAAAGACTTCTTTTACGTAAACAGAAAAAAATACCTTCAACATATCTGTTATAGTCGTGAATCCACTATCAGCATAATGTAGAGGTGATTTTCTAAGCGCCACTTAGATGTGACACAAGGTCGAAAGTATGGGACACCCAGAGGATTGAACTCACTACTCATTTGTAATAGCTTCTAGCAAGACAAGCTTCGTAACCATTGCACGACATCTAGGTGGCCACGGAATAATGTAGAGAAGAACAAATCGAATCTTTCTACTCTATGCTAGACAACGTCACGGCTCAGTGTAAATCCCAAGAAATTATAATTATCATGGGATACTTAAACGACAAAAAACAAAGAGCAAGAAGAGCTAAAAAGCTGGTAAATTTAAACTAGGAACCCCAAACAAACAAAGAGAAAAATGGGAGCAATGTTGCACAAATGCCCAGGTAATAGCCAACACCAGGTTCAAAGAACATCCACAACGATTATGGTACATGTAAAATCTCAGGAAGACAAAGTAAAATCCAAATAGACTACATAACTATCAACAAGAGATTCAGGAATGCAGTTGTTGAGTGCAAAACCTATCCATGTCCGACTGTTGGAGCGATCACTTCGCTCTCATATGTAAATTAAGAATAAAACTACGTCAAAGGAAGAGGCCAAACGCAGTACCCGAATTGCAATACGTTACATTCCTGCATGACTCAAACCTGAAAGTAAAATACATACACAGTGTAAAAACGTGGATCAGTTAGTTAAGTGATATACGTGATACACGCTTGGGCGATCATGTCTCTTTCGAGACATGACTGAAATGAAGCAGACTGAAATGGGCAGAAGGTTATTTCGCAGTATGTTGCCAATATTTTCTGCGGTAGATCGGTTGCCAGCCAAAGCTATAGAACCCAATCCGTCCTTTTATTTAACCTATAACTAGGGGAAGAGACAGATTAATACCTTTCCCAATGGTATTTGTGCGTAAGTGAATGCAAGGAATTCAACTGGAATTCGAACTCCGCTCCCTGATTTTCTGTTCCCAGCCGATATCCACTGCACCACAACGCACATCCGAGAACGTGGGTGCGTGTAACAAAATGGAAACGGAATCCCGATATAGGACACACTAAGAGAAGCTTTACTGACATCTGTAAACATAACGTGTGGATCACAAATAAGATTCTGGGCATTATGCAAAGGATGCAGAAAAAATGCCAAGACATGAAATAGAATACAAAACACTACACAGGGAAATGAGGAACAAAATGCAAACAGGTTAAAGAAAAATAAATAAGAAATAAATGTGCTGATATGTTTGCAAAAAAGACATTAAATTAATCAAGAATCTATACTCGTAGTATAACTAAGCAGAAGGACAAGAACAGAGTTCATCAGATATACAAAAATAGAATGGAATTCTTGCCAGATCTATTCAACCTATACAGCCAGATAATACCGAGGAAACTAAAAGTCCAACCAGAATTCATCACTGGCGGCCACAATCTTTACATAAGATATGCAGATTACATAGTACTGACAGCAAAAATGGGAAGGAAATTACTACGAAACCTCTTACTAAATGCAGCTAAGGAAAGCAATAATAAATGATAAAGTCTAAACTACATGAAGACTGAATATGTGGTTATAAGCAAAAAAATTTTCAACTAAATTAGTACTAAAATCAAAAGGTACACAAATTTTAATTCCTGGGAAATATTCTAACAGAGGACGGAAAGTCGTATTCCAAATACTAAGCAGACTTTTGTCGTGGTGGTTTCGATCTCGCATAATTGGGTTCGATACTGTAGTGACTTTTGTAACTGGTACATTCAATTCACTTAAAAATTCACTAAAAAGACTCAACACTAATTTCTTTAATAGACAGTGACCATACAAATGCCATGTGAACTTTCAATTCGATTGATTCGTTTTGTTTACTTTCTTTTCTTTTTCTTTCTTTGTTTAACTTTCTTTTTTTTTGTTTGTTTTTCATTCAGTTTCTTTCGTTTTTCTTTGTTTCTTTCATTCTTTGCTTCTTTCTTCCTTCCTTTTTCCCCCCTTTCTTTTTTTTTTTCTTCATGTTTTCCCTTTCTGTTTTCTTTATCTCTTTCTTTATTTCCTTTTTAATTTTTCTTTTTTCACTAGCTTTTATTTTACTGCAATTTTTAAATTTTCTGCTTTCCATTCCTTCCTTTCTTTTCGTCTATTCTTTGTTGCCTTTATTTTTATTTATTTATTTTTTACTATATTTTATTTTTTGTAGTTTTCTTCTTTCTTTCATTTTTAATTTTTCTTTTTTCACCAGCTTTCATTTTACTGCAATTTTTAAATTTTCTGCTTTCCATTCCTTCCTTTCTTTTCGTCTATTCTTTGTTGCCTTTATTTTTATTTATTTATTTTTTACTATATTTTATTTTTTGTAGTTTTCTTTCTTTCATTTTATTTTTCTTTCTTTCTTGTTGCCTTTTTAACATTTTTCTTTTCTTTCTTTGCAATTTTCTTCTTTTTTTCATTCAACATCATTCTTTTTTGCAAACTTCGTGATTTTTATTTTCACAGTTTTTCTTTCTTTCCTTCTTTTTCTTTTTTTTTATTCCTCTTTTTGTTTATCAATTTTATCATTATCAAATTTTCTCTTTTCTTTTCTCTCTTCTGTTTTATTTTTTTAGTATATTCTTTTTTTACTTTCTATCTTTTTTTTACTAATTATAGATTTTTCTGTTTTTTAAAACATTTCTTTTCTGTTCTTTCTTTTGTTTTTAATATTTTCATGTCACTCTTCTTTTTTACACTTTATACTTTTCTTTTCTATCTGTTTCTTTTCCTTATCTCATATTTCTTTTATTTCTTTTTAAATGTCCCGATTTCTTTCCTCTCTTTCTATCACTGATTTCTCTTTCTCCTATTCTGTCTTCTTGATCCTTTATCAAAAGTTTTTAACAGAATCGTGGTCTTCTATTCCCCTTACTTGGAAAAAATTTCCATAAATTAAATTAGAAAAAATGCTGCATTATCAGAATAAACAATTGAACATTAGTAAAGTAATAATAATAATAATAATAATAATAATAATAATAATAATAATAATAATAATAATAACGATGGAAGTAGTTGTAAATTAAAAGTTTCTGCAGGAAAAAGTTGGAAAAAGCAATCGTATTTTTTAGTAGATTGATGAGTTTAAAAAAAAGCAAATGAATTAAATGGAAGAAAGAAGGCTGGATAAAAAAAAGCAACAACCAGATAAGACGAGAAATGTGTTACATAAAAAAAATGGTGGTAGTAAATAAGACTTATATAGACCCATTCCACAACGCGCTGTCGTTCATTAACTCAAATCGTTTGGCATGGATGAGACGTGTTTGCCTTAAAATGAAGCGGCGATCGATTGGCACCTTCACTCTTGAATACACGATGACACTTTGTCTAATCACATTCTACCGTCACTTAATGTAAACTCACGAATTTTCAAAAGCAGACGAGAAAAAGAGAAAAATGAAAAGATACAAGAAAAGCGGACATTGATCCAGAACCCTCAATGAATAGCCTCCATCTCAGAACTATTTTCTTTTACCTAACATTATTTTTCTGCTCATTTGCCGTTATATTCTCTTCGTTATTAATGTCTTGAAAAAGCAAACTTCATCTATATTAAATCTTTATTACTGAAGTTTATATTTTGCTAGTTGCATTTCAATAAGAAAAATAAATTATGTATTTTTTTATCATTTTACTCTAAGTATGGCATGAAACAAGACTTTAAATTTAAAGCTTGTTGATGACAGGTAGTCAAGAAACCGGATTAGAATTTCAGATGTAAGCATAAAAAATATTCTAATAGAACTTTCTTGTTTGCATCTAGCTATTCCAATAGTAAATCGTTGGGACCTAGCAGCCTATCCAGTACTGTGCTTAAGTCCACAAGGTAATAGTACAAATGTGTAGAACTATATGTCACGACCGTAAAGGTTTCTGTCATATTTGCGATGAGGTCACCCTGTTTTCAATTATCTGTCTTGATAGAATTCAGACGTGGTTACGCGGCTACTTGACTGATGTTTTATTTTCCACTAAACAGCATCTTCTTCTAATGACTAAACAACGCCAATCTTTTTTACTCTATTTCTATTTCCATGGTGCGTGTTCTAAAGAGTTATATTCCTTACTTCTATAAGTTTATTTACCACTGAGGTCTACCATTCCACGTACGCAGATATGAATCCTTCTACTTTTTCACAGTATACAATTACCGTCTTCCCAGGGACGTTTGTTTTGTGGACCAGAGTCCCAACGTCATGTTTTATCGATCGCTAAAATATTAACTTCTTCAAATCAAGGGTTAACCATTATCTTTTTTTTACATATCCTCATAAACTTCATTTCATGACTTCCATTACGATCCTACAAAATCATACGGTAGCCATATAATTTGAGTAACTCTCGGGCTTTGCCTTGGGCGATCATTATTAAAAACGTAACAACACTTCGAACAATGTAAATACTCTAAAAAATTAAATTATCATTAATGGTTTATATATATATATATATATATATATATATATATATATATATATATATTTAATCGTATCCCCCCGGGCAAGGCGGTAACGACACTGATGTGCAGGGGGCTACGTAATAGTGAAAAGACTGGAAAAGAGAAAGCCGGAAACCACATCCTAAACAGGGAACAAGGGATGAGCCTCTTAACCTGTTCAATAGACGGGGGTGGAGTGTAAACCGGGCGATAATTTAGTCTATCTACTCCAATTGAAAAAGAAAAAAAGAGTAAAATGATTGGAAAAGAGAAACCCGGAAACCACATCCTAAACAGGGAACAAGGGATGAGCCTCTTAACCTGTTCAATAGACGAAGGTGGAGTGTGAACCGGGCGATAGATAGATCTATCTACTCCAATTGATCTATATATATATATATATATATATATATATATATAGGATTACCAAAATGTTTGAGTGCACTTTAAAAAAATTTACATCTTTATTTGTATTGCGATAGAAATAATTTGTAAAAAAGAAGTAAATCTATATTTTTAAGGTTTTATTGGAATTTTATTTAAGTTTCCACATGTCCTCCATTATTAGCAATACAAAGGTTAATACGATTTTAATAATAATATTTTTTTTGACTTATCTAAAAGTTGTTGCAAATTTTGTTGCAAATTATTCTTTAATAACTATATTTAAAACTAGGTACATTAAAACTTATAACATTTTTTACAGATTATTTCTATAGTATAGTACTCCATTTTCTGCCTGATTATTGCAAAAGGATTTAGGTACTTTTTAGAAGATTTAGGTTCTTTTTAGAAGGATGCTGGTTCAACGACAAATTAAACCTGAAAAAAATTCTTTGCACTGTATTTAAAAAGCAGTACAAACGTTAAGAATCCTGATAATCACTGCCGTTATACATTAGGGCAGGTCGCTTTCGGAACCGTGGTATTGCATTCAATTAAAAAGTTAGGGTTTGAGATAATAAATTATGACACGAAATATTATTTTCCAAATCTTTACCATTTTCTTGTGAAAATGAGTTTAAAAGATTAAGTTTCTGTTCACAACCATAGCGTTAAAATTTAATTGTGGTGATAGCACGGCCTTATAAAATTTATAATTTACTGAAGATTACAAATTGTATATGGTCAATATGCATGACACAAGCACATTATTATTCAATCAATGTGCCAACAAATAAAACCGTCATATAAGTGAAATTATACTGAACAATTGAGTTATATTATGATGTAAAATGCAATTGAGTAGTTTTGGTGGAATTTTCAATAGACAATTTAAAACATGATGTCTTATAATATGTGTCCAGTAATATTATGATGTTATATCTTTTATCTGCTTTTTCTTTTTTTAATATTCATAATCTACCAAATGTTCTAACATATCTTATTCACTGAGTAGTTTTTCTATAATCTTTTGCAATTTTTCTATACAGATTTTACTTATCAAATACAGTAAAAAAATGTGTATTTTGCTTGTGGTGATTCACAATTAGGATTCTGGTTTGAATATATATATTCCATTCAATGTGTCTACTGCAAATATATTTACTGTATTTAGATTTATTCCTGAAATAATAAAATTTGGAAGTCAGTTTGTGAGCAAAATACACGTGGAAATTATACATTCTTTTACAATTTTTCAGACGATTTTAAAATTGGTAAAATTTATTAATCAAATATTTAGGGTCTATTTCTTGCACATCAACGCCAAGTTATCAGACTAAGTTCAGTGTTAATTTTCTCAAAAAAAAAGTAAAAATCAACCTTCCCGATTTTACATCTAGCGTATAATTCCGGTCTACCCCCAACAGATTTCCGGTTACAGATTTCCGGTTCTCTTTGGAATTAAAAGAGTTTTTAAATGGTAAACTGTTTTCATTTTCCGCTAAAGTTAAAGTATACAGGAAATCTTTTTCATGGATGGACTAGATTAGGAGACTGAATATTTGAAAAAACGACTAACATTAAACAGTATCATCGTAATTACGTATTACATATTCACATGCAATTTGTTATTAGTTTTTACCCAATATATGACCTATGAGTCACTTAAAGAGTTACTGAATGAGGTTCCTGTATGAATGTAAGAGGTGTTGAAAAGAAGTGTAATTATGAGGATATGTCAGAAAGATAACGATCGGCTCTAAATACGGAGAAGCTAAGATTGTAGCGGCGAGAGAAGTACCGGTTCTCAGAAAGTCAGTTAAGTGTTAAGTGTCAAATGTGATACACGCTTTAGGCGATCATGTCTCGAAAGAGACATGACTGACTACGCAGAAGATTATCCCGAAGTAGTTTGCCATTGCCTTCTGCGGTAGACTGGTTGCCAATCAAGGCTATAGAACCCAATCTGTCCTATTATTTGACCCATAACTTTAGGGAAGAGACGCATTAATACTTTTCCCAAGGGTATTTTTGCTTAAATGAATGCAAGGGATTCAACTGGAATTCGAACTCGGCTTCACACTTTATCGTTCCCAGTCGATATCCACTGCACCACAATGCACATTCAGACTGACTGTTCTCAGGAAGAAGCTGTCTAAATGTAACATCCTTCTTACTGATAGAGGGGAAGTGTAAACGGCTTGGCGCTCCTTAGCTATAAATGTCTAAACTGGTAAAACTAATGAATCTAGCTCGACTGATTATGTTTTGTAGAAATCGAGATAGAGTAATCAAGGGCTTGTGACGTTTTGTTTGTGGAAACGGGTTTTAAGGCAGAAAACGCTTTTAAACTTTAACCAGTCTGGCTGGTTAAGATTGGGCAGCTACCAATTTCATTATTTATCCAGCCCAAAAGTTGTTTTATAGAATTTCGAGACTTGACGTATCCATCAGCCCTCGTAGGCGACGTCGTGATTAATTGAAAGATACATTACTGTTTCAGCGACGGGGAATAATAATTATCTATAATAGTTATTCATTGTTGTTGCAATCCCAACATTTTGCGCTTTGTGCGTTCGGAACTTATCTATTGATCCGAGTAACCTTCGGGGAATTTCGAACTGAAAGCTTCCTTTAATCTACGGAAGTAGATTGGTCTTGTTCCGCTGTTCGTATCTCGGGATATCTCATCTTGTTCTTTCATCACCATCAACAGTCCTAAAAGCAGGGATGGTGGTCGTATGGTCATATGGTCGCTGCGCATCGGAAAAGCTGACCAGAGGTGCTGGTTACATGCCATTGTTTGAGTCACTGGGAGAAATTCCAGGTTAGCTCAGTAATACGTGAGCTCATTTTTCTCCCTTAAAAACATCCATATAATAAAAAAATCGAAAACATTATGAACACATAAAGATGGTTAGAAGTTTTCGTAACCAAAACATTGTGTCTGTAATAATAGTAACTGTATAAAAATCGAATGTGTATATATAAACCTCGAAAGGTTTAAAATTCTCTATAATAATATACAGTCTTCTTGTATGATTTAAAAAAGCTCAGTTATTTATATCACTCTTTTCCACTAAATACAAATCAACCATTCTTCTATGCATGGAGTACTGCTGCCATATATGGTCAGGCGCCCCTACTGTTCATCTAGGTTTTCTTGACAGGCTCCAAAGAAGAATCAGTAATGTGATAGGTACCGACTTGGCGGCTCGACACCTTCCCACAGACAGGATGTGGCTTCTCTTTGTCTGTTCTATAAATACCTTCATGGCTTCTGCGCCAACTAACTGAAGTCACTGGTGCCCCTGCAACAGATCTTTACTCGTGCCACCAGACTGGCAACTGGGTCTCACCCATTCACAGTGAGACCAACCAAATGCAGATGACAATTCTACTCCTGCAGCTTCATTTCTCGCATTTCTGGCCGGTGGAACTCGCTTCCTTATTCTTGCTCTCCTGACGGCTACAACCTCCAGGAATTCAATTGCAAGGTCTATAATCATCTCTTAACCACTTGACCCTAGTTCTTTCCTCACCTCCCTGTATATCCTTTCCTGTCACTCCACCTCTGCAACTGTCATCACACCTGTTTCCCTCCCTTCTCGTACTCCTTTCTAAATGGTTTGTCCTTCTATTCATTCTTTTTTGTCTAGTGCTTTTACTATTATGTAGCCCCCTGCACATCAGTGGCGTTACCGCCTTGCTGGGAGTGATATGATTAAAAATTAATCTAGTCTGTACCACTGTGGCCAGCAAATAAATTCACAAAAATAAACGCTTAATTATAAATATAAATAATTTTATTATTAAACGTACACCCAAGCGATCACACATCCAGGTACTGACCAGACTCGATGTTGCTTAACTTCTATGTTCCGTATCAAGTGCTGTGATAAATAAGAGCTTGGTATTGCCAACTGAATATCCGATTTCCAATTTCTGTTGGGTTCATTAGGTGCAAATACCATCGAGAAAAGTATGAATTCATCTCTTCTCGTCTCAGGTATGGGTTAATTATTAAGACTTTTATCATTAAACTATTATTATCTCTAAAATATTCTTATCATCTAAAAATATGTTCTTGTTTATAATAAGCCGGACATTTTGTATTGGTGTGAAGAAAGGAAGATTGCCCCTATGAGGATAATATGAATGTAGAGGCCGATAGAAAGAATGAGCGATGCTAGGCACTACTTGAAAAAACTGAAAGACACAGGATGGGAGGCGATTCACTACCCAGTAGAAGTTGGCTGCAGAGGATCCATTTGACATAGAACAGGGAAATGGGTGTTTTCGATTGGTCTTCAACAGCGGAAAGCAGCAACAGTAATGAATGATCAACAGACTGCCGTTTATAAGGCAAGTATTGGATCTGGTTGAAGAGAAACGATGACTTTTTTTTTTTTAATATAAGCGTTTCACCCCGAGCAAGGCATGTCACTGCCACTACTGCGCAGAGGGCTACATAGAGTGGAGAAAGGATGATTAAATATAGGAAATGTCAGAGGGTGGGTGATAGGCGGGTAAGGATACAGAGAATGAGGGTTGGGTAGATGAGAGTGTTCTGAGAATAATTGGGAATTAGTGTGATAGGAGGTGTCTATTGACCCTACATTTAAACATCTGGAAATTGTAGCTGTCGGGAAAGCAGACCTGTGGAAGGGAGTTCCACAGGCGGGAAGCACGAGAAAAGAAGATGTTGGAGTAGAATTTACGGTTACATCTTATTTGTTTAACTGTAAAAGGGTGGGGCCTAGTTGCTAATCTAGTATCTCGTGTAAGCTCGAGAAATGAACGTATGCTACATCAACAATACGAAGCCAGCTAAAACAACAAGAGAAGCTTCACATAAGTGCTTTGGAACGGTTCGCAGAATATTACGAGTCGAAGGGAGGCCCTGAAACGTTGTGCATTCTCACCTGATGACCTCAAGATCTTGTTAGAATTTGGTATGCGGAGTTGTTCCGCTGACATACACTCACAAGTCGTGTTCTATTACAAATAAACTAAAAATGAACGAAACTATCAACCAGCGTTTCAAGGTGATGCCATCGTAAGCACTGAGTAACTGTGAAAAAAATTCCAGTCCACTCAATAACGCCGTCAACTCAATTTTAAACTCTATCAACGTTTTCTTCTTTTGTTGAGGTGGTCCTTTTTAAGATGGCAGTGAAAAGATACTTGTCTTTTATAACGTGTCCATACTTTTTCATCGTGAGAACGTCGACGTAGTGTAATGGTTAGCAGAGCTTCTTTTGCTAGATCATTTCACAAATGAGCAGTAAGTTTGATCCTCTCTATGTGTCTAATACTCCCGACCTTGTGCGACATTTAAACTGCGCTTAGAAAATTGCAATACGACTTCAAACCTTTCTTCTTGGTTGTGGTTATGAGTTCTTGCAATGGTATGTTTCTTTTTTTGAAACTGTCTTGCATTACGCCATTTGTTATGATTTAGTTAATCTCCGTTATTTCCATAAAACTAATCTACTAAATCTGAGTCTTTACCATCTCGACCAGTAATTAAATTAACAAAGATAGTTTCATCATTCTATCAGTTTTGAAATTTGTTTCAAAATTGATAGCATTTGAAGATTTCTTTTTTACTCTTTTCGATGGTAAAGTCTTATGTTGCACTGTTGGAAATTCGGTGTATTTTATTTTTAGTTCAAGAACACCCACGACGTCTATGGACATGGAGAAGCCCAGAAGGCGACACGAAGAACCAAATAGACTATATATCTATAAACAAGAGATTCAGGAACGCAGTGGTCCAATGCAAAACGTATCCAGGTGCCGACTGCGGAAGTGACTATGTTCCAGTCATCTGCAAACTAAGGATAAAACTCCGGAGAATGAAGAAACCCAGCACATCACCAAGGCTGCAATACGACACGCTTGTGAATGACCGCACCCTGCAAAACTAACGGAACAATAATTAAATAATTGGTTGATTCGCTTTCAAGACTTTTTCGTGGGTATTCTCGAATCCATGTCAAGATGAACAGATGCCCTTCTAAAGGTCAAATAAGCCCAAATCTTTACTAGAACTGATTTATTGACTGATTAGTTTTTCTTTAACGGCTGATCAATCATTTGCAGGTTATTTAACATCAGAAAATACTTTTAGATCCGCCCATGTTGTCACATCTGGTCGGGTGCCCCTGCTACTCTCCTGGGGATTCTTAACAAAATACAACGGAGAATCTGTAACGTGATCGATCCTGTCTTGGCGGACCGGCTGCAACCACTCTCACACCGACGTGACGTGGCTTCCCTGTGCTTCTACAAGTACTTTCACGGCCTCTGCTCTGATGAACTTAAGTCATTGGTGCCGCGTAGTTACGAATTTACACGAGATACTAGATTGGCAACTAGGTCCCACCCTTTTACAGTGAAACCGATAAAATGTAACCGCAATTTCTACTCCAAGAGCTTCTTTTCTCGCACTTCCCGTCTGTGGAATTCCCTTCCACATGCCCGCTTCCTCGACGGCTACAATCTCCAGGAGTTTAAGGGTAAAATCAATAGACACCTCCTAACACACTAACTCGCACCCATTCGCTCCAACACTCTCCCTATGTACATCCTAACTCGTCTATCACCCTCCTCCTGACATTTCCTATACCCAATCTCTCTATATAAAGCCCTGCGATATAGTGACAGTGGAATGCCTTGCTTAGGGTGATATGATTAAAAAAATTATAAATAAAAAATATGCGTTGTTAGTCTTTTTATTTTCTAGTTCAATACAAGGGCTGGGTAGTGAATTTATCACCCGCATCAATAGACACCTCCTAACACGCTAACTTGCATATATTCTCTCAAACACTCTCACCATCTAACCAACCCTCATTCTCGGTACCCTTACCCGTCTATCACCCTCCTTCTGACATTTCCTTTATCTAACCATCCTTTCCCATCACTCCCACGACTCTATGTAACCCCCTGCGCTACAATGGCAGTGGAATGCCTTTCTCGGGTTGAAACGATTAAAAAAAAAACAACATATTTTAAGGGTAGTTAGATTCATGTTTTTCTCAAGTGTATTTAATCGTATTTAAATCTAACAAAGAAAACAAAAATAGAAACTAGGCTTTCCGATTAACAATTCTGAGTCATCATGTAAATCATTTTGTAGTGTACAGTCATTGAAAAGAAATCCAAAAAAAGAAAACCTAACACTGCACAAACCAAAGAAAACATTGTTATCAACAAGTTAATCCAATTATCCACTTTAAAGAGTAGAAGAAACTTCCTTTACATGATTTTACATTTCACTTACTCAATAAAAGTAAGATTAATTAAGCAATATACCAGTAAACTCACTTCACATATATGGTAAAATATTAACAAAAAAATAAATCATTAACTCAGATGTTTTATACTTACAGATAGGTAAATATCTCAACTTTATTCCTCCCGTCAACCCCAACCTATGCGCTCTCTGCTAGGCGTACTACTCTCTGCATGTAGTCCTGCACCCCCTCCGTTCTACCCTTAATGTGTTCGACACTGAACAATCCACATTTCTCAATTCTAGGGTCAGATCGGCAAAAGTATGCTGTTCCATTTTTTTTTCTAACTAGACTTATTATAAACAAGAGCAGAGTACACACACACTATCAAATCAAAGAGTCACCTACCTTGGCTGATGTCTATAGTCGTGCGGCTGCTTCTATTTTCGTCTTCTTTTTTCTTTCTATCTGGTAGTTTTAAGTCCGTTGAATTTCAATCGTCGCCGTGGCAACCAGCTGGCATCTAACTGTTTTGTTGTCTCAAAACAGCAAGTCACTAGGCACCAATTATGGGTCTTAATGACTGAGCCGGTTAGAATAGGGAACAGAGAATTGAGAGAGCGCGCTTCTAATGGGTTGACGGGAGTGTAGTCTTATCTGTTGTGTCTCTCTTCACCGGCCGATCTCTGTTGCTCTACTCGCGAATCCGTGTGCCGAGGTCTTTTTATAATCCTCCAGAACCGGGACTTTTTCTTCCGGTTTTGCCTCGCCCACGCACGCCACGTAATTCTCAGAGACACCTGTTCTGTTTGCCTCTGTAGTTATTTCCGCTGCTGCCGGAAATAAGGTAAAACGACATCCGTTCCTTTCAACGACCGGAAACACCCTCGCTTGCATCAGCCTTCCTCGGGTGGGGCCAGATTGTTATATTACAATTGTACGGGAAGCATTGTTTCAAAACTATGTGGTCGTAAGTTCAATAAATACATAAGATATCCTTTAATGATAAATAGACAATACGATGAACACCTATAGATGGTTCGATGATATTTAACAGAAACATCATAAAATAATATTAACTACATAAAAATCAAACTGATATGTATCGACATCCATGTGTTTAAAATGTTGTATAATTATCTCGAGTCATAGAATATTCTTCGTAGCATAGCGTCTGAATTCCTTGTCAGTCAGTTAAGTGCCATACATGATACACAGTTGGGCAGTCATGTCTCGAAAGAGACATGACTGACTGAGCAGAAGATGTTCCCGCAGTAAGTTGCTTTTTGGGGTAGCCTGGTTGCCAACTAAGTTATAGAACCCACCCTATCTTCCTATTTAAACCCTAGCTGAAGGGAGAGGAGACGGATTAATACCTTGCCCAAGGGGATTTGCGGATAAGTGAATGCAACAAATTCAACTAAAATTCGAACTCGGCTCTCCGATTTCTCGTTCCGAGCCGATATCCACGCACATCCATTGCTGGTCCAGAAAGCAATTATCAATAAATTCTATTCTTTCTGGGTTCACCAAGAAATAAGTCATATGCAACATTTGATTTCTGTTAAACAATGCAAACGAACGTGTTTCTTTAATTATTTATAAGAAAGTCTGTTTTCGAAAAAGGAAATGCAAATAGCTAATGATTTTTTTTTTCATTCTTTCTCTGAATGTTTTTTAATTCTACCTTTTGACATTGACAAAAAACATTCTGAATTAAGTATTTTGCTGTTGGGCAGTTTTGCATTTGAAATAAAGCAAAAAGAACGAAAATTTCTGTCCGTGCCCTAGTGTCACCAGACGTCCAACGAAAAAATTAATCAGTCGATAGATTTATCACTGTCACTAAAATGAAGGTGCTTTTAGGTAAAGAAATTAACGTTTTATGCAAATACTTAACAATTTTGATCTCGGGCATCATGAAAAGAAGAAATTTCCTAAAAATGGCTCAATCAAAGAACCAATTATAGATTTTTGCTTGAATCGTATTAATCCTAAGTTAAGTAACGGTTGCTGTGTCAAGCCCCCCATAACGTTCTATGCAATGTTTGTCTCCTTACTATCATTGAGAGTTCGTTTTCTGTCATTATTTGGCACTAACTCGTTGGCTGTACTGCTCGAACCTTTACTGACAGTTGTTGTGCCAATTAATTAAAACAAAACGAATTATTTGGTTATTTGTCGATTGTTGTCGAGCCCTTAGCTGTCAGTGAAGTTGTGAAGGAATCTTCGGCGCTCTACGCCCTCGTCAGGTTGACGAGGGCGTCATCAACCTGACGAGGACGAGAGCGCCGAAAATTCGTTCACAATTTCACTGACAGCTAAGGGCTCGACAACAATCGACAAATAACCAAATAATTCAACAATGCTGCTCAACGTTGAAAAACGAATAATGCCTTTCTAGGATCTTTCACACTTTCCCTGATGACGTATACGTCTTCTCTTGGCATTGTTTTTCTCTTCCGACTGCATTTTCTTTTACGTTTTGGTTTGATGAATCCAGGTTATTTCTTCACCTTTATGACACGACTTACAACTGAAAGGCTTCCGTAGAGCAACGCCAACAATATGTGTAATATCTTTAGAGGGTTTGCCAATGTGTTTGTGCAGCTTTGTAATTTTTGCATATTTCCTTGGAGTAACATTCATCGCAGAAAATGGCCGTAGGACAACTAGTCGACAACTGAGACATTAGTGTTTGGGCGTGATTAAAAAAAACTGATACAATCTCAAATGACTTAATATTTATCAAGGCCAAACAAACTGCGTCATACTCCTTCGGAGTATATTATGAAATTTGTTTTACCTTGGAAAATATAACCTAATCCGTGATATAATCAGATTTTTACCACTTATATATTCATATTACTTCCCACCACTGCAAATAAATTAATTTAAGAAAAAAATAGAAAATGACTACATTCTATCAATCCAGTGAATCGAAAAATGACCGTATGATGAAGCAGTTGTTTCCATTAATTCGCACAAGGGTGTATTTCCTGTGAGTGTCAAGTTCTCCAAGACTCATTATGTGTCCCTGAATTGTCAACTGTTTTATTTTTAATATTAGCACAATTGTCTTTTTTGTTTCTAGTTTACTTTAAACTTCCTCCTTGTTTAAATTTTCTTTACAAGTTATTATTAGCATTCTTGTGTAGAACCACATATCTGTGGCTTCAACTCTCTACGTCATCTGTAAAAAGATAACCCAACATTCACTAACATAGGGCATTGATACTAGGCATTCTTCTATACCTCTGCGATGGGGTAGTATTTATATTATTGACATTGTTCGGACTGTTGTCCTCATCTTTATTACCATATTTACAACGTTTCGGCCATTGTTGACTCCGGCCTTCTTTTCGTGCTAATAATTTTAAATCGTGTCCTCAAAAACACATGGTTCAGTGTACATAAGCATTGGTCAATTCCATTGATTTCACCCAAAGTGTTGGGAGTTCAAAATCTGGCCAGTATAATGGTTAACCAACTTATAGAGTTGGGTTTCGATATATATATATATATATATATATATATATATATATATATATATATATATACTACAACCACGCTCTCCCGTCGAGTTACCTGTCACTTTTCTGATCAGAGTACTATTAAACAACATAGACATAAAGATGTAGGTCATATAAGACAGATTTTACTCAACAATACAATAATCCTTACTCATACACACAGTAAAAACAACCTTCAGATATTGGAGGCAATCTACACTAAATCCAAACAACTCACACTTAATAAAATCACGTTAAATCTGGTCATAACACATTACATTGCATTTGAATACATGGTTCTGTTGTCATTTCGCGCTATCACGTAATGTGACGTCATAGAACCGCATTGCAAATTTGCAAAGTGCGTTTGTTATTTTTGGTAACTATTGCCGTTGCCTAGCGGAGTTTCATGTCAACACAAGATAACATCGTCGCTGATGGTTGATGTTATTGTGTTACTGTCTTAATAACCTCTCAGAAGATGGCTCATGTGAGCCGAAAGCTTAGAATCAACTTAATGAAAATTTGTCCAAATGTTGGAGAATTTTTGTCTTTATTTTCAACTGAAAATAAAGCCAAAATACGACGTTTAGAACGGCTCATGATTAAACATAATAGACATTCATTGTCTCTTATATTTAACAGTATATGTTTAGAAAATTATTTCCTGCCTTGATACACTATATATATATATATATATATATATATATATATATATATATATATATTAGAAGTTTCGTTGGTAATTTGTAAGGGTGATAGTAATCCGATGAGAACTCAATAAGAGTATTGTAATGAAAATAAATTGGACGAATTTACAATTCCAGTGGTGATAATTTATTTCATGAACATTTTTTATAAAAAAATATTCAACTCCTCATACCGAATTTTTTTACGAAAATGAATGGGTTAGATTTATCCAGACAGAAGGAATAGTAGGGGAAGAGGAAGAAGGACAACGTTTTAGCGATAAAAAAGGGGTTTAGATATAATGTGTTAATTTCTAAACGTGGATGTCGCATTTAGAATGATGCATTTCTATCCCAGACAATAAGGGACCTTGAATTGAACTTTAAGTTGAAAATTTTAAAAAATGCAGGAAAGTGAATTTACGGGCAGTATTTTGACTAGAAGAATTGAATTTTATATTTTTTATATTATTTTTAGGTTCCTATCCAAAACGAACCGAAGTTTGCTATCAGCACCTGACTATTGTATTATGCATGAAACTCAATGCTGTACTACCGCTATGGAAAAAAGGTATATTTATTAATATGTTATATATGTATGTGTGTATGTCTACGTTTGTGTGTGAGTGTACCTTTGTGTGTATGTTTGTGTGTGCCTCTGTGTGTGTGTGTGCGCTCGAGTTCGCTCGAGCCTGCTTTGAGAATTACACAACAAATTTTGCAAGATATATTTGCACAAAATTATTTACTTTTTAAAATAAGTTTCTTCTTTGCTAAGAGGAAAGGTCAAAGGAATTTTTATCCTTGAATTATAATTTTATTTCTTGCTAAAATATTTGGAATTTTTTGTTTTCTTTTTCGGTGTCAAAACTGTACCTGAAATTATTTTAGGAAATGTTAGCGTTTGTTTACAGTGCAAAGCACGTCAATTATAAAATCCTAAATTAAATTTTATGACAATTTTAGGGCTTATTTATAAATAAATTGAATTATTTTTTAAACTTTCACTTTCAGAATATCTTTGTAAAAATATATATAATTGTTTTACATCTATTTAAACTAATTTAATTTTATGAAATTTCGAAAAATTCATTTTTGTTTTAATTAATATTCTTAATGTTATGTCTTCGGTGAATTTAAATCATTAAAACCTTAGGTATCTCTTTCATCTGGAAGTATCATATATATATATATATATATATTTCAACATATCATTTTAAGACATGCATTTTAAACCCCATATAAACAAAGAATGAGAAAAGATTCTAAGCCCTGAGGTTTACTCTAGTAAAGGAGGGGGTTTGAAGATATTGTTTTTTATAGGATTAATCTAGCGGAATTTTAGTAGTAAGTTTTTCTTTGGTAGGGGAAGGTATGTGGCTTGACCCTTGAGTTAGTAGTGGTAGGTAATGAGGAAGTAACTGCTTAACCAAATGTTTCTAAAAAAAACTGATTATGACGAATTGGAAGAACAGGATAATTATTGCATTTTAACCCTATGAAAACCAATATCTCCCAACCCCTTCCTTTACTAGAGCAAACCTCTGGATTTGACTTTTTCCTCATTTTTTGTTTATATGGGGTTGAAAAAAAATGTCTTAAAATGACATGGTGAAAATGGCTATTTGCCCTCTAACTTTTATCTGAATTTACAGATAAATAAATAAATTTTCGCTCTCTAAGTTAAATTAATTTACATTGAGCTATCTGTTAGATCAGTTTTAATATTTTAACAATTTTACTAGGATCCTCCTGGATTATTTACCAACCTTATCCTGGATTATTTTCCAATCCTATTCTTGATTTTTACCGCTGCTATATATATATATATATCATCAGTTTGATGATAAACTGCATCCGGCAGCAAGGCTTCTAATTAGGAAGATTTGAGGAGAATGGAACCACCTTTAATTGCTGTTATTTCCAGGTCAACCCTGATCAGTGATTGTTGCATCTGTTAAGGTCCCAGCTATGGAAAAATAGAGATTTCCCAAATTAGGGTAAAAAAATCTATGAAAGTTTGTAGTGCAAATTCAAGTAATACTTATTTGGAGGAGAAAATATTACCAGCAATACATTTCCAAAGTAATAAATATTACCAGTAATTTATTTATGGAGTAAAAACATTACCAACAATACATTTTTGGAGAAAAAAATTTAGCATCAATATATTTGAAGAAAAAATATAAACAGAAATATATTTTTGAAATAAATGTTCATATCAGTAATACATCTGATTCACGACAAAAACCTCTTTACAAAGATACATCCAGAAAAACTTATCTAAAACCAGATTTCCTTAAAAAAATACATATTCTCTTCATACGAATTTCATTGTAAAAATCTTGTCAGCATTAAATGAACCATTGAGGTTGATATGCCGTAAAATAAAAACGAACCAAACTAATAGATAGATAGATAGATAGATAGATAGATAGATAGATAGATAGATAGATAGATAGATAGAAAAAACGAAAGAAAAAAAGAAAGAAAGAAAGAAGGAGCGATCTTTTCTTTTGGCTTATTATTTATTTTTGAGTAATTTAAAGCAGAAATTTATTATAGAGTGTAGGAACACTTTTTATGAGTGAATATTGAATTTAACATCATTTGATAACAATAATTTCTCCAGATGCAAGCGTTATGATTTGTCCCATATACTTCCCGCCTATGGAATTCCCTACCGCATATTTGCTTCAACCTCCAAGAGTTTAAATGTAAGGTCAATAGACACCTCCTAACACACTAACTTGCACCCATTCTCTCCATCACTCTTCCTATGTACCTCCTTACTCGTCTATCACCCTCCTTCTGATATTTCCTATATCCAATTGCTCTATGAAACCCCCTGCGCTATAGTGGCAGTGGAATGCCTTGCTTGGAGCGATATGATTAAAAAGAATATATGTGTAGGGAGATGCATTCATGCATTTTCCGAAAGGTATTTCTGAGTAAGGGAAAATACCGATTTTTTAATTCTGAACTGATAATATTCATTATACCATCCGCGCGCGCGCGCGCACACACACACACACACAGACACACAGAATTCATTTTGGCAGTGTAAGAAAATTCTATAACTGCCGCCTTCAGACCGTTTTAAAATAAACATATGTTAATTTCATTCAGAATATTGCAAAAACAGTTTTTAAAAGAGGAAGTGAGCATTTTATTATTTAAACTAGAAATAAATCACGAGCACATACTTCACACATGTAGTCAAAACAATTTTAAGAGAGAATATATATACACACAAAAAGAAGGATAGGAACAGACACACAAAACAAGCACACAGACAGGTTATATACATATATACATACATTAAATCAGACAAATACACAAAACAATTATTAAGAGAGAATATATTCACACACAAAAAGGAGGATATATATATATATATATATATATATATATATGGTAGCAGTATAGCCCGGCATTGCTCGGCTTTAAAACTAATCCATGGTCCTGGAGGTCAAACTCTTTGGACGTTGATACGAAAAACGTAGGTTGTTGAAAGATTGATCTCGAAGCTGTAGAACTTACTAAAATCTAAAATGAATAGATGTAAGTCAAATAAGTTTGCCATCGCAAACTGAATTTTGAAGTCATCTGAGTAAATGTTATCATGGGTGAGACTAAGAACTACAATTATACCTACTTAGAGCAAAACTCGAAGCAAAAAACAAAACAAATGGGCTGAAAACCTGATAGGATATCGCGTTATTGATTTCCAATATCTGAGTCAAATAAGTCATCCAAGGATAAACTAAAGTAAGTTCATCAAAAATTATGTAAAATTGGAGAAAATGAGCCATATTGATATCTGAATATCGGTTTTTGGTCAGATTCGATAGAATATAGGGGGTATCGATTTCTGATATCGGGGAAAATGAGTCGTCTGAAAATATCTACTAATGTTTCAGACTAAAAACTATAATTTTACGAAGTTAGAGCAAATTCTGCAGCAAGAACCACGATAAAAGGGCTGAAATCCTGATTTTGATCAGACCTGATCGGATTTCGGGGTATCGATATCCGATATCGGGTGGGGGGAAAAAATAGGTAACCCATGATCTGAGCAGACGCCTAAAAAATATTTGTCCAAGTTTGGTGAGAATCAGATAAAAATTATGGATTTGTATAAAGGACATACATGCACGAACAAATATCTTGCCGTTTATATATATATATATATATATATATATATATATATATATATATATATATAGCCGTTTGGTTCTATATTTGGAACTCATCAGCAGTGCGCTTCCGATTACTAGAAATTGAAACCCAGACATTTGTGTTACTAACTGAATGTCATACCAACTGTACTACGGGCCCCGGCGACGACGATATAGCGCCGCTCATTCACCTATTCCTTAGTGGAACTCTGCTGAGCTTCTTTTAACCATAGGACTGTGCCTTAATATTTCAAATCCTCCTACAATTTCTCATCTATATTGTTGCTTGAACCGGCTTCTAATGCTCCAGTGTGAACGGCTTGGTGATAGTAGTCGTTGCTCTGGGAGGCAGGGTTACTTAATATTTCAAATCCCCCTACAATTTCCCATATATATATATATATATATATATATAGAGAGAGAGAGAGAGAGAAATTGTCGGTATATACATAGATAGAAAGATCATTTAATACTGAGATAGATAGATAGATAGATAGATAGATAGATAGATAGATAGATAGATAGATAGATTGATTGATTGATTGATTGATTGATTGATTGATTCGGTAATTTAATATATATTTGGTTAATCATTTCTTGGTGTAGTTCCCAAGGATATTTTAAATATAACAAAATTAATGTTGTTATAAACGCTGATATTCTTAATAAACCAAGTTTATTTACTAACTCTTAAAATATTTTAAAAGTATTTTGTGAAACATTCAGAAACAGTTAAATTTTGTTTTACAGTTTACTGTAGCATTGACCTGTCGTATTATCAGTAAATGAATAAATTCAAATTCAAATTTTATTCAATTCGTAAACAGATTAATCAGAACCTGTGGTCATTTAAACTTCCAACTTGTTTGCTCACAAGATTAATTCTTACGGGTTGAAGATCGCTAATTGAAATGTTATTTTTTATATTAAATTGTACATGTTTGAATAAAGCCAAACTTCCCAGTGTGGGAATCATAGCTGCATTAAACAATTCCACATTAATAGAACCGTAGTTGTAAGATGTGTGTTTTGGTGCAGTGGTTATCGACTCAGAACGAGAAATCGAATAGCCGAGTTCGAATTCCAGTCATATTCGTTGCATTAACTTACGCGCAAATACTCTTGGGAAAAGTATTAATCCGTCTCTTCTCTCCAGTTATGGGTTCAAAAAACAAGACAGACTGGATTCTATAGCCTTGCCTGGCAACCAATCTACCGCAGAAAGTAATGGCAACCTACTGCGGGATAATCTTCTGCCTAGTCAGTCATGTTATTTTCACGTATGTCACCTGACTGAGTCCAGTTACGATGAATGGTTGTACACTCAAAAATGCTGCTGGTTGTCAAATTCACTCCAGATCTCAATAAGAACATATATATACGTATATATCTACATATATATACGAAGTCCTACCGGGATTCGTCATTGGACATGGAAAGACAACCCTAAGACCTCCTACAGGAAGTAGTTACAGAAGTGGAAAAATAGACCTACATATAAACTACATGAAAACTGAATGCATTGTAATCAGTATAAAAAAGTAGGCCAGAATGCCAAATCTTAAAAGTGGATATTGAATCTGTTGTGGATTCCAAGTGAGGAACCTCACAAAATAATGAACAACAAAACAGATACTTGAGATAGAAAAATAGGTTATATTGAACGTAATATAAAAACTTGAACACAGGTTAGTAATCCAGAAATACTATCAGCAAGAAATAAATATATACAAGTCTTGAAGTGAAGTCGTTGGAAATAGTATATCCGTGTATATTATTCTAGCTGAATGGAGCTCAGAGCTATTCTGACTTCTGGCGCGGTAATCTCTGGGTAACTTTGGTATCTCTCGGTAACTTACGTATCAGTTCCGGTACTCGCCGATGATTCTAACGGATCTTTACGATAACTGACGTATCTCACTATGGCAGCAGTATATGTATACTCACGTCGAGTCCATTATCATATACAAAGAGAGACCCCACAACAAAATCAAACAAGTACAGAAATTTAAATACCTGGATTTAAATACGTGGAGAGTGTCCTAACAAAGGACGGAAAGTGTGACACTGAGATCCACAAGCGTATCGACATGACCAATGATGCTCACCAGAAGCTGCATAGAGTATTGAGAGACAGTAACATTTAGCTGGAAAGAAAGAATTATACTAGATTGTAATGTAATATCTGTCCATCAATATGGCAGCGAATGCTGGACAATTTTATCAAAGATGACGGAAAGACATGAAACAACCGAAATGAAAGATGCCGAGGAGACCATCGTGATAGCATGTGAGCAACGACGAGGTTTTGGAGTGGATGGACACAAAAAGGAATCTTATACTCAACATCAAGCAAAGACAGCTGCATTGTTTTGGACATGTAATGAAGAAGGAGAGCTTGGAGAATCTTATGCACTTAGGATAGATATAGGGAAGGAGGGATAAATAAAATCAACTCGTGACATATTTGAGGGACAGGAGTAGATAGATGGAGAAGCGGTGTTTCAACGGGATAACTGGAGAAGAGCTATTAAGAGCTACAAGGGACAGAGTCGCTGAAAAGAGTGTGTGTTCATTATATGCTCCCGAAAATCCCAAAATCTTTTAACCATGTTTAGTCCTTACAAATGTCAGATTAGACTAGAAACAGACTATTGCTGCTATATCTACACTGGGTCTTTCCAATCCTCAAATTCTATTTGTGAAAAACCGTTAAATTAGCCCTGTAGGGGATAACTTACTCGCTTGTACACAAGTTCTTTCCCACAGTACTGGAAATTGCAACGCCTATCTCTTTTCATAATACATCTTCACAAGATTTTCATTTGGCTTCACCAGTTCTGATTTCTTTTTTTCTTCTTTACATGCCTTGACGTAATATCATCTCATGACAATATCATCAAAGATGAAGGAAAAACTTGAAGCAACTGAAATGTGGTTTTACAGAAGGATGCTGCTGATATCATGGACCGAACATGTGAGCAATGATGAGGTGTTGGAAAGAATGGAAACGAAAAGGAAATTAATATTGAGCATCAGGAAGAGACAACTAAAGTCACTGGGGTATGCACTGATTAAAGAGGGCTTGCAGAACTCGATACTAACAGGCCAGATAGAGAGAAAAGGAGATTGAGGAAAGCAGCGGATAACATATTTAAGGGGTCTGAGCAGGTGGATTACAGAATAGGGGCTGCGAGATGTTACAGGAGAAAGTGTGCTAAGAGCCACCAGGGATAGGGAAACGTGAAAGGCCATGATCACCTACGTACAGAAAGGACAAGGCACATAGAAAAAGAAGATTTAAGTTTATACCATGTCTCCCGAAACCTGTTATATTTCTATTTTAATTTTCGTCCCTAAATGTTGGAGGCATACTGTCGAAATGTAAATGGTAATATTAGCCTTTGCCCTCCAAGGAAACATTGGCATTCATTGACCTAGCAGCCAGTACTGCTATCGTTTGATTTTTTTTAAATCATAATTAAAAGAATTTTTCAAGAAAATACGTATATCTGTTATTGCTCTTTCTAGTATGGATGGGGGTTTGCGTCCTAACCTTTTATTTGAAGTAGTGTGAATTGTCAACTTCTTGATTATGTTATTATTTTCTTCTCGAGTTATATGTGATATCCATTTTAGTTGTTGCTCCTGTTGGAAGTCCTCAAGAAATGCAGTTTCTGTTATTTGCTACATTTTTTTGTAAATCTGTAATGCCAGAAAAATATTTTCAAAGAAGTATGAACTTTGCCAAGACCCTCACTCTTCACTCGCTCATAGCCTTTTTAACGACTGATCTTAGAAAGTTTTATACATCTGACAATTCAGATATTTCTGAATAGGTTTGGCGCCATGCATGACATCTATATGTACGTCTTGAGAAGAAAGTGTGCTAATGGCCACCAGGAATAGGGAGACGTGGAAGGCCACTATCGCCTACGTCCTGAAGAGGCAAAGACCATAGAACAAGAGAAGCAGAAGATATGCCGTGTCCCTTCAGAACATAGGAGATCATAGACTTCTACTTGCTTCTCGTGCTTAACATTTCTTCTCTTGATATCTATCCCAAACCCCGCTCTGCCATCCACTTCCGCCATCAAGTATGTATCGCGCTACTCTCTCATGTCTCTCTCCGTCTTGTGAGTATTAGATTCTCCATGCACTCTTTTCTCCTTCCGTGTTCTAGAAACCTCAGCTGTCTATTCCTGGTGCTAAATATAAGTTTTCTTTTTGTTTGCATCCTCTTCAAAACTTTATTGTTGCTCGCATGTTTGGTCCATGGTATACTCAGTCGCCTTCTATAGAACTATATTCCTATTGCTTCGAGTAACTCCTTCATCCTTGAGAAGATTGTCTAGCATTTGCTGCCATAAAGGAGGACAGATATCACATTACAGTCCAGTACTCTTTTCTTTGTTTTCAGTGAAATCTCCCTGTCTCTCAATACACTACTTACACATTCCGTCCTCTGTTCGAAAACTTGCCAGGTATTTACATCTCTATACCTGCTTTTTTCAGTATGAACAACTAATTGACCTTTTGGGCTTCTTATTTTTTACTGACGACCCTGCATTCAGTTTCCTTGCTGTTTGCGTTTAGTCATTTCTTTTCGTTTTCTTCATTTAGTTAAAACTCGATATACGCCCTGGAATAATCCTAGTCTCTTCCATCTTCCGTAAAGAAAAAATGTAATTCAACTTATTTTTCCATTGTGGAACATACCTGCGTAGATGATTTCCTGAAGACTACAAACTTAAACTCTTTAAGTCAATAGTCATTTCTTACCCCCCCACTCCATTTCCTGATAATCGTTACTTCTTTTTTGTAAATTCTTATTACACACCTCATTCAGTAAGTCTCTAACTTAAGTAATTAATTGGTTTGTTTCTTTAACGGCATATCAAGTTTTTGGGTTTATTTAATACCGAAAATTATTTTTCTTGGTCATTTTAAAGTAATAAAAATATTATATACGTTATTCTGCTTTCACAATTTAATACATGGTAAAGAAATCTCAGCTGTTTAGTATATATTAGTTTATGTTGACATAATTACTAGAGGCGGTGATACGTGTGTTTTTTGTCGCAGTTTTGTTAAAGTTTATTCATAAATACAGTTTGTTTGTCCATAGCTGGGACCCTAAAAGATGCTCCCATAAACCTGAGAACAATTAAGGAGTGTTTCTACGCTTCTTAAAACATTTAATGTTCCAATTAGAGCCAATTAATCCTTGCTGCCGGATTTATCTTATCATAATACCCAGAACGAATATTGAGTGACTCTTAAGCCTTTGACGAATATTAGTAAAAATAAAAATTAAATTTCCCCAAAATATTCAGGTGATAATATCAGAATTCATAACATTTATTATAATTAACTGATTTGGTTTATTCAAATACACACCACTTTAAAGGTCCTGGGTATGACCGTAAACTGCATCCGGTAGCAAGGCCTCTAATTGGGAGGAGCGTGGAACCACCTCTTAATTGCTGTTATTCCCAGGTCTGCCTTGACCCAGGGTGGTAGCGCCTGTTAGGGTCCCAGCTATGGGTAAATAGTTAACCCCCAAACCGGGGTCAAAATGCTATGGAAGTATTTACCAACAAAACGTTTTTGAATGAAAAATGTTACCAACAAAACTTTTTTGAATGAAAAATGTTACCAACAAAAAGTTTTTGAATGAAAAATGTTACCAAGAACTGTGATTTAAAATAAAATTACGTCTCTGGCCTTAAATGACCCTTTAGATGTTGATAGGCCGTTAAACAAGAACAAACAAACCAACAAACAAACCACTTTAAAATTAGATTAAAAGTTAAATTTAAAGCACCAATCATTAGAAATATATTTTAAGGTATACCATTAATATTTGCAAGAACGTTTATTAAGCATCAACATTTGCCAGGCCATCTTTGTTACTTAACTGAATAGCATCACCTAACGATCATAGTAACCAGGACCGGCACCATCATCCTGCTACTGAGGCCTCGTTGTCGCACACATCACGATATCTAAATTCCAATTATCCTAAGCCCTCTGGAACAATAACCTTCAAATTAGTGCACATCCATGTATCATGTGACCGAGACGAGATACTATGGGTGCTAAAGTATAATGGAACGCTGATCCAACCCCGATGGGAATCTGCATAAACAACCCATCGCATTTGCTGTGTCATAGTTTTACTCAACCCAGATGAATAAGTTCACCAGAAATTAGTGGCAACAAGTGAAGTGAAGTTACTGCTACTTATTCACAATACAAAACTCCAAGACAAATATACGCGATAATAATGTAGGATCCTTACCTATCAAAAGTTAACCCGATGCGTTGATCAAACGCTCATACAGTGGATCATAATTTTCAAAAAATCCATAAATGCTAGCAAAGACAATACAGTTAAATTTGTAACCGACTTACATGAAGTTAATAGTTTTTTTTTTCTAAAGTTCACTCAGTAACAGTCTCATGAGCCACTCAGTGTAGAGGGTTACTAAATAAGGTTTGCGATAGGTATACATGAGTGGGTAATATGTACGTTGTGGTGCAATGGATATCGACTCGGAACGTCAAATCGGGGAGCCGAGTTCAAATTCCAGTTGAATTCACTTACGCACAATTACCCCTGGGAAAGGTATTAATTCGTCTCCTTCCTCCAATTATGGGTTAAATAATAGGACAGATTGGGTTCTATAGCCTTGGCTGGCAACCAGTCTATCGCAGAAAGTAATGCCAACCTACTGCGTGATAATATTTTGCCCAGTCAGTCATGTCTCTTTCTAGACATGATCACCCAAAGAGTGTATCACGTATGGCACTTAATAATAATACAATCCAAATAGTTTCGATATTGTTTTATTAAAGCGTGTTATCGTACTGATGTTGATAATTTTTCTGCGTGTTTTTCCGATGGGGATGTTTCAATAGCTTTCACTTTGATTGTTCCTAATGTTATTATAGAAAGAGTTTTTTCGGTACGACTTCTCGCTAACTGGTAGTCCTCAATTAAAAAATATATACCTTATGAGGATAAGGAGGATAAATAAGGATTGATTATTAACTTAAACTTTTTCAGGAAAACATACACAGGAGTCTCTTCTACAAATAGCAGTTCTTATGGAAAAAGCTGTCTCACTGAAACTTTCTCCTTGCAATTGCAAAAAGGAGGAAATGTAGTGACTCGTCTCAGATGGTATAGAATGGAAGTTTCTATCTTCTTTTATGTGCTGTGTACCTTCAGGATGTAGGCGATCATGGCTCTCCAGGATTTCCCATCCTTCGTAGCTCTCAATACGTCTTTTCTATTTTTATTTTTCCTAAACCTTGTTTCGTCTACCATTTACTCAAGCTCAATAAGTAGATCATGCGTTGTTTTGTTTGTCCTTCAATTTGTTCTGTGGGTGTCAATGTTTTTATCTCTCTTACCTCATTATATGCCCTAGAATATTTCCATGTCATCATGTGCCATAGAAATGTTCATTGTGTCTTCATGGGCCATAGAAATATCAATTATAAATGTTTTTGTTTTACTATTTTCTTCTAAAACGTAATCTTTGCTCATATTGCATTGCTGATCGGGTTCTTTTACAGGGTGCAGTTGCTTCCAGTCAAATGCTTGTGGCTTACAAATTACCCTTCAGGCAGATCGTTAACAACAAGTGAATAACAAACTATTTCTAGTTGTAAATCAGATTTAATTTTTGGGTTGCAACCTACTGCTACATGCGAACAAAATAGACATGAGGCGTAGGTAAAAAGAGAGGAGAAAAATTAATCGGCTGTCAACCCTGTTCGTTCTGTGAGGCCCGCTTCGTTACTTCTTTGTACCTGTTCACGGTACGGTCAGTTTTATTGATAAAACTTTCATTGTCTTGTCATCTTCCTTCTGTGATTTTCACTTAACCTTAGTCTCTTGCTTTTGCCACTGATCAAGAGTAAATGTTCCGCATCGAGTTTTACAAAAGGTCCCACTCTTTTTCAATTTAACAAGATCTTAGCTGACTCATATTGCTACCCTCACATGCTTGGTAAATATTATTCTCAGTATCATTCTGTAGAGCCTCATTTGAGTTGTCTCCGATTTTTGGAATTAAAGAGTGTAACTCATCTGAGTATTTGCCATGAAAATAATGGTAGATTAGCGACAAACTTGCGAAGTTGAATCTGTGGAAAATGAGTTGTAAAATGGAAAAACATCCTCCCTTACAAAACAGCGTAAACGGTTTTGGACTCTTCCAAAATTAGAAACGGATCAGCTCTAGCCCACTTATAGCAGTGGTACTCCGTTTCTGGTTTAACCAGTCACGTGTAAAGTTAAGGCATGGCAGAAGGGGCCATGTATGCGTCACATGAATGATATATTAGAGGCGACAGCGGTGTAAGTTTTTTTTTCGGAGTGGTGGTGGGGGGGGTAAATACTAAAGACTGAACAAAAGAAGAGCGTAGACACTTTAAAGAAAGAAAAATTGGATCGAAAATTACAATGACAAAGAAAATGCTTGAGATAAATAATGAGGAAAGAGGGCTTAGAGAAAACAAACAGGCTGTATTGAAGACAACAGATGCAGCGGAAAAAAGCAAGACACCAAATTTTACAAGTTTGATTAGATAACAGAAAACGGGTAAAGTTGGACGGTCAGATCTAAAAAAAGTTATTTAGATCAGGAAAATAGAGGAAGTTGTGAAGAGAGATGATCAGTCCTGGTCTAAAAAGACACAGCACATAAAAAAAGATCACAAAATAATAAATTCATTTTATATGGGCAGTATCTCCTCAGTATTTGTTAGATTATGTCCCTCCACGATTTCCTTTTTTAGCACTTTGTAAGTTTTGTCATTTCGCTATCTTTTCTAATCCCTTACCCGAGAGCCAATTGCACAAACCTGTTATGTGAGTTATTCGTTGCTTTCCTCTTGCCTTCAATAAGCCTTTTAAATGCTAAAAGGTGAAAACATATTTTACTCATTATGTGTCCGAGAAATTTCAAATATCTCTTTCTGATTCGAACTGTAAGTGTCCATTTATGTTGATACTAGCAGTATAGCCCGGCGTAATGAAAGCTTTAAAACTAATCCCTGGTTCTGGAGCTCAGACTCTTTGGACGTTGGCACGAAAGACTAAAACGCAATCGTTAAAACAAAACCGTACGCTGAAAGAAAAATGAATGGATGTAGGTCAAATTTTGATTTCCTGGTATCGATATATATATATATATATATATATATATATATACATATATATATATATATATATATATATATATATTGTCGATTTTCTGCACTATTGTAAGAACCGCAACCTGGAAACCTCTGAATGTAGTTTCTAATGTCTTTGTCTATGAGTGTATCAAATTTGATTAAAATCGGACCAATCCTTCTATAACCCGATTTTTTTTATTATTGATTTTCGATATTTATGGGGGTACTTTGACACAAAACGTAGCTAAGAACACTCGCAGACGCTTATAGTACAACTGTGTAAGTTTTCAAGAAGATCGGTTCAGCCGTTTTGGATTCTGTAGTTAATGGATACACACACACACAGACACACACACACACACAGACAAAGTTCCATTTATAAATAAGTTTAGATTTTCAGTTCATGGTATTCTCATTCTCCTCCTGTAGAACCACATTTTTCAAAACACAATTAAATTTACCCATTGAATAGGAAGGGACGAAATTATTATGTAAAAAGGGCCTTATGAGATAAAAAAGAAAAGCTAACACTATTCTTTTTCTTCTATGTGCCTTGTCCCTTCAGCACGTAAGTGATTATGGCCTTCCACGTCTCACTATCCCGTTCTGTCATCCACCTGCTCAGGCCCTTTAAATATGTTATCCGCTGCTTTCCTCTGTCTCTTTTCCCCTCTATCTGGCCTGTTAGTATCAGGTTCTCCAAGCCTTCCTTCCTCATTGCATGTTCCAGGAACTTCAGTTGTCTCTTTCTGATGCTCAGTATTAATTTCCTTTTCGTTTCCATTCTTTTCAACACCTCGTCATTGCTCACATGCACGGTCCACGATACCCTCATCATCCTTCTGTAGAACTACATTTCAGCTCCTTCACATTTTACCTTCATCTTTGTTGATATTATCATTGACTGCCATATTGAAGAACTGACATTACATAGTAATCCAGTACTGTCTTCTTTGTTTCTAGTGAAAGTTTCCAGTGTCTTAATACTTTATTCAGCTTCTAGAACGCGTCCTTTGCCATACTAATTCGTCTTTGAATCTCCGTGTCGCAATTTCTTTCTTCAGTTAGAACACTCCCCAGATATTTAAATTTTTGTACCTGCTTGATTTTAGCATCCCTCATCTGTATTTGGCACTTTGGTCTGCTCTTTTGCAGATGACCATGCATTCGGTTTTCTTGAAGTTTACCTGCTGAAAACTACAATGAATCCTCTGTTATAATAAAGACCTTTACCCTGATTGAACACCCTGGAAGAATGGTAAGCTACCCTAGTATTTATGCATCGTTCATTCAGTAATAAATTAGAATAATCTCAGCTAATGGCATGTGTACATTGTAGATAACATGCTAAAAATCTGCCTTCTTCTATCAAGCGTCCATAGCTCAGAGGTAGAATCGCCGACTGACGCCGATTTGGATGGGTTTCAATCGGATGACTAACCGTATTGATGAGTTGTGATACAGCAAAACAGATCTGTCTGCGGATGGCTATATATACACATTTTTTAATCGTTTTACCCCATACAAGGTGGTAACGCCACTGATGCACAGGGGGCTACATATGAGTAAAAGATTAGATAGGACGAGAGTTAGTAGGAGGAGAGTTATAGGGTGTCAGAGAAAGGAGCAAGAGAATAATAGAAATACAGGTGTGATGACAGTTACAAAGGTAGAGAGAAAGGAAAGATATACAGGGTGGTGTAGAAAGAACTAGAGTCAAGTGGTTGGGAGATGGGTATTGACATTGCATTTAAATTCCTCGAGGAAAGCAAGAATATGGAAGCGAGTTCCACAGGCGGGAACTGCGAGAAAAGAAACCGATGGAGTAGAATTGTCGTCTGCGTGTGGTTTATCTAAATGTGAGAGGGTGGGACCCAGTTGCCAGTCTGGTTGCACGAGTAAACACCTGTGGAAGGGTCACCAGTGACTTAAGTTCTTCGGAGCATAAGCCATGAAAATATGTGTAGAACAGACAGTCAGAAGCCACATCCCGTCGGTGAGAAAGTGGCTGGAGTCGAGCAGCCAAGTCTCTAGTTATCACATTACTGATTCTTCTTTAGAGCCTGTCAAGAATACTGAGATGAACAGCGAGATCGTCTGACAATATATGACAGCAGTATCCCATGCACAGACGGATGGTTGATTTGTATATGTGCAAGAAGGATTCAGCAGCCGAACAAAATATATATATATATATATATATATATATATATATATATATATATATATATACATATACCTCTCCTGTCATTATGGAGAGAGAGACAATAGTAACGCAGTGTTGGCTCAGTTCATTCTCTTTACTACCAATTATTAAAGTTTAATGGCATTTATGAAAGCTCTTACCGTGTGTTTTCTATGTGTTACTATTTTATTTTATTTTTTGGAATACTTATGTCGTCGAGTAGTGACGAATATATATATATATATATATATATATATATATATATATATATATATATATATGTTTTAACTTAATGTAAATTAATATAGTTTACATTGTGACTCGAAATTTTTATATTTCGAGATTTTTACCCCTTCATCAGGCAGTTTTATCACATTGTTGTGAAAATTATTTTCATTTAAATATAAGAAACAATACGTTTGTTATTTATGGATATTTGAAGACAGAAAGATTTATGTGCCTATTCAATTTAACTAATCAGAATAGAGATACACTTTAAACTTAAAAAAATATTATATTTTGGGGGAATACATGATTACTTCTTTCAAGCTTAATGGCAAAAGTGTCAGTCCATAAAAACCTCTGTCTAGACTGTATTTCCGTTGAGGTATCCATTATTGTTACGACATTGTTCTCTTAGCTTTCTCTGTATCCCAACCTTTTCTTAAATAAAAAATGAAGCAAAGAAAACATATTTTTTATCTGATTTAAAGGCACCTTTGAACGTAATTATAATATTTTTCTTTTCGATTCAGAACTCATGTTATTCTAATTTTTCCTAAAACTCTCAATTTGTAAAAAAAATTAGTATCTATTTATTTATTAAAAATTTTGAATATCAGTTTATTATTTTTATAAAATTTATTATATTATTATTATATTCTAATACACTACTTAATATAGTAATACATATTTTTATTAACTTTTTAATTATTAAAATTTAAGTATCAATTTATCTATTTCAATATTTACTTAATTTTTATATTTTCATGATATAATACAAATTATTAGATTTATGTAAGTTAATGAATATTTTTATTATTTATTTATTTATTAAAAATTAAAAATTTATTTTATTATTTTTTAAAAATCTATTATATCATTATTATCTTTTAATATTTTGCAATGTTTACATGTGCGTTGTGGTGCATTGGATATCGGCTCGGAACGAGAAATCGGGGAGCCGAGTTCGAATTCAAGTTGAATTCATTGCCTTCACTTACGCGCAAATACACTTACGCGATACGATAATAAAAAAAAATGATTTTTCGATTTCACGAATTTAAGCACAGTACTTGATTGGCAGCTAGGTCTCATAATTTCATTGTTGAGATTATTAGTAACCGTATTGTGCTGCAGTGGATATCGGCTTGGAACAAGTAATCGGGGAGCCGAGTTCGAATTCCAATTGAATTCCTTGCATTCACTTACGCGCAAATACCCTTGGGAATGGTATTAATCCGTCTATTCCTTCCAATTATGGCTTAAATAACAGGACAGATTGTGTTCTATAGCCTTGGTCGGCAACCAGTCTACCGCAGAAAGCAATGGCAACCTACTGCGGGATAATCTTCTGCCCAGTCAGTCATGTCTCTTTCGAGATATGATCGCCCAAGCGTGTATTACGTATGGCACTTAACTGACTGAATGTTTACATATGAAATTTATTTCGCTACGTATATTTAATAGATTTTTATTCTTCGGAAATTTATTGATATATAGTTATTTATTTCGACACAAGAGGCATGGCTCGTTTAAAGACTTATATATTCTAGCTTTTTTTTAAATTCTCCATTTTAATGTGGGAGTTATATTCCATTCTTTTAGATACGAATAAGATTTTGATAGAGATGTTCATTTCTGTATTTATTATTAAATGAAGACGTGTGTTGATAAAATCGTTTTTCTTTTCAGAGTTCTTAGTACTACCCATATAAATCTTTACATTACTAGGGTTTTCCATAGAAGAAATGGTACATTGATAGACAATGTATTCTGTAAGGTACCTGTTTTCCAAAGGACACTCTGTAGGGTTTCTACAATTAAATTTATTATTGTCCAAATTGTTAATTTCAGTTATTAGATAATTCTTATTTTCAATTTAGATTTTTATTCAAAATAATAAGAAATTATGTATTCCTCCAAAATATAACCTTTTTTCAAATTTAAAGTGAATCTCTATTCTGATTAGTTAAATGAAATATAAACATTAATGTTTCTGTCTTCCCACATCCATAAAAAACATACGTATTTTTCTTATATTCAAATGAAAATCATTTCCACAACAACGAACTAGCACTCCTTGATGACCAGATTAAAATCACAAATCCTATAAATTTCCGGCCCGCAAAATAAACTATATTAATTTTAAGTAAAAACAAATTTAATTATATTATGTTCTTTGATTTCTTCTCCCTGCATCTTGATATATTTAATAGTTTTTATAGTTTTAAATTTAAATTTTAAATGTCTATCTACATGTAACCTTAGAATATTTAAATTCTTAATGTTATTATTTCAGTTTTTTAATGTTGTTATTAAAGAACAGTAACTTAAACTTATAAGATTCAATCTCGATGAACATCAAGTGAACTTAAATTTAAATTTATTAAACTGTCAGTTTGAAATATGCACCTCATGACTGCATAACGCATGTAACTCCGAGTCATGCCATAGACGTAGGATAATATATATATATATATATATATATATATATGAACAGAAGTAGATGTATCTTGGGTGTGAAATCTTCGTGGGTCCCACCTATCTTTAGACTGGTTTTTAAGTGAGCTATCTTTCTAGCGAGTTGCTTTCCCAAGGCTGAAGAGTTCACGCTTCCCTATTAATTATCGATGCTTAATTCCGTTATTTTTTTTTTCTCATTGAGGGTCTGCTCTGCTATTTAATCAACAGATGAAGGAACGGCTATATATCTTTTTTCCAAAGATAGTTTTGCGAAGCAAATGAAACAAAGACAGAATTTGATCTTGGTACATCATTTCTGCCAACAAGCTTGTGTGAATGGACGACAGAATAGAGACCATCAGGAATAGTAGAAAGATAATCAATGCTAAGAATTCAGGAACGTCGTAATGAGCATTGGACGCCCACGACTTGAGGGGTCACATTACCTATTAGAAAAAGATGAATATATATAAAGTTGTGATTATTTTCATTTGGGCATTTTTAATTCACGGCTAATCGTAACAAGATGTAGGAGAAAACACATTTTAAGTTTTTCTTTGGAATCATGGTCATTATATGATGCATACATGTATTAATATTTAATTCCGAAATATACATGTACTGTTTCTTTTTTATAATTTGCATTTGAAAAGAAATACATTCGTCGTATTTCAATTATTAAGGAGTAAATGAACTCCATAATGTAGCATATTTTGAAAACTCTGTGTGAAAATAAGCATTACAGATTATTTCACGGACTAATATCTCCGCGTGAAATTGATATAAACATCTCCAGAATAAATTCGATATTCCAACCGATTTTATTTTCTTGAGGCAATGAATAAATTTAAATGGAAATCTGCTTTTGTAAAATGTGAATACGTACCCTATCAACGACATTCAAGCACATATAGCCATATCAATGATGGAAATACACACAAACAACATAGGGACATACAAATACCATCATATATATACACGCACGACTGGAGAACCCTTCGGATCCTTCTAATTATCACTCTATCAGCCTTCCACCAATTTTTAGCAAAGTGTTCGAAGACATTATCAACGCCGGGGTGGTTCAACATCTCATAACACACAGTCTCTTTTCTGGCAAACAGTATGGTTTCCGCTTCACCAGGTCTAATGCTGATTTGCTAACAACCATCACTGAGTATATATACCAGGCTCTCGACAAGAACGTCGAAGCACGAACTGTTGACTTGGATATCCCAAAAGCGTTTGTCAGAGTCTGGTATGCTGACCTTCTAGGTAAGCTGCGGGACTATGGCATAACTGGAGAATTGTTTGATTTAATCAAGTCATTCCTTTCAAATTGCACAATGAAGGTAGTATTGAACGGTCATGCTTGCCGATACTATCATATGAACGCGGGTGTCCCTCAAGGCTTTGCTCTAGGTCATACACTTTTCCTGATTGTCATTAACGATATCCTCGATGTAATCAGAACCGAAGTAGGCATATACGCTGACGACACCACCGTTTATTCTCGCCACGATCAAAACTCTGCTGAGGCTGACAAAGCGAACCTCGGAGCTTGAAAAGGACCTTCAATCTGTGGTGGACTGGGGTAAGAAATGGATCGGAAATTTTAATGCTTCCAAATTGTAGCTGCTATCTGTTAAGCATCACGGACAATCGCTCCTACCCCCTATTAGCATGGATCCGGCTAGCCTCCCTGAAAACAAAACACTGTGCTTCCTCGGGATAACTCTCTTAGCAGACCTCAAGTGGAATGACTATATCGAATCCATAACTAAATCCGCTGCTAAGAAGTTCGGTTCACTGTGTAGGTCAAGAAGGTTTTTTCCCCGTCTGAATCTATCCTGCACATATATAAATCTACTATCCGCCCATGTACTGAATACTGCTGCCACACCTGATCGGGTGCCTCTGCTATTCACCTCGGGTTTTTTGACAAAATCCAACGGAGAATCTGTAATGTGATCGGACCCTAACTTGGCGGCTCAGCTGAAATCACTTTCTTACCGGCGTAATGTGGCTTCCCTATGTCTCTTCTACAAATACTTTCACGGCTTCTGCACCGATGAACTTAGCTAACTGGTGCCTAATATGTATTAATTTACTCGACCTACTAGACTAGCAACTAGGTCCCTCCCTTTTACAGTGAAACCAACAAAATGCAACCGCAACTTTTACCCATCAGTTTCTTTTCTGGCACTTTCTACCTGTGGAATTCTCTTTCATATACTTGCTTCCTCGACAGCTACAAACTCCAATAATTTAAATGTAGATCAATAGTCATCTCTTATCTCACTGACTCGCATCCTTTCTCTCATGCTATTTTCTCCGTCCACTCCATTCTTATCACACCAGTAGTCTCAGCTTTCTCTTACCCACTTACTAACATCCCCTTTCTCATCGCTTTCCTCGTATGTAACCCCATGTGCACCAGCGGCGGTGTGGCTGACTTGCTTGGGCTGAAATGATTTCAAAGAGGTATGTCAATTAATTTGTCTCGAGTATAAAATATAGTAATTTTTCTACAAACATTATTATTATTGCCTCAAGTTTTAACGATCCTATTTATCTTCAAAGTTTGTTATTATTGCCCCGAGTATTGACTACGCAATCTCTCTTCAAACTTTTTATGATAAAGACCCAAAGTTTTGGTGTTCTGATTTCCTGTTAGGAAGTCATCTTCAGCCAAAGGTGAGGGTTTTTTAAATTAAAATCGTCAAAGCTTTATCCTGAAGGAACGAAAGAAGAAAATTGTGTTTTTGTTTTGTTTTTTCATTAAATAAATTACTATTCTAATAATAACACACAAGCACACACACACACACACACGAACTCACACACACAGAGGAAAGAAAAAATGTTCTGTAATTATTATTTTTCCAATCACTTTCAACCACTTCGCTGGCTATTCTCAAGGATGTTATGTTTCCGATGTTATTTTTCCTACTGGTTCGATTGTAATGTAATTTATTTTGTGTTTTTGAAAAGGAGCCTCCTTTCAAAGTTCTGAGGTGCCGCACGAGACTGGAAATAGCAAAGAGCATCTTTGTATTTAAAAATAACTTTCATTAGAACATTTTCACTATTAAATAATGCTGAAATAAAGTAATAGAAGCTTCCCATAAACACACACATCTAGGATGACACACTTTAGCTTTCAAGATATTCCTCCCACACATATTAAAAAATTATCCATTGCTCTAATGCACGTGACTCGTGTATTAATACACACACACACACACATACACACACACACACACACCTATAGAGATATATTAACTAACGTTATTGTCTAATATACACCTAAACAGACAAGCGTTTCTTTACAAACATGCACATCCGCTATTGTACAGTTTAACATCCAAAATGTTCTATACACATACATTTAAAAATTGTTTATTGCTTTAATGCACCTGACATAAATTTGATCAATATGAACTAATCCTAAATCACAATATACCAGTATACTTTCTCTTTTTTTTTGGGGGGGGGGTTTAGGAGGGTTTTTATTTTTATGTCTTAGACTCTCTATTGCCTATGTGGACTGGCTATATTAGTAGCCATATCTAGTGAGCACAGAAGATACTTGTGACTGCCTTCAGCAGTTACTAGCCTACCACCAGATTCACTGTCTTGCCATAGTTTATTCTCTTTACAATAAACCTCTCTTCTTTCGTCTACGCAAGTTTTGCTGTTCTTTCACTCGTGTACCAACTTGTCTTTTTGTAACCATTTTAAAGGATACAACAATTTTCTTATATTTTCTCTTTGTTTCCGAAGAAGCATTAATAAAAGTGAAACATGATATATTGAAATAGGTTTCTTATTCTTTTATTTTTTTCTTCTGGCATCTTGTCGGATTACGATCTATATATTCAACACACACACACACACACACACACACACACACACACACACACACACACACACAAACACACATATATATATATATATATTTATGCGTGTGTGTGTATGTGTGTATGCGTGTTATGGTGAAACACACCTATTCTATAGTGAATAGACTCTCCCACCAAATTTAAGTAGGTGTATGAAGAGGAACGAGGGTCAGTCGATGTTGGTCGTTAGTGGTCGACAGTTAGTCGAATACGAAAGTAGTCAGCGACCTGGCAAGATTGCACTGCGTAATACATATTATATTAAGTTCCTAACGTTTTGTATGTCGAACCTATTAGAACCGACTTTAGCACAAATAATAGTCTCCACTGCGAAAATAACTCCACAACTGTGTGTGTGCGCAAGTTTTATCAAAAACGACTGACAAGTTACTGTGGTTAAAATTGTTTAATTTTTCATGTGTTCTTATATTTTTTTCTTTTCTGGGCATAACGTATATAAAAGAAATTATATAAAAATTATATTAAAACATGATGAATCAAATTTCGAAAACAATTATGTTGGATATACTACAGCATGCCTAGCAAAAAGACTCACGTTATATCATCCTGTCCATAGCTCAATTAGGTCTCATTTACATACACACTGAGACCTACCAAAATATTTCTGCTACATATTCGTTGATAATACAAATGCAATGTACTCATCCATATGAAAAAATAGACAAAATATAATAGAAGTATTATAATTAAAAAATGAAAATGCAACACTCAATAATATTAACTCTAACCATGGCCACAATGTGCTGACCGTGTTTGGAAAATAAAACATCACTATAACTCTAGGTACATACCTAAAACAATGTATATTTTCAGTTAAAAGTACTAAAGAAATAAAATTAATCCTTGATAACGGCTAAAATACAGCTGAATGTGCTCGTAAATTCAAATTATTTCAACAATTTTTATATAACTTATAACTTGAAAAGTACAAATATAAGAACAAATAAACAAAATAATGAACAACATAAACGAAATCATAACCACATAACTCCTTTTTAAGGAAACATATATAAAAGAGGGATTGCTGCCTAAATAGACACTTTTATATAAAAAAAAATTATACTTTTATCCAATATATATATCGGAGAAATTTAATATTTTATATATATAATTGTTCATATATATATTAGTCATCCACATACAAGCTCATTTCGCTGTATCACAGCTCATCAGTGTAGCTAGACATATCCACTTGCTTCTGGCTGGGATCGAAACTCGACCGAAATGGCATCAATCAGAGTCTCTACTCCCTAAGCCATCGGCGCATGGCATCAGAGAAGGGAAATTTGAACGTCTTGTATATAAGCAGTGTATACAGACGCCAGTCACCGAGAGAACTCAATTCATTTCTAAAGAGTCACGCATTATAGCCGAAGTGTGAACTGTTTTTACAATTTTCTTCTCCAGAGAGCTCTATCGTAATGAGAGCAATAATATATTAGTCATCCACATACAAGCCCGTTTCGCTGTATCACATCTCATCAGTGTGGCTAGACATATCCACTGGATTCTGGCCGGGATCAAAACTCGACCGATTTATATATATATATATATATATATATATATATATATATATACCGTTTAATCGGAGAAATGTAAAATATATATATATATATAACGTTTAATCGGAGAAATTTAATATCTAAATATATATATATATAACGTTTACTCGGAGAAATGTAATATATATATATATATATATATATATATATATCGAAGAAATATAATATTTTATATATATAATTTTATTTTATGTAAAAAGAAAAATATCAGAAGAAATTAACAAAATCATAAGCTGTTGGGAAGCACTCCTTTTTGGATGCAAGAATGGATTCGCCGACGTGTACATATAATCCTGCTTATACAGAGAGCAGCAGATGTAAAGCAGTGGTTGTCAGAGAGTTAGTAAGGAGTCAGTTGGTCAGTAAGTTGGTGCATAGTAAGCTGGAGTTTTTGGATATAGACTCATTACCCGGACATACTTCTTCACTACAAGACTGTATATATTGCTCTACTAATTGTATTCCTAATATTCCTGAATTGACTAACCTGTATTCCAGTTTGTATATTTTTGTTCAATATAACTTACATTTTCTCTTTCCGTAACTGCTTTTGTTACTTATTATTTAGTGTGGTTTCTCAACAATAATCCACAACAAATTGGCGACGATTGATTCAAACAAGTTCACGCGCAGAGAAAAATACCAACAACAAATTGGCGACAAAAGGACGCGAAATCACCAAAGAACAACAAATTAGTGTCAAGGATTTCGAAACTCACAGAGGAGTCAAATTCGTACACAAGTCGCACAACAAATCACATAAACAAAGTTTGCTTCGAAGTCGGTCAAGAATTTGACCACAAACAATTTGGTGACACTATCACAGAGAGATAGAAGAAAAAATCTGCCGAAGTTAGTTGCTAGAAAGCAATGGCTAAAAATCAAAACGATTCACGGAATCGAAACAGCAAATCATGGAGGACTTTCAGAAAGGAATAGTGGAAATCATTAAGAGAAGCGAAAAAAGACATATGGAAATGCAAAAAGCAAATGAAGACTGATATATGAAAATGCAAAAAAAGACAAATGGAAATACCAAAGGAAAACGAAGAAAAAAAATAACAATTACAAGAACTATTACTGAAATTAACAAGTACAGCACTAGAAAGAAACAGTGAAAAGGAGATGTTTTCGCTTAATGCTGTGTGGAACGCTATAGAAACTTTTAAATACTCAACTGAGGAAGACAGAAATGTTGGAGAATACTACAGGCGATATAAAGATATTTTTAATATCGACTGCCAACACTGGAGTGAAAAGAAAAAGTTAAGGCTTGTACTCCGAAAATTAGGTACGGACGAACACACTAAGTTCGTAGATTATATTCTCCAAAACAAAAACGAACAACTTAACGTTCGACGAGACAGTGAAACGCCTCACTGAGCTATTTCTCGTTGTTCCATAAAAGGTGAAAGTGCCTTAATCTCAGAAAAGACGAAAGCGAGGACTTTTCTACATTCGCAGCCATCGTCAACAAACTCTGTGACGATTTTAAATTGTGGGAGCTAACCCCAGACAATTTCAAGTGACTCATATTTGTCCAAGGACTAGTTGCTGCTAAAGACAGCGAAATCAGAAAACGAATGCTGACTAAACTTCAAAACGAGCCATGTCTAACACTACAAAAACTTTCAGAGGATTGCCAGAAATATCTCAGTATAAAGAAAGATAGCAAAGACATCGAAGAGTCAGTAATCGCTCACATTCGAAAGGTAAAAAGAAATTTACGTTTTGTACCCTCCATAAAAGGAAAACAAGATTATAATGACAAAGAAAAGAGGTACAAAACTACGTTTGCCAAGAATCCAATGAAAACAAGCCCCCACTTCTGCATGTTACAGATGTGGTGAATGGCAATGGTTTAAAGATTGTCATTTCAAGTAGAAAAATTGCCGAGCGGGTGGTAAGATGGACCACAAAGCAACGGTATGCAGAAACAAAAACCAACCAAGTAAGGTAAGATCTACTAGAGAGGAGGATGAAAACAAGGAAAATATGAGAAAATATGTAAAACTAAAAATATTGAATAAGAAGATCAAATTACAATTTACAATTCAGACTTAACAATAATAAATTTACAGAGATAGCGGAAGCTGAACAGGCCTACCATGTTACACACTAAAAAATTGCTAAATCTGTAAAGGGGAAAATGATTAATTTCGAAAGCGAAATTATAGTGAATGCAAAATTTCACGGAGAAATAAAAAAACTAAAAATCTACGTGATTAAAGTAAAGACAACCTAGTAGGAACAAACTGGATGCAGAAATTCAATGTCTGGGATTTACCTATTTGTTCGTTTTACAAAAATAAGACTACGAGCTTTCAGAAGCCACAAAACTGAAGGAAGAATTAGCTGGAGATTATTATTGCAAGTGATGCAAGCTCATGCGTTGTGGGAGCGTGTATTCTACATAAAATTCAGGACGGTACAAGAAAACTGGTAGTCCACGCATCGAGGGCATTGCTACCGACCGAAAAAACTACTCACAAATAGAAGAAGAAGCTTTGGAAATGATTTTTGCCATAACTCGATTTCATAGATATGTATGTGGAAGAGAATTTGCGTTACAGACGGACCATAAACATCTCCTTACCATATTTGGATCACAGACAAGGTTACCAATATACACCGCAAATAGACTTCGGAGGTGGGGTGCAATATTAATAAATTACAACTTTAAATTAGAATTTATACCATCAAAAAAATAAGACACGCAGATGGACTATCGAGGCTGACACATTTGAAAAGTGAACCCTTAGAAGACTCGGTGATAGCGGCGCTGAGAGCCGAGGAAGAAATCAAAAAATTATTAAGTAATACCGTGAAAGCATTACAGGTTACATTCTTAGAAATACAAAGAAACGCAGAAGCAGACGAATTTATAAATACCACAAAGAAAAAAATAGGAGACAAAGGCACCAACTTAGCAGACAGTTTTTCAATTTGCGACAATGTTCTACTATACAATGAAAGGGTCGTGATACCAAAGCCTCTACAAAGGAGAATTTTAAAAGATTTTTGTTTAGGACATCCGGGTAAGAATCACATGAAAGCACTTATAAGAAGCTATGTGTACTGGCCAAACATGGATGACAATATTGCGCAGATGGTAGAAAAATTTAAGCGCTGTGCGGCGGCAGCAAAGTGACCACCTATAATACAGAAACCATGGCCAAAGGCGGACAAACCTTGGTCGAGTGTACATGCAGAATACGCAGAACTTATCAGCGGCTACTACTATTTAATAACGGTACACAGTTTCAGTAAATGGCCTGAAGTTTTCAGATATAAAAATTCAACAACAGCCAACACCATAAACTGTTTACACGAGCTATTCGCTATGTTTGGCGTTGTAAACTATTTACTAACGGACAATGGTACGCAACTTACGTCAAGGGATTTTCAAGAATTTTGTGAAACGTACCAAATGAAACATAAGAATAGAACCTTGTCACCACATCGAATTTGTTTAGTCGAAAGATTCGTGTATACTCTAAAGAGAGCGTTAAAAAAGCTGGAGATACACCATCAGAAAAAGCGTCATAGCAATTTCTATAAGTATACCGAATTACACCAAACCAAAACACACCATGAGAACTTTTACCTGCTGAGGTGATGTTTGTGCACAAGATTCAATCGGTCTTTATAAAATTGCTGCCATGCAAAAACAAAACCCGGAATACACCTGTAATTACGAAAGTATAGTTCAAAACCGACGAACGAGTGTACTTCAGAATGTTTAAAAATAACATGGCGTATTGGGAACCGGGCACAAGTGTAAAAAGAATAAGAAACGTGATGTACACTATAAAAGGAGAAAGATTTACGCATAGAAATCACGTTAAGCAAATTAAAAAAAGAGGTGAAAAACCAAGCTCTTCTGCTTAAGAAAGTGAGGATACTATGGACGAAATTTTAATAAGCCTTCGATATTCAAAAACCTCAAACTAATACAGAAATAAAAAAAACAACAGTAAACGAAAGTTCACGGAACCATTAATGATAAATCCCAAGCGAAAAAAAATACTAACCTTTCCTAAAAAGGAAGCTTTTTTGGGTACAAGAATGGACTCACCGATTTGTACATATAATCCTGCTTATGCAGCGAACAGCAGTTGTAAAAGCAGCTGGCATTTGCCTGTGTTATTATAACTATGACACTGTCAGCTCTCTACCTTCTAGTAGAGAGTGCTCTCTGCTTCCGAGCAGAGAGCACTAACCCAGTCGTGGTTCCGCCGAAGGGTAGAATCACGACTCCGTAAAAATACACAGACATTTTTTGGCCCGGCTAAATAGCCGGGAAGACCCACTATAAAATGACCTTGTGTCACGTCTAACCTTGTGTAGGAAGGTTGGTAAATACCGTTGTAAAGCAGTTGGCATTTGCCTCTGCAACTATGACACTGTCAGCTCTCTGCCTTCGGGTGGAGAGCGCTCTCTGCTTCCGAGTAGAGAGCACTAACCCAGTCCTGGTTCCGCCGAAGGGTAGATTCACGACTGGGGAACAATACAGATATTTTTGGCCTGGCTATATGGCCGAGAAGACCCACAATAAAAAGACCTTGTGTCACATCTCGCCTTACATGGGAAGGTTGGTAAATACCGTTGTAAATCAGTTATATAGAGTGGTTGCCAGAGAGTTAGTAAGGAGTCAGTTGGTCACTAAGTCGATGCATAGTAAACTGAAGTTGTTTTGGATATAGATTCATTACCCGGACATACTTCTTCACTACAAGACTGTATATATTGTTCTACTAATAGTATTCCTAGTATTCCTAAATTGACTTGCTCGTGTTCCAGTTTATATATTTTTGTTTAATATAACTTACATTTTCTATCTCTATAACTGCTATTGTCATTTATTATTTTGTGTGATATCTCAACAAGATTCCACAACAGAAACAAAATCATAACCACATCTTTTTAATGAAACATATATAAAGAAGGAATTGCTGCATATATACACACTTTTGTATATAACATATTACATTTATGCTATATATATATATAGATATCAGAGAAATGTAATATTTTATATATATATAATTATTCATATATATATATATATGTGTGTGTGTGTGTGTGTGTGTGTGTGTGTGTGTGTGTGTGTGTACAATTATATTTTGTATAATAAACTCCTTTATATATTATGAAAATATTAAAGAGTTTTCCTTTATAAATATCATATTGCTCTAGATAACATCCATTGAGCTCTCTATACAGATTTAACACAGATATAACACTTAATATTTTATATTAAGTTGATCTTGTTGGATTATCCTCACCGGTTACGGACTGGACATCTATACCTATATATATATATATATATATATATATATATATATATATATATATATAGTGTGTGTGTGTGTGTGTGTGTGTGTGTGTGTGTATTTTGTACATAGAACATTTAAATTATTATTTTTAAAATTATTTTAAAAAATGGACCTGTTTAATTTTCTCTGTATAACTCCACTCTGTTAATAGTAATTTAAATGTTCTATGTTCACTGAACATTAAATGTTCATCTTTTGATAATGGCTTATGTAAGCCGAAAGCTCAGACCTGATAAAAAATCAACAATTATTGCGATTTCTTCTCGTCTTTCCATGACAACACTATCAAGCTAATCATATCATACGAACGGATCTTACACAAAATAAATAGACTGACTTTGTCTATATTATTCAATGAAACCTGTATTAATATATATATATATATATAGGATAAATGTATTATTTTATATATATAATTGTTCAAATATATATATGTATATTGGTATGGCTTATTTCAGGCGAACCATTATCATCGTACGTCTTTATTGTATAAAAGATATAGATATATAGATATATTTATATCGGAGTAATATATTATTTTATATATATAATTGTTCACATATCGGAGAAATGTAATATTTTATATATATATTTGTTCAAAACTATATATATATATATATATATATCGGAGAAGTCTTATATTTTATATATATAATTGTTCATATATATATATATGATTATTTATTACATTACATTTATTACATATTATATATATATATATATATATGTTTATTTATTACATTTCTCCGATTAAACGTTATTTTTATGATGCGAAAAATTCTTTTCGTGATCCCTTAAGGTCAGATAATTTTTTTTCTGAATTGACAATGAAACAATAAATTTTGACCAACCTGTATTTTGAAATTAACAATAGATTTTTCACTTCCTGGTCTGTTTCTTTAAATAACTGCGTACAAGCCTGCCATTGTCGAAACTAAAATACTTCTCGCGTATTGATTCATCGGATACATTTTGAGGAGCTCGGGGTTTGAAAAGGGTTGCATGCGTTGAGAACAAACATCACTTTGACGTACGTAAGGCGTTTAGTCATTTATGTGTTGATACAGAAATCCTAAAGTCAGTGACTGAAAATGAATTAAGAGTATAAGCATAAACATGTAAGAATTTATTTCGGGACACGTCTCATTTACTATTGATATATAATTCCAATATTTGTTTGGTTGTCGACAATAAAAACAGAATAACCATTATTGTAGTACAAGATATTTTGGCATTTTTGCTTATTGTACCTGATGTATAAACCACGGCAGGCCAAGAACTAAAATACTTATGGAGTTATTTGTTAAGTGACGTCTTTCTGACACTGAATCTAATGTATCTAATTGAATTGTGATTCATCAAAATATCCTACCATTTTACTGTATCTGCAACAGTGCATATTTATAGCTTTACGTGACGATACAAGTTAATATCTATTTTGGTGCGTACACATGCATTGAGGAAAAATATAATATAGCAGTAGATACGGTATAAAATTTGTTATGGTGAAAAGTCAAAACGTTCGAACAAGTTGAACTAAAGGAAGGAGAAAGATCAGGTTTTCCACTGTATAATATATCGAATCAATTGCTATGTCTACAGCTAGGAAAGTTAGTTTATTGTTTTGAAGTAGAAAATTGTTTTTGTCGGAATCCATCTTACACTTATAAATCTACCATTCGTCCATACTTTGAATAATGTTGCCATAGCTTGTCTGGTTCTCCTGCTCTATATCTCGAGACTCTTGATAAAATTCCAAGAAAGGTTTGTAATGTAATCGATCCTGACCTGACATCTCGACTTCACTCACTTTTTTATCAAAGTATTGCGGTTACCCTATGTTTTTCCTACAAATATTTTTTCATGGCAACTGTTCTGATGAGGTTTCCCTGATGACTTGACTATATTAAATTCACCGTGCTATTTTTTTCTTATCAATGATATACGAAGAGATGTGAAAGATTTGAGCCTGTTTACGCGGCACAAAAGTTCCTGTTTGCAAACGTCAGAAATGGTATAACTAAGCAATGTAGCTTATCTTCCATGGATTTAGAGTAGGGGCAGGCTAGTGTTATTTTGATACAATACCCGGACGAAGGATGTGCGTTTTGGGGTAGCGGATATCGACTCGGAACGACAAAATGCGGAGTTTGAATTCCAATTTATCCCCTTGCATTCACTTACGCACAAATACCCTAGGGAAAGGTATTAATCCGTCTCTTCCCTCCAGTTATGGGTTAAATAATAAGATAGATTGTTTTTTATAGCCTTGGCTGGCAACCAATCTATACATATATCTACATTATTGTGTATTGTGGCGCAGTGGATATCGACTCGGAACGACAAATCGGGGTGCCGAGTTTGAATTCCAGTTAATTCCTTTGCATTCACTTACGCACAAATACCTTTGGGAAAGGTATTAATCCGTCTCTTTCATACAGTTATGGGTTAAATAATAGGATAGATTTGGATTTATAGCATTGGCTGGCAACCAGTCTACCGCAGAAAGCAATGGCAGCCAACTGCAGGATAATCTTCTGTCCAGTCAGTCATGTTTCTTTCGAGACATGATAGCCCACTGCGTATATCACGTAAGACACTTGACTGACTGACCCGGACAAAACCGAATAACACTGCCAGTATGATTATACAGGGGGAACTCTATTTAGTCGGGGAAGCAATTATTTCTGTTTTCTACACCCACCTTGAAAAACAGTACTCGGGATCCTGCTTATTGCTCTTTTTCAAAAAACTATCTACTGTAGTCTGACGGTTGAGTAACGAGTATTACGTTAAAAACACAAAAAATTAACACTGTGATGAACACAACTTTCTCTTAGTACTGCATACTTAAAGTATTGTGCCAGAGAAAGCTAAGCATATTAAATATCTAAACTGATATTCACTTTTCATGATATTTAAAGCTGGAAAATTAACTATAAAAAAATTTGTTAGATGAAACCACGAAGATTTTGATGATTTCAGAATTTTCACAACAGTTATGGCAATTAGGTCAAATATTCTAAATTGAAAAAAAAATATTACCTTTTTTATAATTAATAAATGATACCTCGGTGATTCCTATTATAAAAAGAAGACAATAAACTGTTCTTAGATAGTAAATCTTCTAAGGGCCGCTTAGATGAGGCACAAGGCCGAAAATATGGGGCACCCAGTGAAAAGCGAACGCACTACTCAGTTGTAACAGGCTCTAGCGAGACAAGCTTGCTAACTATTACTACCACGCTGAGGTGCCCATCTATTCTTTGATGGTACTGAAAACTGCTCGTTCGACAGAGCCTTCTTTCTTTTCGGTGACTTACTATTAAATTTATTGAGACTTTAAATTATATTTTCCGATTTTTCTTGATGTCATTTTACTGAAGTCATAGTACTGAAAAGCTGAATACAGTTCAATTTTTGAATCATTCCATCCTAAGCAAGAAAATAAAGCCACTAAGCCGCAAACGTTTACTAAATATGAGAGAATATGATAAAAAAACATCATTATCGGGCTGTTGCTCTCAGTTTTGTTGCCATATTCACGATGTTTCCACCAATTTACACTCCGACTTTCTTAAGGTGATTAAAATTTTGAACTGAATTATTTATTTCCTTCACTGGGGTAAACTGATCTCGTTCCATGAGTAATGGTAATTCCGTGACTAATGTTTCAGTTATCACCATTTATTTCAATTCTCTAAGTTTTTTTCGTTACTGCTGTAGCCAGGTATTGAACTCGAAACGTCGAGAATATGCCAACAAAGATAAGGACAACAGTCCGAACAATGTACGTCATGTAAATAATTACCATACCTCATCACAGAAATATTGACAAATATTATTATGGGGAGAGAATAATGAAAGAATAATAAAGGAAGAGCAAATCACAAGACTGGCGTTGGATTTACATCTTTAAAGATAACATTTAACTGGGAAAAAACCGGAAGATAGTTTCAAAAGCGAGAAGTTTAAGAGAAGAAATTGTTAGCATAAAACTTACGGTTTTCAACAAAATGATGAGACCTTGCCGCCAATCTAGTACAGCATGCAAAATTACAATGTCTGGCACCAAAGAGGAGAGCTGATTAAAACAATTATCATTAAAATATTTATGCAAAAGAAATAAGGAATCTACGTACGGCGGTGAGAATGTGACTGAATCCGAAAATCCAGTTCATAATCAATAACAAAGAAAAGTCTATGTTGTAATTCATTAATAATCTCTAAATACATAGCAGAAGGACCAAATCAGACGTAACAGCAATTAAATGCAAAGTCGAATGGTAGAATTATAAATTCGTATTATTTAAGTTCTGATTAAAAAATTAACTTGATACAAATCAAGTGCAAAATTTAAAAACTATAGAACATAAGCACGAATTTAAATATCTGCAAATATCTGACCTCCAACGAAAGACCATTTGAAGAGTCAAATTCGATTTATTTGCAACCTTAAGGTAGTAGAATAAATTTTACGAGATAGGATGAATTATTAATTATCATTTTCCAGACTATATATAATAAATGTGTTTCACTAAGTACAAATCAGGAATAAAAAGAAAATGTAATCTTTTAAGAACTATTTAAAATTCTAGATTGAGAGATACAAATAAAATAAAGAAGTCTGGAGAATAATCGATTTTCTTTTTTTTTTAATCAACGAATAAATCATAGAGAAAAGTTTCCAAAAAATTAAGAAAGAAGTGTTTTAATTCGCAGCGTTCGTTCGAGTGGTTCCAATATGAAAATAAAAGATTGCATAGAACATTGCATTTTATCGTGGTGCTTGTTGTTTTGTTTTGATTTACGCAGTGACAGAAAAGTCTTATATAAAAATCGATTAGATAAAAGTCCTGCAATTGACAAGGTATCCATGAATATGGTTATAGATTCGGTAATCCATCAAGAACAACAAAAACTATCGGAACGAACAAGTCCTGGGCAGATCAAGATGGCAGATCAATATATTGTTTACATTGTGAGTCAACGGTGAACGCCTTACCTCGACGCAAACTGACATCTTCCATGGAGACAGACGTGTTTTAGAATATCTATTTGGTAGAATATAGTAAAGCAATCAATAGGCTTCAATACATATCTTCATGCATATATGCATTTATCAATAGTTGATATATATTCATTCATTCATATATATATATATATATATATATATCTTCATGCATATATCCATTTATCAATAGTTGATATATATTCATATATATGTAAGTGGGGGAAGTTGGGTGGATGTACTTACAAAAGGAAGGAGTGGGACCTGGATATGTATGTATATATGGTGATCTACATACACAAAATATTATCCACACTAACAATGTATATATTGTATAACACAGAAATTTTACGCGTTCCCACAAATACACAACAAAACTTATTAGTGGAAAAACTATATGTGCCTATTCGGGTTTATGTACACATATGCATATCGCAAATACCTATACGCATGCGTGCATATAGAATGATACGCAGAGTTGTTCACTATATATCATCACCTATGAAACAAATAACGATTTACATAAACAAAAATTTGATACGCTAGACTTAGATATAGATAGTTTTCGATAGATGCCCTATTTTTTTATCTATCTATCTAGCTAGCTAGATAGATAGATAGATAGATAGATAGATAGATAGATAGATAGAAAAAATACTAAAATTTCTTTCTTTATTGCGTTTCATATTTAATTCTCCGATGAAGCTTTAATAAAAGGGAAATATTTCCTAGTTGTTCTTTATCCTATCATAGATAGATAGATAGATAGATAGATAGATAGATAGATAGATAGATAGAAATACTAGAATTTCTTTCTTCCTTTCGTTTCATATTTAATTCTCGGATGAAGCTTTAATAAAAGGGACATGTTCCTTATTTGTTCTTTATCCTATCATAGATAGATAGATAGATAGATAGATAGATAGATAGAATTCCTTTCTTGCGTTTCATATTTAATTCTCCGCTTTAATAAAAGGGAAATGTTTCTTATTTGTTTTTATCCTATCATAGATAGATAGATAGATAGATAGATAGATAGATAGATAGATAGATAGATAGATAGATAGATAGATATGAACATATCCTGATTGCATGCTCACTACAAAAATAAAGCAATCAAAAAAATATAGTTGAATGGACTGAAGTACCAGATCATAGATAGATAGATAGATAGATAGATAGATAGATAGAATTTCTTTCTTTCTTGCATTTCATATTTAATTCTCCGTTGAAGCTTTAATAAAAGGGACATGTTTCTTATTTGTTCTTTATCCTATCATAGATAGATAGATAGATATATATATAGATAGATAGATAAATAGATAGATAGATAGATAGATAGATAGATAGATATGAACATATCCTGATTGCATGCTCACTACAAAAAGAAACCAGTCATAAAAATATAGTTGAAGGAACTGAAGTACCAGATCATAGATAGATAGATAGATAGATAGATAGATAGATAGATAGATAGATAGATAGATATTAGTAGCCATAGATAGATAGATAGATAGATAGATAGATAGATAGATAGATGTAACAATAGCAGAACACATGATCATTAACAAACAATATTAACCTTATAAATCCAGCTACCAACCATAGAGATATAGTTACAAAGAAAAAAAGGAAAGGAAAATTGTAAAAAAATACTTTTCTGTGAACGGAAATAGCAGATCATTAACAAATGTCAATAATAGGGGGGATAGAAATAAAGATCGACCTTTTTTGTTCGTTTTGAAAAACCCTTACGCCTTTCAAAACCAAAAAAGTCGATCTTTATTTTGAACAAGAACAAAAGCGGAAACGACAACACGTTGGTGTGACGTGGGCCTACCAACTCTATTGTAACTAATTAAACACAGCGATGAGGCTGTTAATGCCCGAGTTTATTGTGATGCGGGGAACACATGCCGTTAAAAGACCTGCCAGTCAATCATCGATTCCAGTTATATGGCCTCTTTCCATTAGACAAATCATCTTTTCCCAAGCACCATCAACTTTCAGGGCATTCTATTCGCTTTCTTTCCTTGTTTTCTCTTTTCTTCTATTTTTTTTCTTTTTCCCCGTTTTGCATAAATCATTTCTTTTAATTTCCTCCTTTGTTTAAAATGTTTGCATTTTGGGCCGCCATTGATTCTTTTCATACTTTCGTTTCACTAGTTTCTTCTTTTGTTTTTCTTTTTTCTTTGCCTGTTTATGACACGCTTCTTTTTATGAAGCTTTCGTTCGAATTTTCCTTGCAAATCCTTTTGATATTTTCTACCTAAGCTTCTTATTTGCATTTTCTTTGGCTTTCACGCCAATTTCTTCTTCATCTTCGTCGTCTTTTTCCTCTCTTACCTCTTCGTCATCATCGGCTACCTCTTCTGAACCAGACAAACGCTACAAAAGAACATTAAGATGTGTAAGGTTAATCTTTTTTTTTTCAGTTCTTACCTCAAGAATTTCAAGAAAAGCTCAGCCCTAGTTCTGTATACTTGTCTGCTTGGGTGGCTAAACACACCCTGCTGCAGACTCCAGTACAGACACATTTTACACCCCCAGAGCCTAATTGTGATTTATACTGTAACTACACAGAGAAGATATCAGTTACAGTTTCGGAGAGAGTGAATTATCTATCGTCATTAACCGGCTAAAACAGAGTCACTACTCACGCGATGATGTGACCTCATGTTACCACAACCATCGAGGACTCCCAAATAGTTCCGTTTACCAAAGTAGGTCAACGCGTGGTATCCAGGCACTTTCAAAAAGGTCCTACACACTGGGATTGTCTCCCCGGGACGATAACATCAAAATATCAGCTTCCTGACACATCCACCGTGGGAAGATTCGAATCCTGGGATCATGGTCAGTAAGCGAACTTTCAAACCACTCGGGCATTGCTTTAGCGTAGACTCATTTATGAGCACACTGCCATTGCAAGTAATCATCAATGATACACTGTAGTTATATGAAAGTTTATATAAGCGCCAAAGCCGGCATTTTAACACTATCGATTGTTTAGGAAAGGAATTGAGCAAATAGACAAGAATAGCAAAGGAGCGGAAGACAGATTAATTTAGCCTAAACATCGACCCGATCTAAGAATTCTAGAAAGCTTACCATGATTTATTATTAATAGACACAACCTTAACAACAGAAAATATGCAATAAATATTGTTTTGTTTAGACACAGAAAGACGACTGCAGAAGCTACTACACAGCATTGTAAAGTTTGGCGGAAAAGAAGTGCTAACCATCAATAATAAAAATACAAAAGGTATAGTTACTACCAATCGAGACAACATCGGATGCGAGATACGAACTGAATACATCAGAATTCAACTGAGACAGAAAATTAACGAACTAGGAATTGTTACAACAGATGACGAAAAACATTGTCAGAAATTCGAAGGCGCATTGCAACAGCGAGAGATTTCTTCTAAAATATAATATTATGTAATTAAAAACAATTTCGTTAGGAGCAAAGAAAAGAATGCTGAATTGTTAAGTACTGTGAATTCTGCAATATGTGAGTGAATGCTAAACAGTTTCCTTATATATGAAGAGAAAATTTTAGTCAATAGAGATGAGGTTCTATATAAGGTTACTGACGACAATATAGGCGGAACTTGTAAACAAAGATAAAATCGGTAATAGTAATATTAATCATTTCTTTATGAGTAATGTAAGCCATTCTTTGTAAAGATAGACGATCCATTGCAAATAATAAGCCATTAATTGCATTATAAGCAAAAAATAAACAATTCAGTAAAAAGAATATCATCTACTGCATTTTGGAAACGAAAAAGATATTAATATTGAGCATCAGGAAGAAACAACTGGGATACCTGGGTCATGCAAAGATTAAGGAGGACTTGGAGAACGTGATACTAACAGGACAGATAGAGGGAAAAAGAGACAGAGGAAAGAAGCGGATAAAATATTTGAAGAGCCTGAGCAGGTGAATGACAGAAAGGCGGCTGCGATAGGTTACAGGACAAAGCATGCTAAGAGCCACCAGGGATAGAGAGACGTGAAAGGCCATGATCGCCTACGTCCTGAAAGGACAAGGGACATAGAAGAATACTGCCTTATAAGCAAAAATAGGCCACTCGTAAAGTTTTGAATAAATATCCTTTTGGAATTTTATGAAACACTTCGAATTCCGGTCGTCTTTATCGCTAAAATTACCATCTCTTTCGATTTCATTATACCCAAATTTACATTATGCTATGAAACAATTTGAATCCGACATAAGTTTTATGTACCCACTTTTGCACAAATAACCTTTGGCAGAGTTATAAATCTGATTAAATTCCGGTCGAGTTTGTTATAGCCCCTTTACAGAAATGCAGTTTGGGAAAGTTATGAATCTGTTCGAATACTGATACAGTTCGTATACACAATTTTGCACAAATACCATTGAGAATGTTATGAATCTGTTCGTTTTCGGCTCGAGTTCGTGATATCCACTTTTGCACAAATACACTGTTCAAATTTTGGCCGAGTTCGTTTGCACACTGTTGAAAAAGTACTCTTGGGAAAGACATAAATTCCTTCTAATTATGTGCTAAAAAGCAGAAAGATTTTTGTTCCTGTCTATATTTGGTCGCCTATCAAAGAGAATGAAGGTTTTAAATTCAAAACCGAACTTCCTGTTCTGTACAAAAATATCATAGGATGCAGATAATATGTTTGTTAAACAAAAACAAGATAGTTTTCGACCATAATTAATAAACCTTTTGGAAATGAATAACCCTGAATGAGGCTGACGTCAACAGGTACTGGGCCTAAAGAATGAGTATAGTTAGATCTAGTGTACATCTTATTAGTATTTACTAAGACTTCCTCACTTTTTTTGCCACACGCCGTAAAACCTTTATGTTCTGCTTTCAATTTCGTTATTATTTTTACTACATTGAAATTTCTCTAAACACATTGTTTTCGTATTCAATCAAGTGAAATAATTAATCACACCGTCAACATCTGTCTTAACATTTTTATAATTTCATGAACAGTGTAAATAACAGTTTGTTTTTAAGATTTCTTTCGACTCTCAGTAAAGTTTTGACCTCACTGACCTTACACACGACTTAATTTTTACTGCCACACACACACAGACACACACACACACACACATATATATATATATATATATATATAATGAAAGAAAAAGAATGATTACATTTTATAGTATATATATATATATATATATATATATTAAAAATATTATAATTCTCTTTTTTTTCTTTTTTTTTTTTTACCATCTTAGACAGAGAATTGCATTAAAACAGAGTTGCTCTTGATAGCAATCAATGGGTTGCCTGCCGGCGATAACGCTCAAAACTGACTTTTGATTTCCACATTTATATGATAAATAATGATTTCTATTTCTATGACTAGTGACAACAGTTTACACTAAACTCGAAAACAAATACTAGCGAAAAATCTTCGCAAATCGATTAATTCTTTCAATTGATACACTACTATTAACGCAAAACATTGTTTTTGTCATTAACTGCGGTCTTTACATCTATGAACCTCATAAAGTACATAATTGTTATGGACAAGGTTAAGGTCCGAAAAGAACACAACCACAAGGGTAGAAATAACAAATATATATGAACAAGAAGTAACAATACAAAATGTGGAAGCTGTTAGTAGGACTGTCAGGAAGGAACCTCTACCTACTCGACTCACTCTCTCTTGAAGTGCGTAGTATATATAGTGTTAGGAAGAGTTCATTCTGGAGCTCCAAGCAAGGACCCATGTTTGTTTTTCTTCAAAATACTTTTGTTATTTTTAAAAACTACCCCATCAGAAAAACAGTGCGTTTATAAAACTGTTGTACCAAAGCAAATATCAACAATTAAAACCTACACTGTCATGTCGAGTTAGATTATTGACATAGTATTTCAGTCAGAGATTCAAAGGCGAATTAGCATGGATAAGGACGCGTTCCAGAAGCTGAGTAAAGTATTAAGAGACACGAAAATTTCACTAGAAACAAAGAAGAGAGTACTTGATTGCTATGTGATGTGAGTTCTTCAATATAGCAGTGAATGTTGGACAATATCATCGTAGATGAAGGAAAAAACTTGAAGCAGCTGAAATGTGGAAGAATGCGGCGAATATCATGGATCGAGCATGTGAGTAATGATGAGACGTTGTAAAGAATGGAAACGAAAAACATTGAGCATCAGGAAGAAACAACTAATGTTCCTGGGACATGTAATGAGAAAGAAGGGCTTGGAGGACCTGATACCAATGAGCCAGAGAGAGGGGAAGAGAGACAGGGGAAAGCAACGGATAACATATTTGAAGGGCCTGAGCCGGTGGATGACAGAACGGAGGTTGCGTGGTGTTACAGGATAAAGTGTGCTAAGAGCCACCAGGGATAGGGAGACGTAGAAGTCCATTATCCCCTACATCCTGAAAGGGCAAGGTACATAGAAGAAGCAGATTTCGGTTTATACCATGTCTCCCGAGACCTGTTATATTTCTATTTTCATTTTCTTCCTTAAATGTTGGAGGCATACTGTGGTACAGTAAATAAAAATATTAGCCTTTGCCTTACAAGGAAATATTTGGTATTCATTGACCTAGCAACCAGTACCGCTATCGTTTGATTTTTTATAAAATCGTTATTAAAAGAAGAAAATAAGTTTTTTCAAGTCCATTAGCTGTTATCGCTCTTTCCAGTAAGGATGGGGGTTTTCTTCCTAACCTGTGATTTGAAATAGTGTAAAATGTCAACCTTTTGATTATGGCAATATTTTCTTCTCGAGTTATATGTGATATCCGTTTTAGTTGTTGCTCCTGTTGGAAGCCCTCAAGTAATGCAGTTTTTGTTATTTGGTACATTTCTTGTGAATCTGTAATGCTAGAAAAATATTTTCAAAGAAGGATGATCTTTGCCAAGACCCTCAGTCTTCACGCGCTCATAGCCTTTTTAAACAATGATCTTACAAAGCATTTGTATACAGCTGATAATTCAGATATTTCCGAATGGGTTTGGCGCCATGCATGATATCTATATGGAAGTCTTGAGGCTATTTAAGAACATGACTCATGTTTTCAGGTTGATGTATTTTTATATAATATAATGTTTGTGACTTCCTGCGAAATTTTGGGAAAATTTATGTGGCACTTTTACTGAAATGCTCTATAATTGTTTAGTAGGTATAAAAATAAAACTCAGTGAAAATATTTATTGATTCTAATACAATAATTATGAGCGGTCTGGTGGACTGACTAACTGCCATCAATGAGAAAACGAAAAGCCGTTCAAGTTCCAGTTGTGTCACATTTACTTAGGTGCAATTACCTTTTTAAAAGAGTTGAATCCATAGCTTGGAGTTGATTAGCAGAACAAATTGGGTTCTATAGCGTCGGTTGATAACCAGTCTGATCGAAGCGGCAACGTAATGTGGAAAACATTTAAGTAATTGATGACAGCTGAATATGGTTGACCAGAATTGACATAATTGTTCAAGTTTTTTTGTGTAAGGGGAAGAATCCGTGAAACACGTGACCTTTTAATGTAACACAGAAAATACCATATTTTAAAACATTCAAACACACAAAAGCAAATTAAAATTATTTTAAAAATTTTCGCTCAATAATTTGTATTAAAATTTTCAGTTTTAGGTTAGTAAACTAAATAACTTAATAACCTAAGCTCGACAAGGCTTTAAATAATTAAAACTTTTTTTTTTAATTTTATAAATTATTATAATTAAAAAAGATAAAATAAAAACATTTTTGTAAGAACTCATCATTAATCGAAGAATTATTTTTTCTTCAGATTATAATGTCCTTATATATATATATATATATATATATATATATATATATATTCTTATAAATGCAGCACTTCATTATCCAAATACTATTAATCTTTAAAAGAAAAAAAGAAAACACCGACTGTTAAATGGAAAATCCTTACAAAGTCTCCATGCACCTTGCTACCTCTGTCTCAAAGAAACATTAGAAATTATCAAATTTAGGGACAAGTTTAAACTGTTAAAGCAGAGGAATGAGCTTACTGTTCATTGTAAGCATAGTTCAGCATTTACATTAAAATCCGGGTTGTAATATTGAAAAATTATATTTAACTGTCTTTTTGATGAATGTTTTTCTTCGAGTTGGACGTTCTCGTTGATCTTTACTGGGTACGTCGTTCGGCATGTGTTATACTGTTTTTTGCCGGCCGTTTCACCCGATATTGATCAGCGGGTTGTATGTTTATGTGGTGTTCTACCCGACATCGGTTTTCGCAGGGTCGGGGAATTATAAATACTTAGGAAATTGTGTGGAGCGTGTGCCTTGAGTATCATGGTTATTAGTTATTGGTTTGACAGTCGGTGCTATGGGGAAACGTATGGGGCTTTGGCCGGATGATTTGTACTGGTCGTGTATTAGCGTGATAATCAATGTCGGATTAGATGTCTCATGGCAATTTAAATTGGCGTTCGGTGTTGGGTTTGGTGCTTACCAAGTGTTATTATGTTGATATGTGCCGGATTGTGTACCTGGTGAAGAATTTATTGGAACGCCCGAGTCGGATGAAGGTACCCATCAGATATATGCAAATTAATTTCTAAATATTAGTGTGTATATATATATATATATGTGTGTGTGTGTGTATGTGTGTGTATGTGTGTATACTTTTATATGTGTGTATATATTCATATATATATTTATATAAATGTAGGTGTATATGTATATATGTATGTACGTATGTATGTGTATAGATAGATAGATAGATAGATAGATAGATAGATAGATAGATAGATAGATAGATAGATGGCTGTAAGTTTGTTGTCCTGGGTTCCACGCTTTTTCGATCGTCAGACAAACTGTTTTAATTTTTTATTTAAAATACAGGATATATGTAGAGATGCGTATATTGATGAATTTTTGTGAAGGTGGGGTGAACTTTTGGAGGAATATTTGTGGTCGTGACGCCTTTCATACAAACACAGACATAAATTAACACTTGTACAACCATTGACGTGCGCAGAGACACACGCACACGCGACCTAGACAACTGGGGCTTACACAGGCATAACTTCATACGAACGTTGTGGGGCTTAGCATATATATATGTGTGTGTGTGTGTGTGTGTGTGTGTGTGTGTGTGTGCGCGTGTGTGTGTGTGTGTGTGACGTTTTGCACATGCATACGCATTTAATTTTAGCTTGTGTATTTGCGTAAGTATATAACTAATTCTGTTTATATGTTCATGCATTGAATAATGATTATGTCTGTCTCGACCTCATTCATTCAGGGCTAGTCACGTTATGAGTTCGCCTTGACTGTATCCAATGTGTAGCAATTTAGTCTGTGTACAAATAGAGCTTTAAAATTTAACAGACACATTGACAAGTCGATAAAAGTTAAATTTTGTAATTTGTTCATGCCTATATGCATGGGTATATTACTCTGTATATGTGTCTGTTTGACAGTATTTGTGAATATACTCGTCTATTTTTCCACGTGTGGATGCTTGTAGGTTTATTGATGTATGCGTTCTTTCTGTTCCTCCTTTAAGATATGAACAACTTTCTAAATCTAATAAATTGTTAAACTCAACATTTTTTTAAATTTAAAAATTAATATAGTACCTATAATAGTTAATTAATAATGCTGATCTCAATTTAATCAAATATTACAAATATTAATACTAATAATATATATATATATATATATATATATATATATATATATATATATATAGGATGTGCGTTGTGGTACAGTTGATATCGGCTCGGAACGAGAAACCAGGGAGCCTAGTCCGAATTCTAGTTGAATCCATTGTATTCACTTACGCGCAAATACCCTTGGGAAAGGTATTAATCCGTCTCTTCCTTCCAGTTATGGGTTAAATAGCAGGACAGTTTGGGTTCTATAGCATTGGTCGGCAAAGCAATGACAACCTATTGCGGGATAATCTTCTGCCCAGTCAGTCATGCCTCTTTCGAGACATGATCGCCCAAGCGTGTATCAAGTATGGCACTTAACTTACTGACTGACTAATATATATATATATATATATATATATATATATATATATATATGTGTGTGTTTTTCTTTAATCCGAAGTGGAAGAGTAGGAAGTTAAATTCTAAGAACCTGATCCTAATTAATATTAAACATTTTTTTAACATTAAAGATTGATGCAGGCAGAGTGCTCAATGTATTAAGAATACAGAGCCAATATAAATTAGAGAAAATTTTCAAAATTCAAAGTTGTCGAATCTCTAATATTATTAACAGCAATTAAAAGCGTATCTGGTGAAATAATTTCATAGTTTTATTAAATTCCAAACGTGTTAGAAAAGATTATTTTTTATATATATATATAATAGCATAAACATTTGACGGAAACCTTTGGTTTTATTAATTTAGGTACTTCTTTTTTCATACTATGCTGTTTTGTTTTCTGTTTTTTTTGTGTGTGCTTTTAACGAATTATTGGTGGTACCTATATATGGGGGTGTTTATTCCGGCATTCACTTTTAGAATAGATCTTTAAAAAAAAGACTATGTTTTTAGGGTCACGAAAGGATATTGCATGACAAACGAGTTCCGTTGAAAATCCATAAAGATGATAATTGCCCAAGAAACCGACTGTTATAATGTGAACATCTAATTGTTTCGTGTTGATGCTCAGGAAACAGAAAAAAGATCGATATGAGTGGTAGAAAGACACGGAGAAATCAACCTCTCAGGTGCAGCTATGATGGCGCAGTTTATAAGGTCGGCCAAGCATAAAAAAATTCTGGCGTCACGAAAGAAGGCTAACTGCGTGATTCACTGTTATTCGACCGTGCAATATATTTCGATCGGGTCAATGAATTTTTCATTATTTTGTTTACAGTTCTTTTACTTCAACTTTCATTTTATTTTTCGCTTTTCGATTTCTTTGTCTTATCCGTGGTTATTGTTTTTTTTCTTTTGCTGCCATTTTTTCATTCCCCCTTTTAATTTTATTATTTTTCTTCTAAGATTACCTGAAATATATTTTTTTCTTTTCGTCTCTTTTTTTTTTCTTTTTTTCTCCAGAAAGTCTTCTCATCAATAAAAAATATTCTGTATTATTCTGGCTAATCCGACCGTCTTATCTGAGTATGCCTCTCTGATAGGGCAGGTAGCCAGTCCATGTTAATAACTCTTACAGAGCCCAAACGTGTTATGCTGTTTCTAGTAGAGACAGCGCATCTTGTAGCGTGATCAACAAGCTCAATTCACTCACACGTTCTGTAACGACGACTTGCGAGCACAATCATCGACGAACAATTCCGTTTACCCAATTGCAATCACAATCCAGAAAATTGATCTGAAAGATAGTAAAAAGTAAATAAAACACTTATGAAGTTTGTTCTTTAACCAAATATGAATAAAAAGACAAGAGGTAAAACTAATGTTAGCCTAAGTGTTTCATCATCTGAGAAACTTTATCAATATAGGCTTTATTTTGTTGGACGTTATGTAAAAAAAAGCTGACCATTAAACCTCCTGATGAACATTAATGAACGTTCTCAAATTTAAAACCTTTGATAAACCGCTGATCCTCTCACTATTTTATATAAACACGTACAACAACAAAAATCATACATTGTAGTGAAGTCCTTTAAAAGACAGAACACATCGATTTAGAATAGGTTTTCCACTTGAATCTATTTATTCATTTTGTTCATTTAGAGATATCAGTTAGTCAATTACGTGCCATACGTGATACGCGCTTGGGCGATCATGTCTCGAAAGAGACATGACTTACTGGGAAGATTTTCTCGCAGTACCATTACTTTCTGCAATAGACTGTTTGCCAATCAAGGCTATAGAACCCAATCTGTCTTTTTGCTTAACCCATAACTGGAGGGAAGAGATGGATTCATACGTTTCATAAGCGTATTTACGCGTAAGTGAATCCGAGGAATTAAACTGAAATTCGAACTCGGCTCCCCGATTTCTCATTCCGAATCGATACCCGCAACACTACAACGCACATCCGGCCGCTACATATACTCTATCTAAATATATATATATATATATATATATATATATATATATATATATATATATTAATCATATGGCCGCGAGCAAGGCGGTAACGCCACTGATGTGCAGGGGGCTACGTAAGAGTGAAAAAATTGGAAAAGAGAAAGCCGGAAACCACATCCTAAACAGGGAACAAGGGTTGAGCCTCTACACCTGTTCAATGGACGTGGGTGGAGTGTGCACTGGGCGATAGTTTAGTCTATCTACTCCAATACACGCACAAACACAAATATATATATATATATACTATTAAATATAAGGGACAATGAATGTCTATTATGTTTAATCATGAGCCGTTCTAAACGTCGTATTTTTGCTTTAATTCAGTTTAGAACGGCTCATGATTAAACTTAATAGACATTCATTGTCTCTTATATTTTATAGTATATGTTTAGAAAATTACTTGCTGCCTAGATACACTACATATATATATATATATATATATATATATTCGTGTGAGTGTGAGTGTGTGTGTGCTTGTATTAAATATGTCGATTCCTGTATGGAGCAACAGTTTAACCATACTGAGTATTATTGGTATGCTTTCTGTCACAAGTAGAGAGTGTGTTTGCAAGCCCCACGCTCAGATTGTTTCAAAATCAGACTTGTTCCCAACCAATGATAGAGAACTCAGTTTTCCCTGCTATCAAACTCTATATGGGGAGGAAAGAATGGATTCTTAAATTTTAATGGGTATTGATGTAAAAGCAAAAGCAACTGGTCAAATTCGAACTCGACGCATTAGTACTACTTTCCGTGCCAATATCTGCCACGCTATTTCCATATCGTTGATGGATAGGTATAATTTAGTACTTCATTTGAAACCAAATGAAATAGTGTTCTGAAGAGATGAGCTTCTTCGCTCGTCGAAACAAATTATAATCTATAAACACTTTAGATTATTTGTGAGTTTACCTTAATATATATATATATATATATATATATATATATATATATATATATATATATACCAGCATGCAGTGTGGATATAGAAGAATCCAAAGGAATATCCTGTACATACAGTGGTAGGATAAATCTCTAAGATACCTCTAAATACATATGTATATAAATACATCTCGAGCAAATATAAGAAAAATTAAGGCTGACACGTTATTTTATGGTAAATCGGATGTATAGGCCTATTTCAGGCGAACCATCATCAGCTTCCGTCTTTATTGTACAAAGGATTTTACACGAATGGAATTCACAAAGACCTAAAAAAAGAAAAAAAAATGACGATCGCTTCCTTAAAAAAAAAACATCATTTCATCAGTACGGCGAACACACACACATATTTATATATAAGCATATATATACGCAACATATAATCAAAGAACACGCGTAAGAGCGGATGTCAACAAAACTCCAAAGATTCATTCATCATGTCAGTTAGACTGCTGACCCGTAGATTTGAAACGTAAAGAAAGTGGGTTAGGTAAGAGAGAGAGAGAGAGAGAGAGAGAGAGAAAGAGAGAGAGAGAGCGTTAAAAAGAAAGGGTAATTATCTTAAAGCGTAAACGAAAAGGGAAGAAGAAAAAGATAGATCAGAGGAAAAAATTTAAGATAGAAAGAAAAGATGGTAGGAGAAAATGAAAATAAGCAATAAATAAATATTATATATTAACGGTTAAAAGATAAGAAACTGGAGTCTAAAAAAGAGATAATCCGTTAATCCGTTGTGATCACAAAATCATCACACAACTATATAATCAAAATTATACTAATTATACAATCAACCAATACAATACAATGTAAAATTTAAAAAAAATAATTTAAAAGTAATTTATTCTATTAAATTTAGTTGTTTAAACTTAATTATTTAGTTTAAAAATAAATTTACATATTACTCATGAAAGGATAAGAAATTGGAATTTTAAAAAACCTAAGAAAATTAAACAATTAAGATATACTAGTTAATCAATCAGCTTTAATCACAATTACCACCACACCACTATATAATCAAAATTATACAAATTAATCAGTTAACAATACAATACTAATAATATAAGAATGTAGGTAAATTTTTCGGTCAACGGCACAGTTATAATACCGTATAACTTTAGTAATGTAAAAAACATATATGTACACATACAACTCACACACACACAGACGTAAATGCGTACACACATACCCTCACACGCATATATATGTATAAACATATATGTACACGCACACAGATACATATATACATATACACATATACGAACACACACATATATATACACTCAAACACCAGCAAAAACAAATGTGTAAGCAATGCCATAGACATTTAAAAACCGGTATATAAAAACAAAAACATCGACACATATAACAATGGTGTACAATTAAACAATATATATTCCGTAAAATAGTGTGATGTGTGTAAATTTTTCAGAGAATGAATGAGGGGCTAAAAGTTTAACATAGTTTGTACTGGTTCCTGTGTCGACATTTGAAAATTAGTTCCTTCCTCAGATTCAGCAGATCCCATTGGTTTTTGTGTTTTATAATAATGATTTTTTCATCCAGGCATAAGCGCCAGCAATCGTTGAAGTTGATGGGTGTGTTAGATTTTTTAATGATATTCCATTTAATCATAGGAGTTAAGTTATTGTCTTTCAATAACCAGAGATATTTTGATAGAGATGTCTGATTTCTTAGTTCAGAGTTGGAAAAACAGTGTGTGTGATTATACAACCGTTGCTTCCAAGCACCTGCTGAAATACCAATGTAGTACTTTTTCAAATTTGTATTTTCTTTAGGGTATATCATAGCTTGATATACCACCCCTTCTGTCATACACTCTCTACCCATAGGACACTCATGTTTGATTCTGCAGTTGTATTTAGGTCTATGACTGTCGTGTTTAGCTGCATCCCCTATGTATGGTAAATTCCGAGCAACTTTAGGGTTGCTTTGGTTAGGAGTTGCAGAACTGAGGATGGCTCGGCTAGGATTTGTTACTCTGGAGTTGGCTTGATCAGTGGTAGTGGATTTAGGGTTATCAGGTTTTTATATCTAGATAAAGTTCTTCTATTGTGGGAATTGATTATACTTTCTATATTTTTAGTACTGCTTATTTTGTAGATGTATGGAGCCACATTCATAAAATACTTGCCTGAACCATAAAATCAATAATTAGGTCTCAAACAACTTACTCGTTCCTGTCGGTAAAAGGCCATTAAAAACAAAACCACTGTTTTCAGTCACCTAAATTGTAGAATATTTTCATACAAACACGTAGACATGCAGCAAACATTTCTTAACTGATCGAAAATGGCTACGTTCTTCACTAAGTCAACAATAATGAAAGAATGTCTTGGGATTGAAGTGAATATTGTCAAAGTTGAAAGTATTGCTAAGCAACAAAGTAAAATATCAAGTAATTTCGACGTTTTATAAAGTTCTAATTTCATTATAATCCTGTTTTATTTACTGGTTTACTTATTACATTTTACATCAATATTTTGAGAACCGTCACAATTGTTAAGAATTAGTCTTTTCTTCCGTTAATTACATCAATTTATATATATTGTAGAAGAGCACACAACAACTATGAATATGGAAAAAATATGCTTACCGTGTTTGGAATATACCACACACATGGCTCTAAATACATAGACTCTACACATATTCAGTTACACAAATCCAACCTTGATAAGGAAAACAATCCCAAGAGCACATGAAAAATTATATAAAGATTTAAGGACAGTTCCTTAAATTTTTATATAATTTTTCATGTGCTCTTTGGATTGTTTTCTTTTCAGAACACAAATTATATATGAATTTTCAAAATGTTTTGTATTTCGGGCGCTTTCGGCTATACTATTAGCCATTATCAAGATTGGATTTGAGTAAATGAATATGTGTAGAGTCTATGTATTTAGAGCCATGTGTGTGGTATATTCCACACTTTCCCTGAAGATCTATTTTGGTGAAACCATGGTAGGTTCGTTGGCTCTCTAGGTTAGTTATTTACATTGTTTGCTCTACTTTCGTATTGAGAGCTTTTTGTTTTAGGTTACTCGTCTCGAGTCTTTTTCTTTGGGCAACGTCCTTTTGACTGATGTTCAAGTGCTTAGCTTGGTCTTTTTTTATTACCATTTTTTTCCTTCCGCGTATGTACTCGGAGGGGTTTTCGAATCAATTATAGCTATCAGTTTACATTTATATATATATATATTATATATATATATATATATATATATATATATATATATATATGTGTGTGTGTGTCACCCCAAGCAATGCGGTTACGCCACTGGAAGGCTACATAAAAGTAAAATATTAGATAGGAGAAGAGTAAAGAGAAAGACGAACCAGTTACAGCGGTATCGGAGAAAGGCCAAGAGAAGGATTGGAATACAGATGTGATGGCAGTTGCAAAGGTAGAGATAAAAAAAGATATACAGGGTGATATAAAAAGACTCGGAGTCAAGTGGTTAAGAGATGAGTGCATTTAAATTTCTGGAGGCTGTAGCTGTCAGGAAAGCAAGAATATGTAAGAGAGTTTCACAGGCGGGAAGTGCGAGAAAACAAGCTATTAGAGTAGAAGAGTCGTCTGCATTTGGTTGATCTTACTGTGAATGGGTGGGACCCAGTTGCCAGTCTGAGTGCACAAGTAAACTCAGGTGGCAGGAGTACCAGTGACTTAAGTTCGTCGGAGCAGAAGCTATGAAAATATTTATAGAAGAGACAAAGGGAAGCCACATGCCGTCGGTGAGAAAGTTGATATATATAAATAAAAACTCATCATTTAGATTAGTTATAAATTATAATTCATTTTTATGAGCTAAATTAGTATAAATAAAAATAGTCAACTGTAAAAACTATACTTAGTCGATTCGTTTCGTCCTCTGGGAGACTTTATCAAGGCAATGTAGGAATTATTCTGCTACACGTGTTTATGTACAAAAACAAGGATGTCATTGGTTTATCAAGGATTTTAAATTTGAGAACGTTCGTGAATGTTCATCAGGTGGTTAGTCAAAGCACGTGGAGAAAAACAAAGTTACATAATTCAAAATCTGGTAAAAACTACTGTGAACTAGTAATATTACTAATATTTTATTTTTAATCAGTATTGTTTGGATTGTGATGATATGAGATGGGAGTTTGTGCTGTGCATCAAGTGAATATTACACATGATGAGAAAAAATCGGGTCAGTGATTTGACATCCACAAGACATATTGAAGGTCATAGCGTTAAATTAATAATATTATGTGCTTGAGGCCTCATGGACCTTCTCTCCAGGAAATACATCTCCTTGCGGAGAATTCTAGTCTCATTTCCTGCTAACAGGGCATCCCCCAAAAAAGACGCGTCGAAGGTGCCTGAACTTACGACTATGCCACTAACTTACAATTGAGCTTGTGTTACTTTCCAGTAGAGTAAGCATATGGTTGTGTCTGTTTTTTTTATCCAGTCAAGAAAATAAAAGCTACTAAAATGCAAGGGGTCACTGAGAGGGAAAGGAATATAAGAAACAATGAAAAGACAGGAATCAAGAAGACAGAAAGTGATTGAATTTAAATCATTTTTTTGTTTTTTTGTTTTGTTTTGTTTTGTTTTATTAAAGATCGTAATTAACAGAAAAGTATGAACCCGGTATAGAATTCCCCAATCAAAAATTCATAGAAAATGCACTATTTACAGAGAACTTCAGTCAGTCAATTAAGTGCCATACCTGATACACGCTTGGGCGATCATGTCTCGAAAGAGACATGACTAACTGGGAAGAATATTATTCCGCATTAAGTTGCCATTACATTCTGCGGTAGACTGGTTGCCAGCCAAGCAGAAATAGATCCAATCTGTTCTGTTATTTAACCCATAACTGGAGGGAATAGACGGATTAATACCTTTCCCAAGGGTATTTGCGCGTAAGTGAATGCAAGGAATTCAATTGGAATTCGAACTCGGCTCCCCGATTACTTGTTCCAAGCCGATATCCACTGCAGCTCCATACGGTTACTAATAATCTCAACAATGAAATTATGAGACCTAGCTGCCAATCAAGTACTGTGCTTAAATTAGTGAAATCGAAAAATCGTTTTTTTATTATCGTATCGCCCCAAGCAAGGCATTTTACTGCCACTGTTGTGCAGGGGGTTACATAGGAGGAATGTTATAATAAAGAGCGACAGGTTACAGGGGGTGTCAGGAAGAGGGTATGAGAAGGATAGAATACTGATGAGAGTGACGTGAACGAAGAAAAGAGATGAGAGAGAGAGAGAGAGAGAGGGTGCAAGTTAGTGAGATAGGACATGACTTTTGACTTTACATTTGAATTCTTGAAGATTGTACTGTCGCGAAAGCAAGTAAGCGGAAGGAAATTCCACAGGCGAGACGTGAGAGAAAAGAAGCTGATGGGGGAGAATTTGCATTTACAATTTATCGGTTTCACAGTAAAAGGGTGGGACCTAGTTGCTAATCTTGTGGCTCGAGTAAATTCATATATAGGGGGCACCAGTGAGCTAAGTTCATAGGAGCAGAAGCCGTGAAAATATTTGTAGAAGAGTACTGCTAAGAAGGTTGGGTCACTATGTCGATCCAGGATGTTTTTCAGCCTGAATCCATCCTACATATATACAAGTCAACCATCCGTCCGTGCATGGAGTACTGCTGCCATTTATGGTCAGGCGCCCCTGCCGTTCTCCTCAGTGATCTCGACAGGCTCCAAAGGAGAGTCTGTAATGTGATAGGTATTGATATGGCGGCTCGACTGCAGCCACTTCCTCACAGGCGAAATGTGGCCTCCCTTTGTCTGTTCTATAAATACTTTCATGGCTTCTGCTCGGACGAACTGAGGTGACTGGTGCCTCCTCAACAGGTGTTTACTCGTGCAACCAGACTGGCAACTGGGTCCCACCCATTTACAGTCAGGTTAGCCAAATGCAGACGACAATTCTACTCCTGCAGCTTCTTCTCTCGCACTTCCCGCCTGTAGAACTCGCTCCCATACTCTTGCTTTCCTGACGTCTACACCCTCCAGAAATTTAAATGCAATGTCATATACTCATCTATTAACCACTGGACTCTAGCTCTCTTTCCACCCCCGTATAACCTCCCCTTTCTCTCCACCTATGTATCTGTCATCGCACCTACATTCTCAGCTTTCTATTGCTCCTTTCTAACAAGTTTGTACTCCTCACTGTTTTCTAATTAATCTTTTTACAGTTATGTAGCCCCCAGCTCATCAGTGCCATTTCTGCCTTGCTCGGGGTGAAATGATTAAAAAAATAAAAAGAGACACAGGGAAGCGATACTGCGTCGGTGAGAAAGTGAGTGTATCCTAGCTGCCAAGTCGGGATCGATCCCATTACAGATTATCCGTTGGATTTTGTCGAGAACACCTACGTGAATAGCAGGAGCACACGACCAGATTTGGTAGCAGTATTCAACGCACGGGCGGATGGTAGATTTGTATATGTGCAGGATTGTTTCAGCCTGGAAAAACTTCCATTTTATAGAAAAAATGCACAAAGAAGCTTATTAGGAAAATAACTAAAGCCTAGTGAGAGCCGTTAATGTTGACGATTCAACTTGACTTACCTAGTTGCCTAACAACCTACCTATGTACATACATATGTTGTTTAGAATACGGCATAAATATGGGGGATTTTACTCAATATATTAGATAGAGCGTTTGTTAATATAGTGTACACATGAAATTTAGTATGCATGAGACTGTCAGTTTTATATAATGTGCGTTCATTAACCAGTATGTTACTACTTTTGGTTTGGGTTCTATTAGCAGTTTCACGAAAAATATAAGATAAAAGAATTTAAAATTTAATTTAATAACTATGAAATGTGCGTTTTATTATATTGTAGTGGCATATGAAATTACGAATTAAGAATTAAAATCAACCTTCTTCTTCACTTTTACAAAAAATCAACCTTCTTCTTCACTTTTACAAAAATCAATGTTCTTCTTCACTTTTACAAAAGTTCAAAATGATGTGTGAAATCCTGGTTGTTCTCAAACAGAAAAAGGATTGACCATATGCTTAAAGAAAAAGTCGATTCCAGATTTCGCAAGTAGGTGTTAAATTGATTTTTGACCAGTGGGAATGAATTGCAAGACTTGAAAGGACTTAGCGATCCAGTGCAAAATTCAAAATGAATTTGTATCGTCATAGACTCAGATGGGAGCAGAGAGAGATCGACACACATCTACAATGTAACTTTAACTTTAAGCAACATTTGTCCTCTTTCCTTCTCGCATGATGATTTCTTTTACTTCTTCATCTCCATCCAAAGACATTCCTACCAAACAAATGCTCATACATACGTACGTACGCATATACTCTTTCAACAATTACTACTGCGAATAATTTCTTCAACTCTTGATACCTTTAACTTTCTCATTGAACACGGACTCTACCATTAATTTCTTAATAATTTTTCTAATTGCACATTAACATATGTTATTCTTTCCTTTTAATAAATTTCTGTTTTAAAATGAAGATGTATTTTTTAATCTTACGTTATTTCACACTAATCCACACATTCCAATCAATAACCAGCTTCAACCTTCTGATGAAAACCTTCTGATAATTCGTCTGATGATACATTCTGCATAAATCTTGTAAGCTGTAGGGAGTTCGGTTATGTCTGCCACAAGAAACATTAACCAGCTCCCTACGGCTACGGCTACGATATCGTCATGTTTCATTTTTAATATGTCATATACAATAAATGCGTTACAGCAATTCGTAAGGCAAAAAAAATAAATAGGTTTAACTCGTTCCTTGGCAAATTTCTAACTGAAAATATTAGGAAAAGTAGAAAAAATATTTTAGTGAAAACATTGTTGTTTACTAAAAAACCCAAAATGTTTTTTTCTTGTTCAGACATTAATGATAAAAGAAAAAAAAATAACGCTACACAGAACAATGTCAATTTTAACTACAAATGATATTCAGGAAAAATATAAGAAAAAAAGATAGCGCTGTGTTTTTCATGATGAAGTAAACAAATTATATTACTCCGCCCTGCTGTGTCCAATAATTGCGGAGAACACCAAATTTCCAAGCTTTACAGGAAAAGGTTTGGCCATTTATAGCGAGCAAATAGACTTACTCTGATATATATATATATATATATATATATATATATATATACTACAAGCCATAGTTATTAGGTACACCAAGCTTTTTAAATATAAATGAAGTATTTCATATTATTTTAGTATTTATTGCCAAGTGGATAATTCTAAAGAAATAGAATTGTTTTTTTGTTATTATTACTTAGCAAAATTTTACAAGGCAGGCAGGAAACCTTTGCTTCGGTCAGCCAGTACGAAAAAGAGACTAGCATGGGGAAGAGAGCACAACAACTGGACACCAGAACACTTCATTTGATGCAAATGTTATTGTGCATTATTAACAAAAGAACCATTGTATTTTCATTTAGAATTATCCATTTGGCAATAAATACTAAAAATTGTATGAAGCGCATCATTTCTTTTAAAAAACTGGGGTTACCGAATAATTATCTCCGGTAGTGTATATATATATATATATTTTCTAAACATATGCTATTAAATATAAGAGACAATGAATGTCTATTATGTTTAATCATGAGCCGTTCTAACCGTCGTATTTTTGCTTTAATTTCAGTTGAAAATAAAGACAAAAATTCTCCAACATTTGGATGATTATTTATTGGTTTTCTTCTAAGCTTTCGGCTCACATGAGCCATCTTCAGAGAGGTAGTTTAAACTGAAATATTATAAAATCCACCATCACCGACGATTTTATTTTGTGTTGACATAAAACTCCGCTTGGCAGCGGCAATAGTTACCAAAAATAATAAACGCAGTTCTTAAGTTTGCGATGCGGTTTTATGACGTCACACCGCGGGATAGCGCAAAATGACAACAAAACCATGTAGTCAAATGCAATGTAATATGTTATTTCCTGTTTTAAAGTTGATTTTATTGAGTGTTGGTTGTTTTGATTTGATGTACATGGTCTCCAATATCTGCAGGTTCCTCTTACTGTGTGTATGAGTAAGGATCACCGTATTGTTGACCAAAATCTGTCTAATATTACCTACATGTTTTCTCTGAAAAACATATACATGTAGGTAATATCAGACAGATTTTGGTCAACAATACGGTGATCCTTACTCATACATTGCCGTTGCCAAGCGGAGTTTTATGTCAACACAAAATAAAATCGTCGGTGATGGTAGATTTTATAATATTTCAGTTTAAACTACCTCTCTGAAGATGGCTCATGTGAGCCGAAAGCTTAGAAGAAAACCAATAAATAATTTTCCAAATGTTGGAGAATTTTTGTCTTTATTTTCAACTGAAATTAAAGCAATAATACGACGTTTAGAACGGCTCATGATTAAACATAATAGATATTCATTGTCTCTTATATTTAATAGCATATGTTTAGAAAATTACTTGCTGCCTCGATATACTATATATATATATATATATATATATAAGAAAAAATGCAAGAAACCGCGAACGTTTTCTTTAAAGTGTAGATTTATTGCTGTTATTATTATTAAAATTTCTTGCTTTTTGTATGATATATTAAGTGCCAATGATTGTATTTTTGTCGCTACACGTGTTTCGAGTCTAAAGTTGACTCTCTTCAGGCAATAGAAGACTAAACTTGTGAATTCACAAATTCAACCTGAATAGAGACCCGCAGCTTTGAATACTTGAAACGTGTAGCGTGTATTCATTTTAATTTTTTCCCTACTTCATTTTAATATTCTTTTGAGTTTTTAATTGTAATATATTTTTACTTCTGTAAATAAATTGTTCTTATTTTTATAAAGCTCATGCGTTGATACTATTTCTTTATTCTCCTTTTCTTCCCCCTTCACTCTTCAAATTGCAACCGTGAGAAAATAGGGGCGCGGCTGAATTTTTTTTATGTTCATTTAAAAAAAAATAGCAATTCATATATTTTTTTTAAAAAAAACTGACTTTGTATTTGTGTTTATTTAAAAATGTCGTTTTCTGTTAAAGAATTTATTTCGTTGTTCAGTTTGGATGAAATGGTTTATTCATTAAACAAATCAGGGATATTGCAACTAGCTACATGTTTTTATTTAAACATTAAAGCATTTATGCAAAAAGAAGATGTAATATCTGACACATGATGGTCAACACATTTTGATACTGTCCATGCTCTGCATGGCGGAGAGGTCAAGCAAGTAAAATATGTACTGGATTCTCTATCAGCTGACAATGAGCATAAAGTGAATACAAGGTGAGAGGTAAAAGACTTGAACAAAAACATAGAAAACCTGGAAACAATCTTTCTCACACTTCTTTGGAACGATGTGCTAGAAAAAAAATGAACAAAACAAGCAAAGCCCTACAATCAAATGATGTGAACATCCTTGTCGCCACAAATCTCCTTGAGTGTATGAAAACCTATCTTCAGAAAACTAGAGAATGTATTATTATTCTTTAGTGAATATGATTTTAAAGCCAGGAGCAGATGTCCAGATACAGTTTACAGTGATGTAGAACAAACGGGAATGAAAACGAAATGTGCGTCTTAATAGATATTATGGATCAACAATAAAAGTCAGTCAGTCAGTTAAGTGCCATATGTGATACACGCTTTAGGCGATTATGTCTTGAAAGAGACATAACTGACTGGAAATTAGATTATCCCGCAGCAGGTTGCCATTGTTTTCTGCGGTAGACTGGTTGCCAGCCAAGGCTATAGAACCCAGTCTGTTCTATTATTTAACCCATAACTGGAAGGAAGAGATGGATTAATACCTTTGCCAAGGGAATTTGTGCGTAAGTAAATGCAAGGAATTCAACTGGAATTCGAACTCGGCTCCCCGATTTACCGTTCCAAGTGAATATCCACTGCACCACATCCTCAAAAGTACTTTGCAGTAAAATTGAATAGAGATCAAGTTGGAAACTTTACTCCCTATTCTGGACACTTGAATCTTTGAACTGACAAACCGTGCAAAAAGTTATTCAAAAATTGGAAATCTGTTTACTTTCTTTACTGAATTAAAAGCCCTTGCTTCTGATGCACTAAAGAAAAATTGTGAACATATTGCTAATATGTATCACAAAGACCCGAAATTATGATGGCCATTTAAATGAATGTGAGCATCTCATGTATTACATGGCGCTTGAGGAAAATTGTCAGAATCTCCCTGAACCTACGAAAAATAATTATTGGACACTTTGAAATCTGTCCTCCCGAATGTTAAAATTAACACTCAAAGTGTTCATGTGTACGATGGTAACCAGCTGTACCGGATAACATTTCCTTTTGCAAGAATGAATATTTTAAACAACTCCTTCGTAGCAGAAGGGTCCAGCATTGGTTGAACTGACTTTCACACGTGTGCATAGAAAATAACAACCTATTCCTGATAATCATTGACTTCAAGTGAATATGGTGAAGCCCGAACCGTCGCCTTGGATATCTCTAAAGCATTCGACAGAGTATGGCATGCCGGCCTTCTACGGAAACTGCGAAGCTATGGCATAACTGCACATTTGTTGGACTTAATTCGGTCATTCCTCTCTAACCGCACACTGAAGGTGGTATTAAACGGACATACCTGCCAGAACTACCCTACAAACGCGGGTGTCTCCCAAGGCTCTATCCTAGGTCCTACGCTCTTTCTAATCTATATCAATGATCTCCCCGATGCCATAAGATCACAAGTAGGCATGTACGTCAATGATACCACAGTTTACTCTCGCCTCGATCAAAAATCTGGTGTTCGTGACAAGGCGAACCTCGCTGCCGAGCTTGAGAAGGACCTCCAATCCGTGGTGGATTGGGGTAAGAAATGGCTCGTTAAATTCAATTCTTCCAAAACGAAGCGGCTGTCAATTAACAACCACAGACAACCGCACCACCCTCCCAGTAGCATGGAACAGGCTTGCCTCCCAGAGAGTAAAACACTACGCATGCTAGGACTGACACTCTCAGCGGACCTCAAGTGGAATGACTACGTCGAATCTATTGTTAAATCCGCAGCTATGAAAATCGGCTCTCTGTGCAGGGCCCGGAAATTCTTTCCGCCTGAATCTATCCCGCACTTATATAAATCCACCATCCGACCGTGTATTGAGTACTGCTGCCACATATGGTTGGGTGCCCCTTCTATTCTCCTCGGGGTTCTTGACAAAATACAGCGAAGAATCTGTAATGATTGATACCGACTTAGCTGACCGCCTGCAGTATCTCTCTCACCGGCGTGACGTGGCTTCCCTGTGTCTCTTCTATAAATACTTTCATAGCTTCTGCTCTGACGAACTTAAATCACTGGTGCCCCCTAGATGTGAATTTGCACGAGATACTAGATTGGCAACTAGGTCCCACCCTTTTACAGTGAAACCGATGAAATGTAACCGCAATTTCTACTCCAACAGCTTCTTTTCTCACTCTTCCCGCCTGTGGAATTCCCTACCGTATGCTTGCTTCCCCGACGGCTACAACCTCCAGGAGTTTAAATGTAAGGTCAATAGACACCTCCTAACAAACTAACTCACACCCACTCTCTCCAACTCTCTCCCTATGTACATCCTAAGTCGTCTACCACCCTTCTTCCGACATTTCTCATACCCAATCCCTCTATGTAAACCCCTGCGCTATAGTGGTAGTGGAATGCCTTGCTTGGGGTGACACGATTAAAAAAATGTCCCGGAAAGGGATATATAAATCATTCGAGGTAGTTAAATGGTTTAGGCAAATGTAACCGGGTAGAACAATGTAGTAAGTAGACGTAATGAACGGTACTCGTAGTATGCACTATCCTGAGTCATAGACATAGTCAATAGACGTAGATCAATAGTCGTAGATCTCTAGTCGAAGACCTATAGATCTCTGGACATCCTCGCCTTAGTCTATATAATATGAAACAAGAAACATTCGTCTGAAAAAAATTATGCCTACCAAAAGCTAAACAAATTACTGAGATAACATTACAACTAAATACAGTTTTCATTGTTCGCAAAGAAGTGTTTCCACGTTTCTTAATATTTTGCATAGTTTTCGGAAGGATTTTTTCGCTATTGCATTCCTCCTTCGTATTTCGTTGTCCTCAGTAAAGCACTCCCCAGATATTAAAATGTTGCAATTCACATATCGGTCCTCCTGTATGCCAGGGAATGCTGTATAAGGTCATCACAGCCGAATAAAAAGACTTCACATACAACAGAAATGTGGTTCTACAGAAGGTTGCTGAGGATACCGTGGATTGAACGTTTGAACAAAAACGGGGTTTTAGAGAGAATAGAAACCAGAAAGAACACTAATGCACAACATTGGAATGAAACTACTGAAATTCTTAGGGCGCATAATGAGGAAAGAAGGCTTGGAGAATTTAACATTCGCAGTACATGATTAGGCCAAAATGGATAGAAAAGCTGGTGCAGAATCTACCTAACAAGCTTGAGTGTATGCTTGCCAGAACAGGAATTAAAAAACGTGATATGTCCTGGAAAGGGACATATATATCATTCGAGGTAGTTCAATGGTTTAGGCAAATGTAACCGGGTAGAACAATCTAGTAAGTAGACGTAATGAGCGGTACTCGTAGTATGCACTATCCTGAGACATAGGCGTAATCAATCGACGTCGATCAATAGTTGTAGATCTCTAGTCGAAGACCTGTAGATCTCTAGTCGAAGACCTGTAGATCTCTAGTCGAAGACCTGTAGATCTCTAGTAGTAGACTTGTAGACCTCTAGTGGTAGATCTAACTGGACTTTCTCGCCTTAGTCTATATTTATGGCTGACACCTGCCAATCACATCTTAGTGAGAAGGAACCAAAGTGCATACATACTCATTACCTATTCATTACATCAATAATAATGCACTTTCTGAAAAGAAATACCGCAAATATTTGTTATAATAAGAAATTCATAGTAATTTCATAGTGTGCCATCTAATCTTTGTAGCTTGCTAAACATTACTCTGTTTTCCAAGCCTTGTGTATTTTTCAAACGTTTTCCATGTTGATTAGTTGCTACTATACTGCACGTTTTTAATGTCTTAACACCAGTTGTGTTGAATTGAAAATATTTAAAACAAATATATGTCTAATATTATCAACCATTTACTTTTTATTTCTGTCAGTGGTTGTCGTAAGGACCCCCAGAGCACTGTTTTTCCCAGAGACCCATGATACTGTTAAGACGGTCCTGCTAATAACCATCCAAATTTCGGTGTCGTCTTTTCAATCCTCTGTCTTTTAAGCAAGTACAAAAATTTAAATATCCAAGAAATCCAGACAATGAACTGGTACATGTTTGTAGCATCGACGTAACCATCAATTTCTAGTTGTTTAACTTACTACAATTCACAAAATTTATTTTCATCTGTCTTTTAATAACCGCATAACTTAAAGACAGCCAAAGTTGGCGTCATCAATTTCCCTGTAGTTATTACTGGGGTCTTAGAGTATTAATTGTGGAATCGGGTTCTTCTTTCATGTGCATGATATTGACAAAACTGTATTATTGTCTAAAGGATTGCAAATATAAAGTCGGTTAATTTACAATTGCGTGCAATGAACACCGGGGGTTAATAAAAGTTCGCTACTGAACAGTGTTTATTATAAGTTTATAGCAAACCATAGCTCAGTTTTATGCATCTGTTTATTATTGCAATTAAATTTAAAATATAATGTAGATACTTGAAATCCTTCGTCAAACCTCTTTCCAGATATTCAGTTAAAATGTGATCCAAGAGTTCAAGTTCTTTATTATGATTTTCAAGTAGGTTGTGCTTCAATTAGTACTGAATTCAGATCTATTGCTGTAGATACTTCTATTTCGGCATTCTGCAACGAATAAGCCAATATCTCGCCATGGTAACAGATTTTAGAAATAGTTTACTAAACTTAATTTATTCTTATATATTCCAACAATATAAGATAACTCCTTGCGGATTCTGATCATTTAGATTGCAATGTTTTTTTTTTTTTCCGAGTGTATGAAAATAAATACAATCAAATTACTGGCGGCGTACAATGTGAGAAATATATTCACATAGCTTAGCGCTTAAGCAGTGAAAGGAAATTATCAAACATAACAAGACATACCTGGTATAGAAAAAACAATTTATTTGTCTTGCAAAAATATGCTGAATTTTGCGGCTACAGTGTAGCTTGGTATAGTCTCTTTTCTCTGCTTAGCTTGGTATAGTATCCTCCGTCTAGGAGTGGGATGAAAAGGACACAAGGAACTGCGATCCGCGACGTACAGGAACTTTCTTCTGGGTCAGCTTCTTTCACAGTTTCTTATCTTGGAATTTTTCTCTAGGAAGGCAAGGCTTTGCCCATAGGGTATCCTTTTTAAGGTAAGAAGGGTAACAAGAGATTTTCTCTGTTACAAAGTTGTGGCATTAGCCTAAAAGATTACAAAGAATTGGTAAGATGGTCTCGATATAGCGAGACAAGTGGGCGCCAATTTAGGCCCTGCTGCAACAAAAATCCGGAGCGGCACAATTACGTCCGATACTGTTCGTGCTAGCTGAAAAAAGGAGAGAACAAAACCATCAGAAAAAAAACATAAAACCTCTGGTAAAGCCCGCCTAAAGTTCAAAACGAGGTTCGGGTTAAATCAGCCAATCAGGAGACCCGTTACATCTGTAAATTTCCGACAACAATCAATCGCCATTTATTTCAAAGGTGAATTTTCTTTTTCCGCTGATATATGTTTATTTTTGTCGGTTTAATCAAAATGTTGACATTCAATATGAGCTTAAACAAAGAATGGGAAGGACAATACCATCATTTTTAGAAAATACCATCATTATTAGAAAAAAAAATAATAGTGGACTTGAGAAGTCTATAAAAAGCTAACAAATTTGTTTTAATAGAGCAATTTTAAAATTTTATTCTAATAACACTACAGGTTCAGCCAATGAATGTCGAATGTTTTCTGTACAAAAATAGATCCTCACTAAAATATAGCTCAATTTTATGCATGCGTAAATTATTGCAATAAAATGCTGGCGATTACTTTATGATAACAATCTCGGTACTTGAAGTGTTTTGTCAAACTCCTTTCCAGATATTCAAGTTAGATGATAGTCTTTGTTTATGCTTTTGATATGAAGTAATATCTACATCATTTACATTTTTCGAACTATTGTCCTCATCTGTATTGCCTTTATTACGACATCTCATATGTTATACATTCGGGTCTTATTCTGGTGCTAAAAATGTCCAATCTAACCCTTTATTACAATTACTGGGATATATCATTCTCATTCCATGCACGATACTATTTCTGGTAGCCATATTGCTATCTACCTTTAACTCTCTAAGTTCTTCGTTTACAACTGCTGTAGCCTGGTATTGAACTTAAAACTCTTTGAGTCAAGTCACTAGAAATAACCAACGTTTATATCCACTAGGCTATAATTAAATTAATTTTAAATCCAGGATCGCTTATTGCAGCGAGTATTTAGATTCTGGCTACCCTGAAAGAATATGCTAAAATCTCACCAGTAGGACGTGTTTGTGCAACCAGTTTGCCAAACAATTTAATTTGATATACTGCAAAACATATAGTAGAGCAGGCACTAGGAATCGAACTCACTCCGCTGTTAATATAATCTGTGTCCTTGTGGATAAATATAATAGAATTGTTTTAAGCATACAAGCAATCGTCATTTGTTTCGAGCGTGTATATTTTTGTTCTCTGATAAATGTGTACTTTTGTCCGTTAATCGGTTTGTGCAGTGATGTACTTTTTTTCATCTTTGCAATATCAATATTTGAAAGTTAAAGGAAAAAAAAATCAACATCTAACGTTTGGATAAAAAAAAAACAAGTCGAAAGAATAATGCTATAATTTTTAATAAAAACACACAAAACCAAAGAAGCCAAATTGGTCGCGATTGCAACAGTTTAAAGAAAGTTTTATAGACGTAAAATATCACAAGACTAAACAAAGAAACGCGTAATAGAGATGTTCGGATATTTTCCAGTCTTTTTTTTCTTCTTAATAAGCCGTCGCTTGCAGCAGAAATTAAAACGAAAACCTAAAGAGACAGTCAAGCGAAGAGATTAAATTAGTAGCAGTGGTCTTTAAACTGGAAAATCTCAGCAGACATTCGAACGATGGGGAAAGGTTGCCAATAGTAAAATCGTACGAGTAACGTCAACAAAATTATAGTCTTCAACAGAGAATAAGGACGCTAATGTAGCGACGAGGTAGAACAAAATAATCAGGGTTACAAGGTTTACAGTTCAATATCTTTAACATTTCACTAGATCGAAAATTAAATATAACTATATATTTTTTTATAATCATATCACCCCAAGCAAGGCATTTTACTGCCACTGTTTTGCAGAGAGTTACACAGGATGAAAGTTATGAGAAAGAGTGACAGGTCAGCGGGGGTGAAAGAAGTGGGTAAGAAAGAATGGGAATACTGATGAGAGTGGAGTGAGCGGAGAAAGGAGCATGAAAGAGAGGATGCAGGTCAGTGAGATAGGATATGATTGATGACTTTACATTTAAATTTTTGGAAATTGTAGTTGTCGTAGAAGCAAGTAAACAGAAAGGAATTCCACAAGCGGGAAGTGCCAGAAAAGAAGCTGGTGGAGTAGAATTTACGTTTACTTTTTATTGGTTTCACAGTAAAATGGTGGGACCTAGTTGCTAATCTTGTGGATCGAGTAAATTCATATATAGAGGGCACCAGTGAGCTAAGTTCATCGGAGCAGAAACCTTGAAAGTATTTGTAGAAGAGACACAGGGAAGCCACATTGCGCCGGTGAGAAAGTGATTATATCTGAACTGCCAATCTACTAAATCCCATAACATTACTAGAGTTACATGGACAATGTTTATTTTAGAGTGTGGCATGTACTTATTGAGAAAAAATTTTGCATATCTGAAGCTGGGATTTTTAGGGATATTTTAATGTGTTTTTGTATTCCTTTTTTATCATTCCATGCACATCTACCATGACTGGTACTATTCTTGTCCTCAATTTCCACATTTTTTCTATTTGATTTCCAGCTTGTTATCTGGCGAGAGTTCTTACAAATTACCTGGTTAATGTTATCCGCTGGATAAGCCATGTCACTTAGCAGGCAAGTTTTATCTTTTTAGATTTTTAAAATTATTACTGGTCTATTAACTTCAATTGTCCTGTCTGTAAATATAGTGTAGTCACATAGAATTGTGATATTTTCTGTAACCGGTGCTGGGTGATGTTCGTTTGTTAACATCTTTTCCGAATTGTTTACACATTGTGCAGTGTAGATTTTGCCCCACTCTATCGTGACAATTTTTATATTCATTTGGCGCTAATAAAGAACATCCTAAGATTAGGACATATTTGGTTTTTTGCTACTTGTCACAAAATCTTCATTTGTAATCCTCATTATTATGTATGATATTTGCCTGAAAGTTCTTTAAAAAAAAACTCTGATCTTGCGCTACAAAAATAAAGCCTTCTGTTTCAATCTTTAATATAGATGCTCGTCACCATCGATGAGTGCTAACTTAATCAACAATGGCTTTATTAACACGTTATGAATATAGGCTATGAAATGTTTTTTTTTTACATCTGTTTACTTTCTTTTTCATATTTTTGGCTGCAGAAATTTGTTCTTTGGTCCTGTTTTGATTTTCTACAGAATCTATTAAATGTATATCTCGTTTGTATTCACAACCTTCTTTCATGATTGAATAACTTGTGACTAATTGTATAATCCTGTCAATGTATATTAGTAAACAAATAGTTGTCTTGTATAACGATTTTAATCGAATAGGACCTCTTCCACCTTCTTTCCGAAGCATGTATAGACTCTCTGCATCAGCCTTTGGATGATGCATCTTATGATTCGATAGAAGTTTCATGGTCTTAGTATTTGATTTCTCTTTCTCTACTGATATCCGTTGCATAACAACGCAGATCCTGAAGATGTCCTTTTTGTTACCATTATCATCAGAACTTTGTCGTTGCTGACATGTTTCGTCCATGGTATTTTCAACTTCTTTATGTAGAACCACTTCGGTTAAATTCATAAACGAATTCTATCGGGAAAAAACCACATCACTTATGGACTTGAAAAACAGCAATACGTAAAATCGATTGAATGTATAATTCGAAGAGAAAATAATGATATAATGAATATGTTGACTTTCCACACAATTTCAAATAAAATTCTTAGGATTAAAGACTTCTTCAGTGTTAGCAAAAGTGATAACATTTACTGAACTTGAGAAATCCATTTTCTTGAAATTGTTTAGTATAAGAGTAAGATTTGATTATTTTCAACCGTTTTTCGACACTTGTTACACGGTAAATAAATGCCTAATGTTTCCATCTAAAGAAATAGTTCATATTACCATTTATTATTCTATCTGGTCTCATACCTTATATATTACTGTCAGTTACTTTTAATATCATTTTAAAATATAGATCTTTCTAGGCTAATTGGTTACATTCATTGATATCTTTGATTATCTCATACTGATTGCCATATTTATTTGAGGTTTACATTTTAGATTTAGGATGCTGTTTACAGCGATTTAGCTTCTTCTTTTTTTCATCTTCTTAAGTCTTTACGCATGTGCGTTGTGATGCAGTGGATATGGGCTCGGAACGAGAAATCAAAGAGCCGATTTCGAATTCCAGCTTATAGTTGTTGCATTAACTTACACTCAAATACCCCTTAATCCGTCTCTGACCTCTAGCTATGAGCTAAAGAAAAAGATAGATTGGGTTCTACAACCTCGGTTAGCAAGCAGTCTACAACAGAAAGTCATTGCAACATACTGCCGGACAATTTCTACCCAGTCAGTCATGTCTCAAAAGAGACATGATCGCGAAAGCGTGTATCATGTATGGCACTTAGGTGAATAATAACAAAATATTAAACTGATTTTTTATGCTACTTGTAATAAATGTCATAAAATGAAGTAAGAAATTTCACAATAACCTGTAATAAATGTCACAAAAACATTGGTTAGCCTTTCAGAAATTTAAATAAAGAGTATATAAACACAAAAGAATTGTTTTACAAAATAATACACACAATGTATAGTCATGAACTTGATCATAATACTGATTTTAAATTTTATGCTCAAATTACAATAGAACGTATAGGAGAACATATATAGACTGTTCACCGGTTTCTGAGTCATTGACGGTAAATTTTCGTTCGAGTCCTTAAATATCTCACATTTCTTAAGAAAACTGCTGTTGTCGTAGTGTGGCATATTGAGAGACAACAAAGTTAACAGTAAAAACGTAAGCGTTGAGAAATGTAATAAAATCGACTGAGTTGTTACGTCTAAACACGTCGGATTCTAGAAATTTCAAAATGTAGCGTCCCTACGTTTTCAACGTTCCTTCCCGGTACGTATTTATAAACGACGTTTTTTTTTTATATATTTACCATCTTCTGACATACAGTACCAGCCATAATTAATAGGCCACCCTAGTTTTTAAAAAGAAATTATGTATTTCATACCATTTTTAGTATTTAATGTGAAGTGGATAATTCTAAAAAAAATAAACTAAAATGGTTCTTTTGTTATTATTACTTTTCAAAATTTTTCAAGGCCTTTGCTTTAGCCTTCCAATAAGAAAAGACTGGCATGGGGAAGAGATCATAAAAACTGGACACTAGAACAGTTCATATTATTATGCAGTATTAAAAACGAATTGTTCTCTTTAGGATTATCCATAAGGCAATAAATACAAAATATAGTATGAAATACATCATTTCTTTTACGGAAATTAACAAATTTTAACGAAACTTAGTTATAAACAACCGACAATTTGAAATGAATTGTTGGAACATTATTTTTTATCGATACTCGTATTTAAGTAGATTTTCTATTTTGTAATATAGTTGTGTTATATAGGCTTGATAAAAACTTTGTTTAGGCTGTAGGCTATTCGTGGTCGAGAGGTCTAAGACGTTGCCAGATCAAATAGTATCTTCCCATATGTAAATAGGGATCGCAGGTTCGAATCCTGCCGAATGACACATATTTCGTAATAACTATTTATCATAAAAAAGCAGGCCGGTAGATATAATACTGTTCAATTAAAAAACGGTATATCTACTTAAATACCAGTGTCGATAAAAAATCATTTCTTTTAAAAAACTGGGGTTACCTAATAAATATGGATGGTAGTGTATATCTAATTCCATAAATTAGATGATCATTATTCTAATCTGATGACATTACATGGATTTTTTCCTGTTTTGCCATTCAATTAACCAATATTGTTTCATGGTATAGGAATTGATAAGTAATTTTCTTCTAGGATCTACCAATTTAGCCATGCCTATGTTGATTTACTTTTTTAATTTATATTCTCAAGTGTCCATGTAAATATTTTTCTCCTTTTAACTTTACGTCGTCTGTGTTTTGTTTTTTTGTCTTTTTTTTTTGTTTTGTTTTGTTTTGTTTTTTATTCCTTTTTTTCATTTTGGTCTATGCACCTCTATTAATTCACTGTAAAGCATCATGCCATAATGGAAAAGTCCCCAAACTTAATAAAAATAAAAGTTTATCGCAAATTGTTTAAGTTATTATTAAAAGGAAAGATCACATTATCTTTGTAACAATGTTGTTTGAAAATTTTTCTTTTTTTCTTTTTTTTTTTTGGCGTTAACAGGAAGGCATGCTTAAAGATTAGCATAGGCAATTCGTTTTCGCTTTTTTACGATCAAATCACAATGATATGGAAGTACTTACAAAAAAGTAATAATTATTTTACAAAGGAATAAACTTCTTTTTTAAAATCTTTTTTCTTAATTTTTGTAAAAATATTTATTTTATAACGTTTTCCTCTTACACACATAATTAATTTAATGAAATTTCGAGAAATTACAATTCCACCCTCACTATATTTATATTAATTAAAACAGAACTTCTTGGAGAATTTAAATTATCGATTTTTATTTAGTCATACAGAAACAACCTTTCCTGAAAATTTGCTCTGAATCGTAAAATTAAAAAAGCAATAAAACTATGACATTGATTAATTAGAAAATTGTTCAATTGACTTTATAAATACGATATATTAAGGACACTTGAGAAAAAGATTTTAGTGAATAATAAAATTTTACTAGAATTGTTTTCATTTTTGTAATTTTAATTAGAATAATCTATGAAATTTTAAAATCGTTTAAAATTCATCATCAACTTTACTCTGATAGTCTTTTTATTAAAGTAAAACTATATTTACTAGTCATAAATGGAAAAGCCTAATACAAATTATCAAAGAGCAATATTTTTAAATACATTTTTTTTATTTGCATGTGTATAAACTATCTCATCATTGTAAGTACGGGCTACCATACAAAACAATATTAAAATATAAGAGCAATAACTATCGTATATTTAAACATAAAATGTCTCAAATTAAAAAAAAAACATTTTAAATTACGAAGAATATTTTCCTAAATTTTTAAGATTACTGTATACTTAAAAATTATATAAAAATTCTTTAACGTCATTTTCTTCAATTATGTTTAGCAGATGAAATCTATTAATTACAGCTTCCTTTTCGTTTCTGTCATCTCCAAAATCTCGTTGTTGCTCCCATATTCGGTCCATCGTATTCTCAGCATCCTTCTGTAGAACCACATTTCTGTTGGGTTGAGTCTTTCCTTCATCTATGATGAGGTTGCCCAGAATTAGCTGCTATATGTCACGTAAGAGTCCAGTATTCTTTTCTTTGTTTGTAATAAAATTTTCATGTCCCTCAATACTCTACTTAACTTTTGGAATGCGTCCTTGGTCATGCCAATACGCCTTTGGATCTGTTGGCATGACGTGTAATGTCTATTTCTAATGGTTGACTGACAATTTTGTCCGGTTGTTTAAGGGTTTGCAATTGCCTTTTGTTCATTGGAATTTTAACGTCCATTTCCCATCCTTGACTGAATATTCTAACCATTTCTTTAGGGGTTTCGTATTTCTTTTTATTTTTGGCAATGATTTTAACGTAATAGATGTTTCACATCATTTTGAAAATTTTAGAACTTGTAACTTAGTATTAATTGAATAGAGAGCAGTAACCCTTTTATGATTAATAGTCGTTAAATGTGTGAGTCACCTTGGAAGATGTCATTTTTGTTTTGATTTCCAATAATGTGTTTCTGTTGTTGGTTCTGCTTTTTTCTCTATGTATCATATCCCTTCAGGACGTAGGCGATCATGGCCTTCCACGTTTCCTTATCCCTGGTAGCTCTTAGAACACTTTCTCCAGTTACACCATCTAAACCCCGCACAGCCATCCACCTGCTCAGGCCCTTTAAATATGTTATCCGCTGCTTTCCTCTGGCTCTGTTTATCTAACCTGTGAGTAACAGATTCTCCAAGCCTTCTTTTCTCAAAACATGTCCCAAGAACTTCAGCTTTATTCTCCTAATGCTCTGTATTAATTTCTTTTTTGCTACCATCCTTTTTAAAACCTCAGCATTGCTCACATCTATGATATCAGTAGCATCCTTTAGTTGCTTCAAGGTTTTCCTTCATCTTTGGTGATATTGTCCAGCATTCACTGCCATATTAAAGAACATACATTACATAGCAAACTAGTACTCTCCTCTTGGTTTCTAACGAAATTTTACTGTCTGTAAATACTCTGCTCAACTTCTGAAATGAGTCCTTGGTTATGTCAATTTTTTTTAATTATTTCACCCCAAGTAAGACAGTTTACTGACACTGTTGCCGAGGGGGTTACATACAGGAAAGTGATGAGAAAGAGGGTTTAGTTATAGGGGATGTCATGAGGAGGGTAACAGACGATGAGAATACCGGTGTAATTGGGGTGGAGTGGCTGGAAAAAGAGCTTGAGCGAAAGGATGCGAGTCAGTGAGATAGGAGATGTCTATTGACCTTACATTTAAATTCCTGAATATTGTAGCTGTAGGGGAAGCAAGTATATGAAAGGAAATTACAGAGGCTGGAAGTTCAAGAAAAGAAGTTGTTAGAGTAGAAATTACATAATGGTTACATTTTATTGGTTTAACTCTAAAAGAGTGGGACCTAGTTGCTAGTGTAGTAGCTTGTGTCAATTCATACCTGAAGGGCACCAGTGAGATAAATTCAGTGGAGCAGAAGCCGTGAAAGTATTTGTAGAAGAGACACAGGGAAGCCATGTCACACCTGTGAGAGAGAGACTGCAGCCGAGCTACCAAGTCGGTATCGATCACATCACAGATTTTCCGTTGGATTTTGTCAAGACCCCCAGAAGTGAATAGCAGAAGCACCCAACCAGATTTAGCAGCAGTATTCAATACACGACCTGATGGTAGATTTATATATAACAGGATGAATTCAGACGGGAAAAACTATTTTAGCCACAAATTTTGCCTTCGGATCTCAGTGCCGCACTTTCCGTCTTAACCTTATTTTTGTACTTTATCCTTCACATGGCAAAATTATTATTGTTTTAACTTTATTTGAATAGGATCGATGGATAATGCGAGGACCGACAAAAAATCAATAAGCTGTCCAAGATATACATATAAGTAGATACACCATAAGTAGATACAGTCATGCAAAATGTACCAGAATTTTGGTCAACCAGAAAAACAGTTTGCTCAAATCAAGTAGCTGTTATCGCTCTTTCATGTATTTGGAACAGTTTTCTTCTTAACCTTTTGTTTGAACTAATCTGAAATGTCAACGTCTTCAGTCATTATTTTCTCTTCGAGGTTCAAATATCCATTTCGTTGCTTCTACTGTTGAGCTTTCAAGTGATGTGGTTTCTTTCATCTTTGATTTTTCATGACTTTGTAGCGCCATTCGACAAAGTTCGAAGAAGAATGGTCTTCTCCAAAACCCTTAAGTTTCATTCGTTCAAAACATTTTAAACCATTAATTTTAGAAACCCGTTATAGAGAGTAAAATGTTTAGATATTTCTGTATTGGTTTGGCCTTATGCATGACATCCATATGTAGGTATCGATTTGACGAGACTATTCACATATATAACTCGAGTTTCCGGGCTGAAGTTTTGGTTTCGTAGCCATTTGCGGTGTTGGGCAAACTACCTCTATCGCAGCCGATCCTGTTTAATCTTTTTATCTTCAATACTAATTGTGTTATAACTATATAGATCCATACCTCAACGGGATATTTGAAGTCTCCAGTGTTTATTAATTATATATCCTGAATTTTTACGATGGTTTCAGTTTACGTGGCATCCTTGTTTTTTTTTCTGATTCCAGAGAAAATATCTTTAAGCACTCATGAAACGGCACCACCTTTGAATAATTTGAGACAACTCTTTTTCTCACCACTTATCTATTCTCTCAGCTTTCTTTTGAATTAGTATATATATTTCTTTGTTTTGTTCGAAACCCGATAATGTTTTTATTTCTGTCAAGTAATCGTTATAGTATTTTTTCGAACACAGCGTGAAAGTTGCTTTTATTGATTTATCAAAGAAATGTATAATTTTAATTTCATTTGGTGAATTTCGAGAGATATAAGAATAGAATCATAATATGATTTACGATTAAATATAAAAAAAATTTCGGTTTTCTTTTGTAAATACCTATTTATTATATTCCTATTATCATTTCTTATGAGATTTCTTCTTCATCTATGCACCGTGTTTTTTCAAGACTATGAGTCTCCACAACTTCCTGTCCTCCGTAGTTTCCAGATTCCTCTATCGTCCTGATTTCGAGCTTACAGCAACATCACGTCGAGGCTGATCAGTAACTAGATGCTTGATCGCTTGTGAATTCCAAGTGCTGTCAGCTTAGATGTGCGGGTGGTGTAATATATAATGGATCGGAGTTTTTAATCGTGTCCCTAATTCTAATCCCCATTCATTTCACTATATTAACTTGACGCCCAAATACCCGTGGGAAAGTCATGAATTCACCACTTCTCCCCACTTACACTACCGGCGATAATTATTAGGCCACCACAATGTTTAAAAAATGATGTATTTAATATTATTTTTTAATATTTATTACCAAGTGAATATTTGTAAATGAAGATAGAATGGTTCTTTTGTTAATATTGTATATCACATGCATCAAATGAATTTGTAAATATTTAATAATTATCTATATTGCAGTTTCATCAATAAAAGAGTGAAAGAAATTAGGGTGATTTGGACGAGTTCACCTTTGCTTTCCTGCCTTGTAAAATTTTACAATGTAATAATAACAAAAAAAAAATTCCATTTCATTTGACAATAAATACTAAAAATAGTATGAAATACATAATTCTTTTTAAAAAACTGGGTGGCCTAATAATTATGGCCGGTAGTGTATGTGGGTTAATTATTAAGGGTTGCATCAATCAATCTTTTCTTCAGTTCTAATATCTTCTTAACATCTTACCTTCAGTTGTCATATATTACTTGCAAAGAAGTGTATTCGCATTGAACAACACAGGGTCGGCAATATTTGAAAAAAATATTGTTTTAAAATGTCAGAGAGTGTGAACAATTGAGGTGCAGGCAGGGTTTTGTTTTAACGAACAGAGAGGTCGCGGTCAAAGAAATAAGCACTTGAAGTATGAATAAAATGCAGAACGTAAGTGCCACGTATCAAGCAAGGCCCACCTGTTAAACAGATCAGAGAAACAGTTAAGTTCAGTTGACATCAGAGAACGGAAGACGAAGCAGCAGTCGGCTCTCCGTCGGGTGTGCGCATGCCTACATCTGACCAAATTATACTCCACTCAAATCAAGCCACCGAAGAAATAGAATAAAAATCTATTGTATATATCTATATATCTGAGTCGGAATTCTTAGCAGCAAAGCTGAGAAGTTCCTCAATATTTTATTCTTCGTCGAGATTATATACAACACAATGTGTCATATGAGGGCCATATTTTCTAAGCCCACTTTTCTCATTTTCAAATGTTTTTTTCTGATTCTCAATATAAATGTTCTTTTCTTTTCCATTTTTCATAAAACGTCCTAGATGCTTGCTTACTCTCAGTATTATTCTATACCACCACATCTCTGTTTTTCTTTGTTGTTTTGTTAATCATTCCACCGAAAGCAAGGCGGAATCACCATGAGTACACAGAGGGTTACAGTTAGATAGAAAAGTGAGTACAAGGAGTATTGGAGAAACCATAAATGATGAATGGTATTTAATATTATAGGAGATTGCAATTGATGTTGCATTTTAATCTTTGGTGATTTTAGCTATCAGGGAAGCAACTAAACGAAGGAGATTTCCACAAGCTTGAAGTGCAAGATAAGAAATTGTTTGTGTAAGTGTAGCTGTTACATTTAAATATTTTAGCGGTAAATGGGTGAGGCCCCAGATGTCAACCTAGTAGTTCACTTAAATTCGTGTGATCGGTGAAAAAAAAACTCGTCAGGGCATTTGCCATGAAAATACTTATAGAAAAGACAGAGGAATGCCACATCATGTCGGTGAGAAAGTGACTAAAATTGAGATGCCAAGCTAGTTTCGATATCACACCGACCCCGACTCTCTTAGTGCAATGATGAAGGTACTGCTACAAGTTTACAATCTCCGTTGCCTAGCACTCTCTTCCATCCAAAATGAAGAAAAAACACTTTGATATATTATTATATAATTATTATTATTAATATATATTTATATATTATGATTTTAATATTTGCATTGTAAAACAAGTGTTGAATTTAGCTTCTTTTAGTGATAGAAAAATAATTTTTAATTCTGTTTTGTCCAGCAGTCTAACTTCGGAGAGCTGATGGAAAAGATCATTATTGGAGCAGGCAATAGACTGGTGTTCCTGAAAATGTTTTAAAATGTAAATGAATATAAACTCGTAAATGTACACGAAATTACCATTTTTTACTTGTATTTATCTTCAAATTATAAATAATATGTGACTGTTGCCCCAAGCAAAAAGTTATATGTAGTAATAGAATTTTAAAAGCAGAGAATTTGCATTAAAATGTCGTTATTCAAAACACGCTATGAAAAAAAAAGGAAATTACAAAATCTTTTTGGTTTGGAATTATGTAATTGAAAATCTTCTACAACGTGAAACAAAATTCTTCTGGGATAAGAAAAAGGAAATATAAAATTCTGAGGTGGTGGCAACTTTTGACGTCCAACACACATCCAAACAACAAACCACGAAATAACTCTGTTTTGATCTATTCATGTGGCTTTGTGTGCGCATATGCACACGATATATATATATATATATATATATATATATATATATATATATATATATATATATATATATTGTCATCCACAGACAGATCTGTTTCGCCGTATCACACCTCATCAGTACGGTTAGACACCGATTGCTTTTATACCCAGGATTGAAACCCGACCGAAATGGCGTCAGTCGGCGACCCTACTCCTGGGCTATGGGCATGATAGGGTGTGATGAAAAATTTGTCGTACAAATTAAGTAAAAATGAAAATAAAATTGACATCTAATTTTAACAGTTATATTACTAAAATTAAATATTAATCTTCAAATTCTAAAGAGTAATTTTTATTCAATAAAATCGCTATTGGATTCGACCACAGTCTCTTGTCGACTTTGGTGTCTTTTTCAACTCTTCTAGACTCTCTCCTTGTTTAACTTGGTGAATGCTGCCATAATCCTTGCTTTCAGTTTCTCTCCAATATTACAAGGATTTTTGTATGTGTCTTGCTCAACAAAACATCACACATAATAATCAAGGGGTTTGCAGTTTCGTAAATTAATTAGCCAGATTGAAGGATTATTTGGTGGCAGAAATTGTCTGACAGCCATGACTGGGTTCTTCTGCTTGTGTGGCATGGTACTGAGTCCTGTTGCTAAAGACACAGAGTTTTTCAGTAGTCACCCTCTTGACCCAGATCAGCACTATCTCTTAATAGCACTTTATGTAGGTCTGCATGTTGACTCTGACGCCCTTTAGAAAAATGAATGGAGGCATAAAGCCACCAATCGTGATAACTCCAAACACTGTGATCTTGACTGAATGTATCATCCAACCTTTTCCAAATCCCCTAAATTGTCCTCAGGTTAACACCCAACCCCAAATTATTTGTACTGGAACTTCCGACACGAATGCTAAACAGTAAAGCGTATCGTTTCCAAATTTATGGTTGAGTGAACTGCGTCATGATGTCCTTCTTATCATAGACGGTACCCAACTGACTCTACTATACTGTGCAATCGGCAAAATTAAAAAACAAACAACTCTAATGCGTGAAATTAAAAATGTAAAATGATGCAACAAAATACTCACCGCACAAATTTATGAACGTACGTATGCATGTATATATATATATATATATATATAGTCATCCGAAGACAGATCTGTTTCGCTGTATCACAGCTCATCAGCACGGTTAGAAATCCGATTGCTTTTAGCAATACTCATTCAGCGATACTACCTCTGAGCTATGGGCTCTCAGTAAAAGAAGGTAGACTTTTAGCGTGCTATATACAATGTAAACATACGAAAGTAGCTGAGAGTGTTCTAATTCATTACTGAATGAACGATGAGTAGTTGAACAATTTAATTATATCAAAATATTTAAATATTGTTAATATGATATTTGAAATTAGGATTAGCTTTTGTTCTAAGTATTTGATATATATATTTGATAATTTTGATACATTCCCCACCCCAAGCAGTATTTCTCCCTCTCAAGAGGCTGGGTTTATTGGTGTCTTCAAATAGTGAAGTTTCGAGGGATATTGGGAATTTTAAACTGTCCAGCACTTAAACCCACTTAAAAAAAAGCAAAAAAAGCATGATTTTGTGTGACATCTGGTTGCGTGTGGACACGCTGGAAATTAAACTTAAATACTATATATTTCTCCTAAACAGTAACTCTCCCTCGGGAAGGCACCTGAAGCGTTCCCAAAAGGGGAAGTACTGGTGGGGGCTTGGGAATTTTTCCATGGTACGTCCGTTAAAAGCAATTTGAACCACGACATTGTGTCATATCCGGTTACGACGGGGTGGGCTAGTAAGTATCTGTTTTTATGATTTATGATAATGATTTAATATATTATTGAATATCATATCATAAAGAGAAACTGGAAACGAAACAATGCAATCTGTAAGTCTGTTGGACAATTATTATTTTATTGCATAATATCACCTAATTATCTTCTTTTTTTAGTAAAAATTCTGGTAGTCTAAAAATACTTAAAATTCTAGTAATTTTTGTTTATTTTGTTAGATGTCTTTGATTTGTCTTAATATTATTACAACACACACACACACACACACACACACACACACACATATATATATATATATATATATATATATATATATATATATATATATATTAAAAACAGTTTAAGGGTTGCTACATTCAGGAGTAGAAACGCATTCTTCTCTAGACAGAAAAAGGAAAGTATCTCTACACTTCCAACATGTTGGCTTTATGATGGTCATTATGACCGGCATTTTCTGGCCACAAAAGTTCAAAGCGTTGGGAACGGAGACTAAGGCTAAAAAATCAAATGTAATGTTGAAATTCCAGTTTGTCAGGGGTGGTACCTAATATTTGACCAGACTGACTGAAGTAGGCAGCTAGATGGCCTTCTAATAATATGATGGACCTCGTATACTGGTCCTGTGACAACCCTTATATTCGGTCCTTAGCATGAGGTCTTTGGTAATCAGCTCGCGTCTAGCGACCTCGCGACAATCTTTGGCTGAAAAAGTTAAATAAAAAGAATCAATAATAACAGAGATGGAGGTTAAAAAATTATTAATACAAAAAGACAGTATACAATAAAAAGAAAACATTTCATTTATAATTAAAAAAACGAATTCAACCAGAAATGGTTTAATTTTAAACAATGAAATAAAAGAAAATAAAAATTAAACGATGTAAAATGAAACTTTGGACGAGTAAAGAATAAAGCACTTAAACTAAAAAAAACCGAATTAAAATTAAACAAAAACAGAAGTTTGAGAAAACTATAAGTCAACCCAAAGAAAAAAATAAATATTGGCCGAAAACCGAGGAAGGAAAACGGCTAAGAAGAAAAAATAAACTTTTCAAATTGTCAAAACAATTAGGAATAATGATTTTTGATTAAAAATGTTTCAAATTTTTTCAATTAATGTGGATGATAAATGTAAAGGTAAACAATAATTTAAAGACAACCTCATTAAAAGTAATCAGTATTCCGGTAAGTAATCAGTATTCCGGTAAGTAATCAGTATTCCGGTAAGTATACAGTATTCCGGTAAGTATTCCGGTATTCCGGTAAGTCTTTACTGAAACCAGGAAAATAAAAATGAAGAGAACGACCGAAGCCGATAGAAAACTGAAAAAATGAAAAAAGAAAAAAAATTAAATTTAAACAAAAACGAATAAATGAATAACTGATAAATTAATTGAATCAACTTAACAAACTATGTTCTGGTGAAAAAAGTTATTAGTAAATATTTCCATAAAGGTTTCGGTAACACACACGCTGCGTTTAAATGCATTGGTCTGCAAAAGGTCATTTCAAGTTAAAAAAAATAATGTGCTCCTCCGAAAAATTACCATGAAAATATTTATAGAAACAGAAAGTATTTGCCTTTCATGTTAACTTTACGATCACAATAAAGAATCATTTATTGCCTGTACAGAAATAAAAGAAAACTAATACCTTTGAGTCTATTAACAAATAATCATAGCATTGTGAAATATATTCTGATAAGTGTGAGTCACTTTGACGTGGTTTAATGGTTAGCAAGTTTGTTTCGATAGATCAATTATCACTTAATACTGAGTTCGATTCTCACTGGGAGGCATACTTTTACCCTTGTGCCACGTCTAAGTTACGTTTAGAATATAGCCGGAGGCATATCGACGTGGTGTAATGGTTAGCAAATTTGTTTTGCTAGGATAATTATGACTGAGTTGTGAGTTCGATCCTCACTGGGTACTTTATACATTCGGCCTAGTGCCACATCTAAGCTATGCTTAGAAAATCATATACTGATGTGTGTGTGTGTGTGTGTGTGAGTGTGTGTGTGTGTGTGTGAGTGTGTGTGTGAATGAGAGAGAATGACTGTCCATAATTCTCTAATACTAGGCCATGTCGAACTAGTATATGAACTGATGTGAAAGAAATACTGTTTTACCACGGATTTTGGATCTCAAGTACTTTACAACCAGATCAAAAGACCAACAGAAAAAGTGAGATCAGTTGGTTTGAATCCAAATACAATAAATGTGCTTTTAAACTCATTACTACATACAACTTAGTTATTCAAATATCTTTTAAGAGAAACACGTTAAGCTGAAGTTTTGCTCCGTCGGAGTGACCTGACAATTAAAAAAACATTTACGTACATAAGCAATGTATGTATATGATAACAACATAGTCAGTCAGTTGAGTACCACACGTGATACACGCTTTAGGCGATCATGTCTCAAAAGAGACATGACTGACTGGGCAGAAGATTATCCCGCAGTAGGTTGCCATTGCTTTCTACGGTAGACTGGTTGCCAGCCAAGGCTATAGAACCAAATCTGTCCTATTATTTAACCCATAACTGAAGGGAAGAGACGGATTAATACCTTTTACAAGAGTATTTGTGCGTAAGTGAATGCAAGGAATTTAACTGGAATTCGAACTCGGAACCCATTCTTATAACAAATGAGATGATGGTAGTTGTCCTTTCGGAAAAACTCCTAACCACCAATTTAGAGCACATGTTCTTCTATGCGTCGTGTTTCTGCAAAAGCGTTCTCCATTTATTTTTTGTTTTTGTTTTATTTTTGTCTGTGGGAACTCTTACTGAATGTATATTTGTTCTCCCGGTAGAGAAAATGGCTCAAGCTTCTCTAACATATAATGTTCAGTTGAAAGCTTACTTCTGATGTGGGCTGAATTAAATTTAACTACTTCGGATATATTTTTTCGTTGCACTAACATATTATTATTCCTATTGACAGATTTATCTAATTGAAAGCAATTGTATGGTTAAATTTTTTGTTCGTTGTTTTTCTATTTTTTATTTGAAATTCGTAAAACTGTGAAATGAAATTTATTCCAAACGTAATGACAATTCGTTGAATATTTTATTTTAATCGAAAATAAACTTATAAAAAAGTTTAATTATACTTATGAGATAAGGTAATATTTACATTATTTATTTTTTGGCTGTTGCTCTCATCTTTATGTCCATTTTTACGAGGTTTCAGTTGTTGTACAATGCTGCCTTCTTCGGGTATTAGAAACTTTTAACTGAACCCTTTATTTTGATGACTGGGGTATATCATTCGTATTCCATGTGCAATTCCACTCTAGATGCCATGTAGTTATCTCATTTTAACTCTTAGTTATTTGTTCACCACTAAAAAAGATAGGTATTTAACTCACAACTTTTTGGTTCATGTCACTGGAACTAACCGACACCTGTATCCACTCGGCCATGTATTCTTGAGAGCCCATGATTCACTGGATATAGGCGTCGCACATGGAATGAGAATTATATACGACAGTGATCGAAATAAAGCATTCGGTTCAAAATTCCTAGCTCTTGAAGAAGGCCGGGGAGTATAACGGCTGAAATATAAAAATGGCAATAAAGATGAGGACATCAGTCCGAACAGTATAAATAATGTAAGAAAAGTTTATGTTCCTGTGTAACGTTATGTTAATAGATTCCGATTGGAATATAAATCTAAACCTTTGATATGTAAAATTATTGTTTTTATCAGTTCTGGACTCCATTAAATTACAATCGGGTGTGTTTGTTATGTTGTGTTTTTTTTTTCCCTCTATTCTTCCCTTCATATATTACTTTGTCATTCAGTTGCCGTGTGTCTATATTTCAAGTTAAGTGTGTTTACATCCTGCTTTATAAACCCGCAGCCACCGACTTCACATAAAACACCATTCCGCACTTGGTTACCACGAAATTACCATATATATATATATATATATATATACAACTTCGTTATCTGAGTTTTCTGTGATGCACCTAGATCCTTTGATGTTCTGAGAGGACACAAAACATACTTTGGTAACTCTTGGGGAGAAAGCTAACACATATTGGGATCACTAGAGATCTAATCATCCTATACAATTGGTTCTATTGAATTTGATGTAGACCTCTAATATTTAGTGACGTGAATCGAATACTAAACAGAGAATGTTACATGAGCAATGTTTTAGATCTCTTTTTTGCCTTTAACTATGAAAAGATGATTCTTTTCTATGATCGATCATCAAAAAAAAGAGATTTGTTAGAAAAGCCAATTTTTTGATACGGCCTGCTCTACAAGAATTTATTTAAAACGAATAACATCAGAGACAAGCATACGAACCATAACTTTGCATTTCCTAAGAATTAGTTTATATCGCGTGATATAAGTAGCACCTTGTTTAGTCAAAATTCATTCCTTTGGGGATGAAACTAGATTAATCTCTCCTGAGCGTAAGCTTAGGCGATGGTATATGAAGATCGTGCGCTCTCCAGACTATATTTGCGAAAGTTTGGGCTGCAGGAGTTGCCAGAAGGTTGTCAATGTAGACAACCAACCACCTTCTAGGATCCACTTTTGTATTTACTTCCATAGTCTTTTCTGTGTTTTGGATATGACCATAAAGCATCAGAGGTTTAAAATCAGATTTTTATCTCCCTTACACCTTCCTGGGCTTTTGATCTTCATCTACCCAAAACAGTGTATTATCAGATGCCAGTTCTCTGCCTTCAACCATTCTCCAGATGAGAGCTGAACAGTTGTCAGAAGATATTTGAAACGAATGTCACGAAATTATTCTATAGCCAGTCGGAGCTTGGGGATCTATATAATCAGTCAGTTGAGTGCCATACGTGATACACGCTTGGGCGATCATGTCTCGAAAGATACATGACTGACTGGGCAGAAGACTATTTCGCAGTAGGTTGCCATTGCTTTCTGCGGTAGACTGGTTACCGACCAAGGCTACAGAACCCAATCTGTCCTGTCATTTAACCCATAACTGGAAGGAATAGGCTGATTAATACCTTTCCCAAGGGTATTTGCGCGTAAGTGAATGCAATGAATTCAACTGGAATTCGAACCCGGCTTCCCGATTTCTCGTTCCGAGCCGATATCCAATGCACCACAACGCACATCCTATATAATAGATTTATATAAATATTATACAAATATAAATATTTTACGTGTTTAGACGTTCAAAAATATTAACGTTTTTTTAAAATAGATAATAAAACTTTATTTGCACAGAAATACGAGCAAACAAATCAAATTACGAAATAGGGCATAAATTATTTTTGGTCCGTCAACCGAGGTCGAACTTTCATAAATAACACCAGCCATTACCGTTCTGCAACAAAGTAGGGCAGTCACTAGGGTCGTATTCCGCATCATAACATAGTAAGTGTAGAGGATTGCAGGGCGGTTAATCTGTTCTGCGCCATGGTTAATTGGCCAGAGCAGTAGATCACTCGCAAGTTCTTGTTCTGATCACCAACAGTATCCTGCAAAATGTATTATCTGTTCACGTAAGATTGTAGAAATATCATGGACGGGTCTGTAGAGCTGTGATTTAGTCGGATGTCGTCAACAACGTACCTTAAGTGTAGTTTCCATAACAATTGGATTCTAGGGTTAAACCCTAGAATCTAATTTTTATGGAAATTACATATTAATATCCAAGCAGCGGCACCATAGATTAAAACTGTCTCATTAGTGATACGAAAGAATCTCCGTTTGAGATTGTCTGGTAGATCAGATCTCCAGATTACATCTATTTTATTCAAGACGGTCCAGGCTTTGGCTTTGTGAATTTTTCCTAGGTATATAAAAGGATTCGAGAACTTTTATTGATTCACCTGAGACAGTTCGTATTGAGCCTTGCTGGTTGAAGCTTATGGATTCCGTTTTAGAGGAGTTGAGAACGATTCCAATCATCGTTAATGACATTTTCTAGATCACGTAGCACTACGTTGCGACATCGGTAATGGTTTCTGCAGTGATAACCATTTCATTTTCATAGTCAATAACTGTCAATGTTTTTAAAGGATATGGATTTGAGAACCTTTGTGATGAATTAAAAAGAAACACAAACATCGAAAATCTTATTAATTTTAAGAAAAAATATAAAAGAAACAAAAATTAAAAATATAAATCGAAATTTAAACATAAAATATATAAAATATATTACAATCAGTAATATTGGGTGATCATGTCTAGAAAGAAACATATCTGACTGGGCAGAAAATATTCCCAAAGTAAGTTGTCATTAATTTATGAGGTAGTCTGGTTGCTAATCAAGGCTCTAGTACCAAATCTGTTCTGCTATTTAACCCATATCTGGAGGGAAGAAACGGATTAATATCTTTCCCGGGGGTATTTTTGCATAAGTGAATGTAACGAATTTAACTGGAATTCGAACTCAGCTCTTCGATTCTTTTGTTCCGAGCCAATATCCACTGCACCAGAACGCACATCTTTAATTACAATAGCCATCAGAGAATATAAGAGGTTATCGTACATCTGCTCTCTTTTATCCAAAACCTTTCTTACTTTCCATCAATATCGATGGTGTTAATCTGATCGAAAGACAAACCTTGCGCTTTCTTGGCCACATTCTCTCAACCGAACTCAAATGGAACGACTATATCGAATCCATAGCTGTTTCTACCACTAGGAAATTTGGGTCACTCTGTCGGAGCAGAAAGATTTTTCGTTATAATCCATCATGCGCATTTATAAATCTACCAATCGCAGTGCATTGAACACCGTTGCCATATCAAGTCGGATGTTCCCGCTATTAATCCCGGCGTTCCCACAAAATCCAAAAGAGTATCTACAATGTAATCGATTCTGATATGGCAGTTTGCCTTTAGTCACTTTCTCACCAACGAGATGTAGTTTTCTCTTTTCTTTTTCTAAAATACTTTCATATTTTCACGTTCTCTATTTTGACAAGCTTCTTTCCTTAGTTCCCCGACCACATTGGCATCAAGGTCCCGCCATTTACCGTCAAAATAGACAAAGATAACCGCCACTTATACTATTTCAACTTCTTTTCTCGCACTTCTCATCTGGGGAATGTCCTTCCGTCTAATTACTTCCCTGATGGCTACAATCTCTAAAAATTTAAATTCAACGCCAATTGCCATCTTCTACATCCCTAAATCTCACCCTTTTCCCGTATCCTCTGTACATTGTATTTCTCTCTATATAACCTGACTCGCACCCATGACAATATGGCCGTGCTTGGGGTGAAACGATTATAAACGAGTAAACCTTTAATTCTAACCGACAAAACAAAACTGATTACACAGGTCGACATTTTTTCAGAACTAAATGTTGTTGAGCAATGGGAACATATTTCTGGGTTACTTTTTCACGCTGAATCTGAAAATGAAGCTCATTTTTCCCATCATATAACGTTTTCTCAGTTTTTTCTTTGTTTAAAATTGGCTAAAATTCCCTATTCGCAGCGATATGACAAAACTTAAATATGCGTTTGAAATTTTGTTTCATGTTAAAATGATTTATCATTCAAAAAAAAGTATCTAAATAACTTTCAAAGTGAATTCTAAGCTATTTCAGTCCAAATAAGCTGATTTGAAAAAGCTTGATTTTATGAGAGATTTTTAATTGAAAAATTATCTTGTGCCCGCAATAATTTAACTTGCTACAACTTTGTGACTTCTGGTTTTTCAGGTCCTGGGCATGACGGTAAACTGCATCCGGCAGCAAGGCCTCTGGTTTGGAGGTTGTGAGGAGCATAGAACCACTAATACTGATTTATAATGTTCTTATGTACGGATGAATTTTTAATGTTCTTATGTACGGATGAATAGAAAAATTATGCAGGAAGAAATGTTGTTCTAGAGGAGGATGCTGAGGATACCATGGACGAACATGTGAGCAACGACGAAGTTTTAGAGAAAAATGAAACAAGAAAGAGACGTATACTTAACATTAGGTAGAAACTTAGACTCTCTAGGGTACATAATGAAGAAAGAAAGTTTGGAGAATTTGATACTCACAGGGAAGTTTAAAGTCAAGAAAGACAAAGGAAAACAATGCATAACCTGCTTCGTCAGCTTGAGTAAATGAATGACAAAACAATGATTACCAGAAATAACGAAAAACAAAATTCATTAGGAGCAAATAATAACAGGAAACTATGGAGACGCATGATCAACTCCGTCCTGAAATGGTCACGTTACATAAGGGAACACTATGACATAAGTACAATTGCCAAAATGATTTGAATATCGAGTTTCAACAGACAGTGATTCATAAAATATTCATTTATCTTTCATGTATGGGTTTTGCAAAGTGCTCAGCGCAAAAAATTTTAGGTTGGCCAGAAAGTTTTGACTCATTCAAAAAAAAGTTTTATAGAGCAACACCAACATTTTTTCTTCAAAATAAATCCATCATTCTCAACTACCTTTTCTCAACCAGCATCCAAATTTGTCACGGATACCAGTCCGCTGGTATTTGAATACAAAAATCAGTTAACAATTCACATTATTTACTTTTGTCCTTATCTTTGTCGCCATTTGTACGACGTTTCGGCCGTCGTAGGCTCCGGCCATCTTCAGATGCTAGGAATTTCAAACCGAACCCTTTATTACAATCACTGGGATATATGAACACCATTCCTTGTGTAGTAGTGCCTGCTTTGGTATTCGTGAGTTATCTCCCTCTAACACTGTAAGTTACCCACTTCCGTATCCTGGTATTGAACTCACAATTCTTTGGGTCAAGTCTCAGGAACTAACCAACCTCTATATTTACTGGGCCATGTGTCCTTAAGGATAAGTAATGATCCTTCCGCACGTTCACCTACAGAAACCTTGCTACGACTTTTACTTCCTCTAAAGGATCGGGTTTGGTTGTCTTCTCCAGGCATCGAACGCCCAGGCGAGAACAGCGTGCGCGGGAAACGGCTTCTGCAGCTGCGGCCCCGTGCACGCTGCCCAGGGGCGTCGTCGACCAGATCCGAGGGCCTTACCGGACCGTTCGATTTGGCTAACCTAATAAAATCAATGCACCATGTTCAAATTCCAGCCTCGTCTGCTGTATTCATCTACACAATGAATCTCCTGAGAAACTTGGGAATCAATCTCTTTACCTACTTCTCTATAAAATAATCAAGAAGTTAATGGAGACACACCAGACTTGGATGACAGTCAAAAAATGCAAACACCTTGAAATCCACCTTGAAATCAGTTGGGCAGACAGATGTCAACTGTGCAGTATTACCACACATAATATCATTTTTTAACGACTCATGATGGATAGTTGTCCATCGTGGAAAACACTGATTTACCCACTTGAAAGGGTTAATTCTGTACGTCTTAGAGCAAATTATTTAGAAATCATTATTTTTCAAGCAAAGACTGCAACAATTTAGCATCTTTCTGTATGGCATACATATAGTTAACAATATGGAAACTCTTTTTTGCTTAATAACTTCCTTATGCTCTCTCGCATATATATATATATATATATATATATATAAAGAATAATTATATATATATATATATATATGTATATATATATACAACTTCGCTATCTCAGTTTTCTGTTGCTCACTTCACTACCAGTGCTCACATTTCACAATTTGTATCATACTTTTTCTCTTCCCCCTACGTGGAATCGACTCTAATTTAATTTCCTTAAATCCTGACGTCGTATTAACAAAAGTAATGTTGATTTATTATATTAATTAGTCGTTTTCGTTTCGGCACTATCAGCAAGACATTCCGATTTTTACAATTTTTTTTCCTCCTGTATTGATTTCTTTGCATTATTTGCCGTTCTGTCCGTCACTTGCATTTTACTTCCCAGTTTTCTTCTACTATTTTTCTACTTTTCATTTCTTTCTTTCTTTTCTTTCTTTCTTTTCTTTCTTTCTTTCTTTCTTTCCTTCTTTCTTTCTTTCTTTCTTTACTACCTACGTATGTGCGGCTTTGAATGTTCATGCTTGCGCCAATTTTCCTTTGTTGTCTGCCTTTTCACTTTATTCTTCTTCTCTAAAAATGGCGGCTTCGAAAGATACGCACTCTGTTACATTTATTTGTCGCGCCTGCTCCACTGGTTTCGGTTTTATTATAGGTTTTCTCATTAAATTATATTCCCCGCCCCTTTTTCTATTTCTTCTCCCCAGTTTTTTTTTTCTTTTGTTTTATTCAGCACTTTCGCTTTGGAATGATTCTTCGTCAACCGTTTTTTTTTCCTCTCTTTCTAAATCTTTTATACGAATCTAACTCACTCTTTGGAGACTGTTTTAACTTTAATCTATCTCTCCTGATTCTCTATGCCACACTTATTATATACATCGGACTCCCTTTCTTAAGGTTTTTTGTTCTTTATATCACACTCACTCTCTCTCTCTCTCTCTCACTCTCTCTCTCTCTCACTCTCTCACTCTCTCTCACTCTCTCTCTCACTCTCTCACTCTCTCTCACTCTCTCTCTCTCACTCTCTCTCTCACTCTCTCTCACTCTCTCTCACTCTCTCTCTCACTCTCTTACTTTTTATCTCCTCTTTCTATATAATTGCATCACTGCACTCTTTTAAACTAAATACTCATTTTGTAAGTGTTTTTAACATTTTTTTTTACCTAATAAGTGATGAATCAACGCTCTAATGTATTTCCTATACACTTTTGGAGTAAGTTCTTTATTCATTCTCTTCTACTTCGTTCTTTCCTTTCCCCTTCTCTTTCTACGTCTTCTCTTTAATTTCTTACTCTTTCATGCTGTTTTACCTTCTTTATCTACTTTTATTTATTTATCTCCCTTTCACCTAGTATTTTATTATCATTATTAGTTTCTTAATAACCCCACTCAATTCATTTACTATAAAATATCTGCTTTTATTTCCTAAAAGCATTTCCCTCTATCTTCTCCTAAGACCCTTCTTCTTTCTCCTTTTTTTTTTTTGTTTTTCCATTTTTCTCACTCTTATTCTCTTCCTGCTACTTGTGGTTTCCCCATTTCCTCACCTCAACAGCCTGCCTCCAACAATAAGAGCATCAATGTTTAATTTTTCGCCTGAAATCCTCCCAGTTCTCACCCTCAATTTCCCCTCTTTTTTTTTTCGTTCTTTACTTATTTATTTATTTTTTATTCAGTCGTAGATACACAGTCGCGTAAGCATTGGGCAAATAAATGCGTCGGCGATGGCCTGGGTTCAGCAAAAATCAATTCAAATAGCATTAACCTAAAATGTAATTGCTTTCCTTATCATGTTTGCTCTACTTCCCGCTCTTTTCATGGATATTATCAAAAGTACTTTACTCTTCGATGGAAAACAATAGACACATAAATGCATGCTTCGGAATACGGAACTACAAGAAAAACAAAATAACATGCACCCTTTGTGTATCAGAGGTTTTGGAAATAACAGTCCGAAACATATACAAAAAAAAAATATAGTTGTTAGCCAGTCGTTGTGGCGAAGTAGATATCGGCTTGAAACGAGAAATCAGATCGCCGAGTTCGAATTCTAGTTAAATTAGTTTCATTCCCTTCAGCGAAAGTACCCTTAAAAGTTTTAATCTTTTGCTTCTCCTTCCAGACATGTGTTAAATAGCAGGATAGATTGGGTTCAATAGCTTTAGTCTGCAACCAGTCTACCTCAAAAAGTAATGGTAACCTGCTAGAGGGAAAATCCTCTGCTCAGTCAGTCATGTCTCTTTTGAGACATGATCTTCTGAGCGTGAATCAAGTATGGCACTTAACTGACTGATAGTTGTTAGTTTTATGCCAAACTACAATCTTGTGCAGCTTATCTGAAACAAAACGTATAATATATTCCTAGGATCTTTCAAACTTGCCCTAATTACGTATACGTCGTCTCTTGACGATGTTTTTCACTTCCAACAACCGCATTTTTCTTTACGTTTTGAACTGATGGATTGAATTTTTTCTTCGCCTTGATGACACGACTGACATTTGAAAGGCTGACACCAACAGTAACCACGATCTCTCTGTAAGGCTTGCCAGTGTGCTTGCACAGCGTCTCAATTTTCGTACGCTTCATTGGAATAACGTCCATCGCTGACAATGGTCATAATCGACAGTCGGGACAGTTATGTCTTGGTGTGATAAAAATCTGATGCGATCACAGATGAAGCTATATTTTTCAAGACCAAACTAATTTCATCAATGAAACCCCCAAAACAGATTCATATTGCTTCACACTATTGCAAATGAACTAATATGAGTAAAAAAATAGGAATCGATTACACCCTGTCACTTTAGGGGGTCTAAAATTGTCCGTATGTTGAATGAAAGAAAACTAAATATGCGTATCATTTAATTTGCACAAAGGTGTATATGTTTGTTGTTTTCCCAAATTTATATCACGTAATTTTATTATTCATGAACGAGACTTTCCCATTCATGTTTCTTAGTTATTTGACACATAAATTTACAGAATTTGAATAGAGAAAGTTGCCTTTCAAATACTAAGCAAAATATTAAGAATCAGGGAAATCTTGTTAGAAACAAAGATAAGAGTGATCAACTGTTATGTAATAGCAACCTCTCTATATGCTGCAAATCATTTACTCAAGGTCCTTAGGTTAGTCGAATTCTCAAAACCCTCTTTCTTTATTACGTGTCCCAGAAATGATTCCATTCTTCCAATGTAATCAATTTCGTGTACTTCTTTTATTTTGACGTTTCCGTTTTGTAACATGATCCTTGGGCTGTCCATTTTACTAACGATTATATAAACTATCGGAACCCGCGGAATTTCCACGAAAGGATAATTATGATTTCCTGGAAAAATTTTACTTTGTAAATGATAGTAACGTCTTCAAGCATAAAGGTATTGGATAATAAAACAACGATAACAGAGTGTAATTTTATTAAAATATCTATAAAAGTAATGTCCATAGAAGCTATTTACTGTAATTTTGTATTATATTAAGCGGCGTATGCACAGATCATAACCAAAATACTTTACAGTATTTTGGAAGAGATTTTGAAATAGAAAATGTTTCTTTTTATTACTGAAAAATCATGGCCCCCCCCCAAGATTTTTAAAAGATGATAATTTCAAAAATAATTTCATACATTTGTGAATGAGTATTGAAAGTTTCATTAAAATCCGACAATTATTTGATTTTCGCTAGAATTTCCAAATTAATGCGTTTGTCACCGAAAGAAAGTGGGTGATGCAATCATTACGTTTCCATTGTGAAACAGTCGTAACACTTTAACTCAAATCAAAACAAAACATTCTGACAAAATTTCGAAAATGTTAGAAGAGACTGAAAATCTTTTAAAATAATTAATGTTACTTTATAAACAAAAAAGACGAACTGAGTAATGGCCAAGAGTGTAGAGGCCAGAAATTTCGTTATTATGTCGCGGGATACGACAACAAACACACCTATTTTTACTATATTTTATAGTACACACACATATACACGCACATAATTACTGCTACTGCTTAAGCTAAGCTGCTACTGCTACGGTAATGCTATAGGATCTCTCCTCCTACTCTCCCACTCTTTACTACCATTCCGTTTGGCAAAGGCGAGAGAAAGACTGAGAGATAGAGGGGAAGGAAAAGCTCGTGTAGAGAGTAAGTGGCGTAACTAAGTAACTAAGCAAGGAACAAGCAGGATTATTATATGATTTTTTTAACAATTGATGGCTACGACTCTCTTTCCTCTTTCTTTTAGCGTTTGTGTCTGCCAATAATAGGATTTAATCGGAGTATCTTATACTGTAATGTGTGTCTATCCATAATAAATCCTGGAAGAACGTCTCTTTCTTATAAGATTACTTCGTGGTTAGGAATTAAATCTTGTATAATGCTCGTTTGAGAAATCATAAATCCGAGTTCTAATTCAAATCGGGTTCGTTATATTGATTTATACATCCTTCGGAAAGGTATGAAACCATATAACCCTAGCTAAAGGTTGAATAGTTGCATTTTTATCTAGATAATTATTGTTATTCTAAAAACATTGTCAATGTGCATACGGCCATATCACGTTTAATACACCGGTTCTCACTCAATCACCGAAGTTAAGCAACGTTGAGGCACTGCAAGAATCACGATATTATGTAACTGTTGATCAGAGCAGCCACTCTCGACGCTATGCAAGATTTACAGCTCTTAACTACCAGTCGGAAGCAACAACCAAAAAACTGTCAACCGGGGACCATTACAATGAAGATACATTTCCACTGACTACAAATATCACGAAAAAATTAAGAGAACACCGATCTTGAGTTTTGAGAAGTCAAAGAGAACGAGAACTACTTTCTAAACAAGGAACAAGGGACGAACCTAAACTCCTGTTCAATAAAAGCGGGAGGAGTATGAACTTCCTCATTGCATGTCCCAGGAACTTCAGCTGCCTCTATTTGATGCTCAGTGTTAATTTCCTTTTTGTTTCCATCATTTCTAAGACCTCATAATTGCTCACATGCTCGATCCATGATATTCGCAGAATCCTTCTGTAGAACCACATTTCAGTTGATTCAAGTTTTTTCCTTCATCTTTAATGATATTGTCCAGCATTTATCCATGTGCGTCATGGCACTGCAAGAATCACGATATTATGTAACTGTTGATCAGAGCAGCCACTCTCGACGCTATGCAAGATTTACAGCTCTTAACTACCAGTCGGAAGCAACAACCAAAAAACTGTCAACCGGGGACCATTACAATGAAGATACATTTCCACTGACTACAAATATCACGAAAAAATTAAGAGAACACCGATCTTGAGTTTTGAGAAGTCAAAGAGAACGAGAACTACTTTCTAAACAAGGAACAAGGGACGAACCTAAACTCCTGTTCAATAAAAGCGGGAGGAGTATGAACTTCCTCATTGCATGTCCCAGGAACTTCAGCTGCCTCTATTTGATGCTCAGTGTTAATTTCCTTTTTGTTTCCATCATTTCTAAGACCTCATAATTGCTCACATGCTCGATCCATGATATTCGCAGAATCCTTCTGTAGAACCACATTTCAGTTGATTCAAGTTTTTTCCTTCATCTTTAATGATATTGTCCAGCATTTATCCATGTGCGTCATGGCACTGCAAGAATCACGATATTATGTAACTGTTGATCAGAGCAGCCACTCTCAACGCTATGCAAGAATTACAGCTCCTAACTACCAGTCGGAAGCATCAACCAGAAAACTGCCAACCTGGTACCTCACAATGAAGAGACATTTCCACCGCCCTTACAGCCATATCACGTTGAATACAACGGTTCAAGCTCGATCACCGAAGTTAAGCAACGTTGAGCCTGGTCAGTACTTAGATGGGTGACCGCTTAGGAATACCAGGTGTTGTAAGCGTTTAGTAACTGATGTGCGTTGTGGTGCAGTGGACATTGGCTCGGAAAGAGAAATCGGTGAGCCGAGTTCGAATTCCAGTTGAATATCCTGCATTCACTTAAGCACTGGTACCCTTGGGAAAGGAACTAATCCGTCCCTTCCCTCCAGTTATGGGTTAAATAACAAGGGTAGGACTTGGGGACCTTGCCCTTAAAAATAAATCCCAATGAATCTTGATACTCGAAAAGAAAAAATTATACACAAAAATTATATAAAAACAACATTAAATTGTTGAAAGAAAAAGGTATTTCCAGCAATAAATAAATAAAGGTTAATTGGCAATAAATGACCCGCCGAGGTTGATATGCCATAAAAACAAAACAACCAAACAACCAACATTGCCAATGCAATATTCACTCCCTAAAAGAGAAGAAGGAATTATTATTACAATTCAAGATATGTTCCGACTTTAAATAATCGACAAAGGGTTTATAAAACCGTTAACACTAAATTAATCAGTCGATGTAAAGACGTCAATTAGGTACGGAAATTCGCCTGATTAGTAAGCGACGGAATGTAGAAGACACAAAACCGAAACTGCATAGGAACAGCGAAAAAATCAGAAACATTTTTTGAATGATAGGAAAAAGTTCCGGGTGACGATATAGTATCTAATTTTACTTATGAGAGTTAAGAGATTTGAAGCGACAAAGATGTGGTTGTAGGTTCAAATACTGAAGATACTATGATATGGGTATATGAGTAAAAAAGAAGTTTTAAGGGGAATACGAATTAACAAAAATTATTTCGTAAAAGATCAGGAAGCTGCATTTTATCTTTTAAGAATTTTGAACATCAGAGAAACATTGGGAATCAGCTAGTAAGATACTTGACAATACTGCGTAAATTGATAGCGAAATTCGAAGGCGTATTGCAATGGATATCGAATCGAAACGACGAATCGATGGAGCCGAGTTGGAATTCCAGTTGAATTCCTTGCATTCAATTACGCACAAATACCCTTGAGAAAGGTATTAATCCGTCTCTTCCCTCCAGTTATGGGTTAAATAATAGGACAGTCTTGTCTCTTTCAGGACATGATCGCCCAAAGCGTGTATCACACTATGACACTTAACTGACTGATTGCAATAGCATATACGTTGCGTTACAGAGGATATCGGATTGGAACTAGAAATCAAAGAATCTGGTTCGATGAATTCAGATGAATTCGATGCCATTATTTACTCGCAAATACCATTCTTTTCTTTCTCCATCTATGGGTTAAATAGTAGGTCGGATTGGTTCTTTAACCTTGGTCAGCGACTAGTTTACAGCAAAAAGTAACAGCCTATTGTGAGAAAATCTTCTGCTCAGTCAGTCCTGTCTATTTCGAGACATGATCGCCCAAGCAGTAGTAGCAGGAAAGATATTTGATGAAGGGACGAATGATGGATTTATAAAATAAAAAATATGGATTCTGACAATAAACACTTTCTGGTGTGACACAGTGAAACAATATTACTAACAGGAGACCTAAGAACTGATTCAATATAATCACATCACTTCATATCAGTTGCCATAGACTAGCACAATACCTAGTAATAGCAATACAGGATAGAAAGTTGTGGAGAGCCATGATCAAACACTTTCTTGTAAGACATGGAACATAGAAGTAAAATAAGTTAAAACAGTACAAAGTTATTCTGCAAGGAAAATTCGTTCACTGTGTTGTGCTAGATACTTTTCTCGTCAGAATCTATCTTAAATATTTATAAGTATACCAGTCGCCCTTGCATTGAATATTGATGATACCGACTTGAGAGAACAAGAGCCAGTCCAGAAAATACATTACTAAAAAACTATTACAGCAATACCATCTAGTCCGTATGCTTAGAGTAGAAACAAATAAAATCTACTTGTAAGGTGTGATAGCTCACGTCTCGAAAGGACATGGGACATAAAAGATGTGAGCTTTTTAAGAACAGATTAATTGTTCTTGAAAGCTATCTTTTAAAAATTTATGCTAAAGTTTTTCTATAGAGAACGCTCACTTTCACACAACGGGATTTGTCTTCAGTCGTCACTCTTCTATATATTTTTGTATTGCTCTATCCTTGAACTAACGTTGTTCCTAATTTTTAGTATCTGTCTATATTTCTGAGATGAGGTAGTATTTACAGTATTTACATTATTCGGACTTTCGTCTCATCTTTGTTACCATTTTCACAACATTTCAGCCGTTGTACGTTCAAGCATTATTCAGGTGCTAGAAATTTCGAACCAAACCCTTTATTATAATTACTGGAGTATATGAACACAATTCCTTGTGAAGTTTTGCTTCTTTTTTCCGTCATGAGTTATCTCCTTGTATGGAATCACTATATTGAATCCATAGCAAAATCTACTGCTAAGAAGGTTGGGTCACTATGTCGATCCAGGATTTTCTTTCCGCCTGAATCCATCCTGCATATATACAAGTCAACCATCCGTCCGTGCATGGAGTACTGCTGCCATTTATGGTCAGGAGCCCCTGCCGTTCTCCACAGTGATCTCGACAGGCTCCAAAGGAGAGTCTGTAATGTGATAGGTACTGATCTGGCGGCTCGACTACAGCCACTTCCCCACCGGCGAAATGTGGCCTCCCTTTGTCTGTTCTATAAATACTTTCATGGCTTCTGCTCGGACGAACTTAAGTCACTGGTGCCTCCTCAACAGGTGTTTACTCGTGCAACCAGACTGGCAACTGGGTCCCACCCATTCACAGTCAGGTTAGCCAAATGCAGACGACAATTCTACTCCTGCAGCTTCTTCTCTCGCACTTCCCGCCTGTGAAACTCGCTCCCATATTCTTGCTTTCCTGACGGCTACTACCTCCATAAATTTAAATGCAAAGTCAATACTCATCTACTAACAGTCAGTACGCTGCTAAGAGAAAGACAACTTGTGAATTGGTGGTTACTTTCTAATAGACGACTGAATAGAGACAACAATAGATACTACAACGTGATCTGAATTGCCAATTGGTCAGTGTTGTGGTGATCGAAAAGCACTAGGAAAGGCGGTAAGGAACAAATCATGTAAAGAAGCGTGTTGATCAGTTTTATTAGCAAAACAAGTAATGGAAATCTAATATTTGTCTAAGAGCCAGGGCAAAGGAAAATTGAAAATAGGAATACCGGAAACATTATTAAGATTAAAACGCGTAATTCTCTTACGTGATGAGCATTAAAATCCCCAAACATAAAAATATTAGCAAATGACATTAGAGAGGAAGAGCCATTTAGATAGTGTCACAAATGTTGTCCAGTATATTGCATTCCTGAGAAGAGGAAGAGCTATATAAGAAAAAGTGATAGCGAACAGAATACTGTAAGGAAAGGCGAAAGCACATGAAACATTCATCTGGGGACTCAAGAGTCGATTTCCTTACCACTGGACAATTTTTCCTTATATATAAAATCAAGATCATGCATATATATAATCGAAACTTATTGACAATGAGAAACAGAGAATTTATTGGTGGGGATAGTAGAAAAACTAAGCTTCGCTATGTGTAAAGATATCTGGAAAACATTTGAAGAGAAATATCCTACATTGCAGAAATAAGAATCAATAGCACGCATACTGGAAAAAGTGAGAGTGTATTTTGTGTTTACTGGTTTTCTCGTATTGCTTTTCGTTATATATCAAAAAAGGAAGAAAAAGGACAACATAATTAT